>CANSZD010003394.1:0-337500 GCA_947648045.1 Beta corolliflora
TAAAAATCCTCCGAGTTAATGAATCTGGGTACAAGCCGAGTGTTATTTCGGAGATTTCATGAAATCAAGCTAAGGATGTCTCTTCGGTCCCCGAGTAGACTTAGGGTTCTTGTGCATTAATTTCTAGACGGTCAAAGTTCATTCCGATGCCATTTTTATAAGGATTTCAACAATTCTATAAAATTTTTGTGTTCGGTGACCCCCGATACACGCCTGTGAGGCATTTTTCGTGATTACTTAAAATCATTCTAAGAAGGCAACTCGAAACCTTTGGAAGACTTTGGCTTTCACTATTTGGGGCCCTTTCGGTCAAATGTGCTTTATAAAGGCCATTTTTCGAGAAATCAAGCATATTTTAAAAATACTCCGAGTTAGTGAACCGAGGTACACGCCTGAGTGTTATTTCGGAGATTTAATAAAATCAAACTAAGGATGCCTCTTCTGGTCCCTGAGTAGACTTAGGGATCCTGTGCATTGATTTCTAGACGGTAGAAGTTCATTCTTACGCCATTTTTCTAAAGATTTCTACAATTCTAAAAAATCTATATGTTCAGTGACCCCCGGTACATGCCTGTGAGGCATTTTTACTGATTATTTAAAACCATTCTAAAAAGGAAAACATAACCTTTCGAAGGCTTTCGCTTCCACTATTGGGGGCCCTTGTGGTTAAATGTGCTTTACAGTGCTACGTTGTGAGAAATCAAACAAAATTTCAAAAATCCTCCGAGTTAATGAACCGGGGTACACGCCTGAGGGTTATTTCGGAGATTTCATAAAATCAAACTAAGGATGCCTCTTCTGGTCCCTGATTAGACTTAGGGTTCCTGTGCATTGATTTCTAAACGGTCAAAGTTCATTTCAATGCCATTTTTATAAAGATTTCAACAATTCTATAAAATCTCTAAGTTCGGTGACCCCTGGTAAAGGCCTGTGAGGCATTATTCGTGATTACTTAAAACCATCATAAAAAGGCAACACGAAACCTTTGGAAAACTTTAGCTTTCACAATTTGCGGTCGTTTGGGTCCAATGTGCTTTACAGTGCCATATTTTGAGAAATCAAACAAATTTTTAAAAATCCTCCGAGTTAGTGAACCAGGGTACACGCCTGAGTGTTATTTCGGGGATTTCTTAAAATCAAACTAAGGACGCCTCTTCTGGACCCCAAGTAGACTGAGGGTTCGGAATCATTGATTCCTAGAAGGTAGAAGTTTATTATAAAGACACTTTTCTTAAGATTTCAAAAATTCTTTAAAATCTCTATATTCAGTGACCCCCGGTACACGCCTGTAAGGCATTTTTCGTGATTATTTAAAACCATCCTAAAAAGGCAACATGTAACCTTTGGAAGTCTTTGGCTTTCACTATTTGGGGCCCTTTGGGTCAAATGTGCTGTAGCGTACCATTTTATGAGAAATCAAACATATTTTTAAATATCCTCCAAGTTAGTGAACCGGGGTACACATTTCTGGGTGCTATTTCCCAGATTTCTTAAAATCAAACTATTTACGCCTCTTTTGATCCCCTAGTAGGCTTAGGGTTACTGTGCATTGATTTGTAGAAGGTAGAAGTTCATTCTAACGCCATTTTTCTAAAGATTTCTACAATTCTTAAAAATCTATATATGTACAGTGACCCCAGATACACGCTGTGAGGCATTTTTAGTGATTATTTAAAACTATTCTGAAAAGGAAAAACAGAACCGTTGGAAGGCTTTTGCTTCCACTATTAGGGGCCTTTGTGGTCAAATGTGCTTTACAGTGCTATTTTGTGAGAAATCAAACAAATTTTCAAAAATCCTCCAAGTTAGTGAACCGGGGTACACGCCTGAGTGTTTTTTCGGAGATTTCATAAAATCAAACTAAGTATGCCTCTTCTGGTCCCCGAGTAGACTTAGGGTTCCGGAGCATTGATTTCTAGACGGTCGAAGTTCATTCCGAAGCCATTTTATTAAAGATTTCAACAATTCTTTAAAATCCCTATGTTCGGTGACCCCTTGTACATGCCTGTGAGGCATTTTTCGTGATTACTTAAAACCATCCTAAAAAGGCAACACGAAACCTTTGGAAGACTTTGGCTTTCACTATTTTGGGCCCTTTGGGTCAAATGTGCTTTACAGTGCCATATTATGAGAAAACAAACATATTTTTAAAAATCCTCCGAGTTAGTGAACCAGGGTACACGCCTGAGTGTTATTTCTGGGATTTCTTAAAATCAAAATAAGGACGCCTGTTCTGGTCCCCATTTAGATTTAGGGTTCATATGCATTGATTTTTAGACGGTAGAAGTTCATTTTGACGCCATTTTTCTAATGATCTCAACAATTCTTTAAAATCTATATGTTCAGTGACCCTCGGTACACGCCTGTGATGCAATTTTAGTGATTATTTAAAACCATTCTAAAAAGGCAAAACGGAACCTTAGGAAGGCTTTCGCTTCCACTGTTGGGAGCCCTTGCGATCAATTGTGCTTTACAGTTCTATTTTGTTATAAATCAAACATATTTTCAAAAATCCTCCGAATTAGTGAATTGGGGTACACGCCTGAGTGTTATTTCGGATATTTATTAAAATCTAACTAAGGATGTCTCTTATGGTCCCAAAGTAGACTCAGGGTCCTCGTGCATTGATTTATATATTGTCAAAATTCATTCCGACGCCATTTCGGTGACCCCTAGTACACGCCTGTGAAGCATTTTTCGTGATTATTTAAAACCATCCGAAAAAGGCGACACGAAAGCTTTCAAAAACTTTGGCTTTCACTAATTGGGGCCCTTTGGGTCAAATGAGCTTTACAGTGTCATTTTCTGAGTAATCAAACATATTTTTAAAAATCCTCAGAGTTAGTGAAACGGGGTACACGCCTGATTGTTATTTCGAAAATTTCATTAAAATCAAACTAAGTTTGCCTCTTCTGGTCCCCGAGTAGACTTAGGGTTCCAGTGCATTGATTTCTAGATGGTCGAAGTTCATTCCGATGCCATTTTTCTAAAGCTTTCAACAATTCTTAAAAATCTCTATGTTCGGCGTTCCCCCGTAAACACCTGTGAGGCATTTTTCGTGATTACTTAAAGCCATCCTAAAAAGGCAACACGAAACCTTAGGTAGACTTTGGCTTTCACTATTTTGGGCCCTTTGGGTCAAATGTGCTTTACAGTACCATATTCTGAGAAATCAAACATATTTTTAAAAATCCTCCGGGTTGGTGAACCAGGGTACACGCCTGAGCGTTATTTCGGGGATTTCTTAAAATCAAACTAAGGACGCCTCTTCTGGTCGCCAAGTAGACTTAGGGTTCCAAAGCATTTACTTTTGGATTCCAAGAATTATAAATAAAAATTTTACCATGTCAGTAGAGCCATTAGGGTCGTATGATAATTTTTGTGTGATTTTACTGCTCGAACTTACTAGTTTAATAATTATTATGGTGTTTTTGTTGTGAAATTGAGGATACACTTTTAAATTATTTGAGGGCTTGTAAATCAGAAATAATTCATAATTTATTATATTCTGGGTTGTTGATTTTCAGTAGTATATAGTATGTATCATTGGGTAACCACATGTTTATGTTTGATTTATGAAAGAAAATGATTAATTGTTGCTACTCTTTTAATGAATATGATTTAGAGTTAATTGGTGATGTATTTTTGATTGAATTGTGGTTGCTGTAAAAACCAGTATATTATCATTGATGATGTTTGGAGATGTTCAAGTGTTATTATGAGAGATATTTGTTGAAAATTTATAAGTGATTTATTTTGAGGAATTATGAAGAACTGTTTTGATGAACTGTGGGTATAATGTCGGGTGGCATCCCTTTTTGATGAATGATACTTGGATTGTATGCATGATTGTATTTTGAGATAAGAATATCCGGTGGGATAGATGTAGTCCCCGGTGAAGAACATGCCAACCACCTGGTTTGCGAACTAGGGGTACACCTGGGTTAATTGTTGTCGTCCGAGAGGTCAGGGAGTTCTGCGTGTTCTACCCTGCATCGGGAGTTTGGCCATTCTTAGACACAGGCAGTGGGGAACGTAAGCCCATAGATTGACCTGGAGATTGCGATCTGACAAACCTTAGGAAGTGATTTGCGAATCACTGGCGTTCGGTTTCTGACTCAATAACATGTTGTATTTTTGATTTATTATTATTATTTATATATTTTAAAATTGTTTCACTCACTTTATCATGTTTACTTATTGTTGATGATCACTTGTTTTATCTATGAGCTTTATGATTTCTATGTGCATGCTAATGATGTAATGATGGCATGATTTTCCTTTCGTAATAATCTACTTCTGAATCGTGCTTTGATTGCTATTGTTCTGGGAGAACTGCTAGTTACTCCCCACTGATTGTGGATATTTGTTGTATATTTTGCAGGTTTTGTTGATGGGGATTTTCTTTGATTTTGGGCTCGGGTTGAGATGCGAGAAATAATCTATTAGGAGTTTTAGTTCAAGACTTCTCTTTAGTTTGAGATAGTTGTCTCATTTCGATTTTAATCTAAGTAATTAATTTACTTATAGTATTTACTTATGTTTGTTTTTATCACTTAGTTATTTAAACACTATTCTTGTAGTAGTGACATTCCCAGAAAACGATGTTTCCGCCATCGTCCTATTAAATATATTATTATTTCTTTCTTTCCGCCTTTGAAATTCTGGGGTGTTACACGAAACCTTTGGAAGACTTTGGCTTTCACTACTTGGGGCCCTTTAAGTCAAATGAGCTTTACAGTGCCATTTTTTGAGAAATCAAACATATTTTAAAAAATCGTCAGAGTTAGTGAACCGGGATAAACGCACGAGTGTTATTTCGGAGATTTCTGAAAGTCAAACTAATGACGCCTCTTCTTGTCCCCAAGTAGACTTAGTGGTCCTGTGCATTGACATCTAGACGGTAGAAGTTCATTCTGACGCCATTTTTCTAAAGATTTCAACAATTTTTTAAAATTTCTAGGTTCGGTGACCCCGGTACACGCCTGTGAGGTATTTTTCGTGATTACTTAAAGCCATCCGAAAAGGCAACACGAGATCTTTGGAAGACTTTGGCTTTCACTATTTAGGGCCCTTAGGGTCAAATGAGCTTTACAGTGTCATTTTCTGAGAAATCAAACATATTTTTACAAATTCTCAAAGTTAGAGAACCGGGATACACGCATGAGTTTTATTTCGAAGATTTATGAAAATCAAACTAAGGACGGCTCTTCTTGTCCCCAAGTAGAATTAGTGTTCCTGTGCATTGACTTCTAGACGAGCATAACTTCTTCGTTTTATATCCAAATCAAGCTTATGACTAGTCGTTGGAAAGATATCGAAACGAGCTTTCACCTCCAACTAGAATTACCTTCATCCAATTTGTGGTTTGAAAGTTGTGTCCATTTGAAGTTCCCCATACAAAATTTTAAGGCACTATGTGCTCCTTTGTGCGAGGGACATGGGGCATGGTGCAAGCACACCATTTCTCAACGCGTGCTCTATTTTCATGGCTTCATTTTGAAAAATCTATAACTCATATCCATGTTAGGTAGTTCCACCTACATTAAGAATATAAAACAGGGTGAAAGCAAATGTACTAGAAATTCGGTCAAAAATGACTGTAAATCTAGCAAAATATCACTATGATCAAGAATGATCATGTGAATGAAATAGAAGGGGAAATGGAGAAGAAAGATGGAAGAAAAGGGATAAAGAGGGTCAAAATGAGCTAAAAGAAGTACATAAAGTGCGTTAAAAACGCACTTATCAAACTTCCCCAAGCTTAGCATTTTACTTGTCCTCAAGTAAATCAAGAATGAGAAAGAAGAAAGAGAAGAGAAGAAAAAGATGAAAAAGAAAAACCATGAAATACACTAACCTAAATGCTCTATGTGCAAAGCTACAAACATGACATGCAAGCTAAATGATTTCATAACAAGATTTAGGAGACCAACTAAACACAAGAGGGAAGATGACTAGGAAGCACAAGAGTGACTTAAGAGATCCAATCCACCGATCAACCAAATCTTCTTGAAAAATAGGTTTTTAAAGAGTGAATTCTCACTCTCTCCACTTCCAAGTCCCGAGTTTGACTCCTCCCTAGGGATGCTCAACCATAATAGCTCGCCTCTACCACATTTTGATGACCCTCATCATGACTTGCACAAAATATCACCCGCCACTACTAAATCGCCCAAGTCCAATCTAGAAGTCAAAAAGGACTTTATTAAGGTTGTAACGGGGCTAGGTTAAAGGTGTGGATGACAATTTAGGAATGTGGTGCAAAAAGGGTAAAGCAGAGTACAAACTAGGGGTAAAATTCCCCCAAGCTAGTCCTAACACCAATCTCAAATCAAAATCTCACACATAACCTTGATTTTCACTTTGACTTTTTCACTTTTTGAACTTTTTCATTTTTCTCATTAATTTGCTCTTTCTTTCTTTTCTTTTCAATAATAGATATCCAAATGAAACAATAAGAGCTTTCTTTCTTTCATTTCTTTTGCCTTTCTTTTTCGCAATTTTCTTCAACTTTTACAATCATACATATTAACTCATTTTCAACCAAGACTTAGTATCAAAACAACTCAACTCAACACAAACTAGACATGCACTCCACTTTGGGGAAATTTTGGCCATGACTTATTATGTAGGTTAAGCAAAAATAGGATAGAAAGGCTCAGATGGGTTGAGAAGCGGATAATTATGCCGGTATTAAAGCTTTTTGGCTTTTGAGATCCTATTTCTAGCAAAAAGAAATGCCCTAAATCATTCTTCTATGGGCTCGATCTTATGCAATCTTGGGGAGCTAAAATGCAATTCACAAGTTAGGCGATCAATGGTGAGGGTTGCAAATGAATCTTACGAGGTTCTAGGCCCTCCTTCGGGATTCATCGCACAAGGGGCAAGGTAATCCAATCAACTAACTCGCCTAATTTCAAAAAGACTCTACCAAAAGTTATCATTCTCAAGGATCACTTAAAGTCACAACAAGGTTTCCAAAACCTTCAAGTCTAATGTAGGGAAGGTCTTCCAATCAAGTTATGAACACTTTTAGCAATAAGTCATGCATGCAACCAAGCTACCCTAAAAGTAGAAAAAAAATATTTTTATGTTTTTTTTTTAATGCAAACCTAACATGCAAGGAAAAAATGTTGAGATGGAGAGAACACGTGCTAACTCCCCCAAGCTCCGTCCTCGGAGTGTACAAGCAAAGAGAAAGTAAGGGATGAGGTAAGGGCACAAAATCAAGCAAAAATCCTAACTAAGTATGATAAGGAGAAGGGTCTAGAAATGCCTGCCGAAATGAGCTCTTTTAGGATAATTAGCTAGACCTTACCACTAAATAATTTGATAAAGGTCTCAGTAGTTTATCATAAGCATTAGCACACATTTCACAATGGATCAAATATGTATGATATAAACAAAGAGCATGCACAAATTTCAATGCGTTTATATGCTTACCAAGTAATGAGTGCCGGAAATAATGAAATTTCCAAGAGAATCCAGGAAAGATGAAGAACAAACATCAAGTTTCAAATAAAAATAAGAAAACAATGAGCTCTCATTTTGATGGTCCTTGCAAATTTTAAGCTTGGTCATATCCTCGATGACTTCCATTTGGGTCTTGTGAAGGTTTAAAGAGGTCAAAGGCTCTTCTAATAGTGAAAGTTTGAGGAGATGGAATAAGATGGGGAAGGAAGGAACTAAGTCGATTTTCCTTGAAAAGGGAATTTGAAGAGGACAAGTAAAAACAAAAGTCTCATCAACTACTTTTTCAACATCATAAGACTTTATAGTGTAAGCTTTCTCAACAATTGATTCCTCTACTATGGGATTCTCATCCATATCCCAATCATCATCTTCATTGGTTATAGTCATACAAGAGTGATTTTGATTATTGATAATGCGACCCAATGTTTCTATTAATATTTTGCTAGATTCGACAATGTTGTCCATCATAGAATCACATCTCATTAACAATGCCATATTTTCTTTGAGTGAATTAAGAATTTCAGAATAAACATGGAGTTCACAGCTAGAGACATCTTCTAAATTTGAGAAAGTAGTATTTCCATGGTCCCACTCATAAGTGTCTCTTGACAACCACCTAAAGAAACTTCATGCTTCATCAAAGTGTTGGGATCGAAATTCACCATTAAACATAGACTCCACCATTTCTCTTGTATGCATATTCAAACCCTCATACATCACCTCACATCTCCCAAATCTCAAGTCTATACTTAGTTAGAGGAGTGTTCTCAAATCTCTGATAATAATTCTAAAATGGTTCATCCTCATATTGAGGAAAAAAGAAGTTTGTCATTTTTTGGAATTCTCTTAAAAAAAGGTAAAAAGAAAATTTAAAAAAAATTATGTACAAAATCCTAGACTTATATAAACAACACTTACCACTTAAAATAAAGACAAGATAAAAAAATAAAACAATAAAGAAAAGTTAAAAAAGAAAAAAAGAAAAAAAGAATCAATTAAGCAATTTCAAAGTTAAGAAAACTTCAATCAATAGCACAATTTCCCCGGCAACGGCGCCATTTTGATAAGAGGTTTTTAGTGTGTCATTAAGGCACCAAAAATTGCTTTTCAAACAATATTTATAAAACCTAACAAGCAATTACTAAAAAAATAGTAAGGGCAAGTCGAGGATCGATCCACAGGGAAAATGGGATCAATTCGAGTCTATCAAGTCTAAATTACCTAATTGAAGGGTATTTGGGGGTTTGAAAAGGTTTGGTAACAACTATGTCTAGCTAATAACAAGAACAAGCAAATAACACGAGTTAAAAAAATCATATATGAAGACACTAGAGTTAAGGTTACTAGTATGACTAAGAATGGACAATGAATGTTAATGCGATTGTGAAGTAACGGAGACGATTATGCAAGGTTTAGTTTTCCTCTAAAATACTCGAGTCCTCTCTCGAATGGTCCTCAAGAGTAATCACTTAATCAATCAACTAAATACTCTCTCGAATGGTCTTTAGTTAATTTATTAAGAGATTCAATAAATTCGGAAAACCCCTAATGAAGGATTCCCTTAATTTCTATCCAATATCTTGGCCTAGAAATTAAGCTGATTCATGGGGATGAAAAAAGAGTTCAAAATTCGATTCAAGAACATTTGAATTCAAAATACCAAAGTATAAATGTGATCAATATCTATCCTAAGGTCTCAAAACACCAAGATCAATGCATAAACTTCTTTAAAACATCACAATCACATCAACAAAACATTTAAAACCCTAATCCATACTTTCACCCTAACCCTAGATAAGAAACTACTCACTAATCATGGATTTTAAGCAATGAAACATAAAATCTATGACTAAATCCAAGGCTAAACATGATTAAGAAATAATTAAACTAATAGATATAACAATTATGAGACTATAAGAATGAAGAACTAATAACAAGGAAAAACAAGAACAACCACGAAAAGAATGAAATAAAAACTGAAACTTCAATTTAAATTGAATGAAAAGTACCTTGAATGTTATCGGAATCACAAACTATGATTAATAAATCTCAAATCTTAATAAAACTCAAGTGTTTATCTCTCTAAGATGAACCCCAATAATACTCTCTCAAAACTAGAATAAAAGCATAATGAAAATATAAAACAAAAACTCCCGTTTTTAAGCAGCCTCGAGATTTTTTCTTTTGCGGATTCGAATGGTGCGGGCGCACCAGAACCTTCTGATCTGGTCGGACAGTTCAAATTAAAACGAGCATAACTTCTTCGTTTTATATCCAAATCAAGCTTATAACCATTCGTTGGAAAGATATCGAAACGAGCTTTCACCTTCAACTGAAATTACCTTCATCCAATTTGTGGTTTGAAATTTGTGTCCATTTGAAGTTCCCCATACAAGATTTTAAGGCACTATGTGCTCCTTAGTGCGAGGGACATGGGGAATGGTGCAAGCACACCATTTCTCAACGCGTGCTCTATTTTCATTGCTTCATTTTGAAAACTCTATAACTCATATCCATCTTAGGTAGTTCCACCTATATTAAGAATATAAAACAGGGTGAAAGCAAATGTACTAGAAATTCGGTCAAAAATGACTGAAAATCTAGCAAAATATCACTATGATCAAGAATGATCATGTGAATGAAATAAAAGGGGAAATGGAGAACAAAGATGGAAGAAAAGGGATAAAGAGGGTCAAAATGAGCTAAAAGAAGTACATAAAGTGCGTTAAAAACGCACTTATCACTGTTATTTCGGGGAATTCGTAAAATCAAACTAAAAATGCCTCTTCTGGTCCCCAAGTAGACTTAGGGTTCCTATGCATTGAAATCTAGATAGTAGAAGTTCATTCTAACGCCATTTTTGTAAAGATATTAACAAATCTTTAAAATTTGTATGTTCAGTGACCCCGGTACACGCTTGTGAGGCAATTTTAGTGATTATTTAAAACCATTCTAAAAAGGCAAAACGGAACCTTTGGAAGGCTTTCACTTCCACTGTTGGGAGCCCTTGCGATCAAATCTGCTTTATAGTTCTATTTTGTTATAAATCAAACATATTTTCAGAAATCCTCCGAATTAGTAAACCAGGGTACGCACTTGAGTGTTATTTTAGACATTTCTTCAAATCAAACTAAGGATACCTCTTCTGGTACCCAATTAGACTTAGGGTTCCTGTGCATTGATTTCTAGAGAGTCTAAGTTCATTCCGACGCCATTTTTGCTAAAGATTTCAACAATTCTTTTAAACTTCTATGTTCGGTGAACCCCCGATACACGCCGGTGAAGCATTTTTCGCGATTATATAAAACCATCCTAAAATGGAAACACAAAACCTTTGGAAGACTTTGGCTTTCAATATTTGGGGCCCTTTGGGTCAAATGAGCTTTACAGTGCCATTTTCTGAGAAATCAAACATATTTTTAAAAATCCTCAGAGTTAGTGAACCGGGGTACACGCATGAGTGTTATTTCAGAGATTCAAACTAAGGACGCCTCTTCTTGTCCCCAAGTAGACCTAGTGTTCTTGTGCATTGATTTCTAGACGGTAGAAATTCATTTTGATGCCATTTTTCTAAAGATTTCAACAATTCTTTAAAATTTGTATGTTTAGTGACCCCCGGAACACGCTTGTGAGACAATTTTAGTGATTATTTAAAACCATTCTAAAATGCAAAACAGATGCTTTGGAAGGCTTTTACTTCCACTGTTGGGAGCCCTTGCGATCAAATGTGCTTTACAGTTCTATTTTGTTATAAATCAAACATATTTTCAGAAATCCTCGGACTTAGTAAACCGGGGTACACACCTGAGTGTTATTTTAGAGATTTCTTAAAATCAAGCTAAGGATGCGTCTTCTGGTCCCCAAGTAGACTTAGGGTTCTTTTGCATTTATTTCTAGAGAGTCGAAGTTCATTCCGACGCCATTTTTCTAAAGATTTCAACAATTCTATAAAATCTGAATGTTCAGTGACCCCCGGTACACGCTTGTGAGGCAATTTTAGTGGTTATTTAAAACCATTCTAAAAAGGTAAAACGGAACCTTTGGAAGGCTTTCGCTTCCACTGTTGGGAGCCCTTGCTATCAGATGGGCTTTACAGTTCTATTTTGTTATAAATCAAACATATTTTCGGAAATCCTCCGAATTGGTGAACCGGGGTACACGTCTGAGTGTTATTTTAGAGATTTCTTAAAATCAAGCTAAGGATGCCTCTTCTGGTCCCCAAGTAGACTTAGGGTTCCTGTGCATTTATTTCTAGAGAGTCGAAGTTCATTCCAATGCCATTTTTCTAGAGATTTCAACAATTCTTTTAAATCTCTATGTTCGGTGACGCCCGATACACGCCTAAAAACCATCCTAAAAAGGCAACATGAAATCTTTGGAAGACTTTGGCTTTCACTATTTGGGGCCCCTTGGGTCAAATGAGCTTTACAGTGCCATTTTTTGAGAAATCAAACATATGCTTAAAAATCCTCAGAGTTAGTGAACCGGGGTACACACATGAGTGTTATTTCGGAGATTTCTGAAAATCAAACTAAGGACGCCTCTTCTTGTCCCGAAAAAGACTTAGTGTTCCTATGCATTGATTTCTTGACGGTAGACATTCATTCTAACATCATATTTCTAAAGATTTCAACAATTCTTTAAAATCTCTATGTTCAGTGACCCCCGGTAGCTTGTGAGGCATTTTTCGTGATTATTTAAAGCCATCCAAAAAAGGCATCACAAGATCTTTGGAATACTTTGGCTTTCACTATTTAGGGCCCTTTGGGTCAAATGAGCTTTACAATGTCATTTTTTGAGAAATTAAACATATTCTTAAAAATTCTTAGAGTTAGTGAACTGGGGTACACGCATTAGTGTTATTTCGGAGATTTCTAAAAATCAAACTAATGACGCCTCTTCTTGTCCCCAAGTAGACTTTGTGTTTTTGTGCATTAATATCTATACGGTAGAAAATAATGTTGACGCCATTTTACTAAAGATTTCAACAATTCTTTTAAATCTCTATGTTCGGTGACCCCCGGTACACGCCTGTGAATTGAAGCATTTTTCGCGATTATTTAAAACCATACTAAAAAGGCAACACGAAACCTTTGGAAGAATTGGGCTTTCACTATTTGGGGCCTTTTGGGTCAAATGTGGTTTACAGTGCCATTTTCTGATAAATCAAACATATTTTTTAAAATTCTCCGAGTTAGTGAACCAGGTTACACGTCCTGAGTGTTATTTTGGAGATTTCTTAAAATCAAACTAAGGACGCCTCTTCTGGTCCCCAAGTATACTTAGGGTTCCTGTGGATTGATTTCAAGACGGTCGAAGTTCATTCCGACGCCATTTTTCTAAAGATTTCAACTAGTCTTTCAAATCCCAATGTTCAGTCACCCCCGGTACACGCCTGTGAGACACTTTTTTCGTGATTATTTAAAACCATCATAAAAAGGCAACACGAAACCTTTGGAAAACTTTGGCTTTCACTATTTGGGGCCCTTTGGGTCAAATGTGCTTTACAGTGCCATTTTAAGAGAAATCATACATATTGTTAGAAATCCTTGAAGTTATTGAACCGGGGTACACGCATGAGGGTTATTTCAGAGATTTCTTAAAATCAAACTAAGGGTGCCTTTTCTGGTCCACAAGTAGACTTAGGGTTCCAGTGCATTCATTTCTAGTCCCCGAGTAGACTTAGGGTTCCTGTTCCTTTGTGTCAAATGAGGTTTACAGTTACACGCATGTGTGTTGTTTCGGAGATTTCTGAAAATCAAACTAAGGACGCCTCATGTTGTCCCCAAGTAGACTTAGGTTTCATATGCATTGATTTCTAGACGGTCAAAGTTCAATCCGACGCCATTTTAATAAAGATTTTAACAATTCTTTAAAATCTCAATGTTCAGTGACCCATGGTGCACGCCTGCGAGGCATTTTTAGTGATTATTTAAGACCATTCTAAAAAGGTAAAATGAAACCTTTGGAAGCTTTGGCTTGCACTGCTGAGGGCCTTTGCGGTCAAATGTGCTTTACAGTGCTACTTTGTGAGAAATCAAACATATTTTCAAAAATCCTCCTTGTTAGTGAACAGGGGACACGTCTCAGTTTTCTTTCGGAGATTTCGTAAAATCAAACTAAGGCATTTTTCGTGATTACTTAAAACCATCCTTAAAAGGCAACAAGAATCCTTTGGAAGACTTTGGCTTTCACTATTTGAGGCCCTTTGGGTCAAATTTGTTTTGCAGTGCCGTTTTCTGAGAAAAAAAACATATTTTAAAAAATCCTTCGAGTTAGTGAAGTAGGGTACACGCATGTGTGGTATTTCAATGTTTTCTTAAAAACAAACTAAGGACGCCTCTTTTGGTCCCCAAGTGGACTTAGGGTTCCTGTGCATTTATTTCTAGATGGTCGAAGTTCATTCCAATGCCATTTTTCTAAAGATTTCAACAATTCTTTAAAATCTCTATGTTCGGTGAACCCCGGTACACGCCTGTGAGGCATTTTTTGTGATTATTTAAAAAAATCGTAAAAAGGCAACACCATACCTTTGGAAGACTTTGGATTTAACTATTTGGGGCCCTTTGGGTCAAATGTGCTTTACAGATCCATGTTATGAGAAATCAAACATATTTTTAAAAATCCTCCGAGTTAAAAAACCAGGATACACGCTTGAGTATTATTTCGGAGATTTCTTAAAATAAAACTAAGGGGGCCTCTTTTTGTCTCCAAGTAGAGTTAGGGCTCCTGTGCATTGATTTCTATACAGTCGAAGTTCATTCCGACGCCATTTTTCTAAAGATTTCAACAATTATTTTAATCTCTATGTTTGGTAACCCCCGGTGCACCCCTGTGAGGCATTTATCGTGATTATTTAAAACAATCCTAAAAAGGCAACACGGAACCTTTGGAAGACTTTGACTTTCACTATTTGGGGCCCTTTGGGTCAAATGAGATTTACAGTTCCATTTTCTGAGAAATTAAACATATTTTTAAAAAGCCTCAAAGTTAGTTAACCGGGGTACACGCATGAGTGTTATTTCGGAGATTTCTGAAAATCAAAATAAGGACGCCTCCTCTGCTCCCCAAGTAGACTTAGGGTTCCTATGCATTGATTTCTAGACGGTCGAAGTTCATTTCGACGCCATTTTTCTAAAGATTTTAACAATTCCGTAAAATTTCAATGTTCGGTGACCCTCAGGTGCACGCTCGCGAGGCATTTTTTAGTGATTATTTAAGACCATTCTAAAAGGTAAAACAAAGCCTTCGGAAGCTTTGGCTTCCATCTTGAGGGCATTTGTGGTCAAATGTGCTTTACAGTGGTATTTTGTGAGAAATCAAACATATTTTCAAAAATCCAAGTTGTTAGTGAACAGGGGTACACGTCTCAGTGTTCTTTCGGAGATCTCGTAAAATAAAACTAAGGATGCTTCTTATGGTCCTAGAGTAGACTTAGAGTTCCTGTGCATTGATTTCTATATGGTCGAAGTTGATTCCGACGCCATTTTTCTAAAGATTTCAACAATTCTCTAAAATCTTTATGCTCGGTGACCCTTTGACACGCCCTGTGAGGCATTTTTTCGTGATTACTTAAAACCATCCGAAAAAGGCAACATGAGATCTTTGGAAGACTTTGGCATTCACTATTTTGGGCCCTTTGGGTCAAATGAGTTTTAACGTGCCATTTTCTGATAAATCGAACATATTTTTAAAAATCCTCCGAGTTAGTGAACTAGGGAACACGCCTGAGTGTTATTTCGGAGGTTTGATAAAATCAAACTAAGGATGCCTCTTTTGGTCCCCGAGTAGACTTTGGGTGCCAGTGCATTGATTTCTAGACAGTCAAAGTTCATTCCGATGCCATTTTTCTAAAGCTTTCAAAAATCCTTCAAAATCTCTATGTTCGGTGACCCCCGGTAAACGCCTGTGAGGCATTTTTCGTGATTACTTAAAACCATCCTCAAAAGGCAAAAAAAATCCTTTGGAAGACTTTGGCTTTCACTATTTGGGGCCTTAGGCTCAAATTTGCTTTACGGTGCCATTTTCTGAGAAATCAAACATATTTTTAACAATCCTCCGAGATAGTGAACTAGGGTACATGTCTAAGTGTTATTTCTGGGATTTATTAAAATCAAACTAAGGATGCCTCTCTGGTCCCCAAGTAGACTTAAGGTTCCCGTGCCTTTTATTTCTAGGCGGTAGAAGTTCATTCGACGTCATTTTTCAAAAGATTTCAACAATTTATTAAAATCTATATGTTCAGGTGACCCCCCAGTACACGCTTGTGAGGCAATTTTAGAGATTATTTTTAACCATCCTAAAAAGGCAAAACGAAACCTTTGGAAGGTTTTCGCTTCCACTGTTGGGGGCCCTTGCGGTCAAATGTGCTTTACAATTGTATTTTGTTATAAATCAAACATATTTTCAAAAATCCTCCGAATTAGTGAACCGGGGTACACGCCTGAGTGTTATTTCAGATTTCTTAAAATTAAACTAAGGATGCCTCTTCTAGTCCTCAAGTAGACTTAGGGATCCTGTGCATTAATTTCTAGACGGTAGAAGTTCATTCTAACGCCATTTTTCTAAAGATTTCAACAATTCTTTAAAATCTATATGTTCAATGACTCCCGGTACATGCCTGTGAGGCAATTATAGTGATTATTTAAACCATTCTCAAAATGAGATACAGAGCCTTTGGAAGGCTTTCGTTTCCACTATTGGGGAACCTTGCGGTCAAATGTGCTTTACAGTGCTATTTTGTGAGAAATCCCACATTTTTTCGAAAATCCTCCGAGTTAGTGAACCGGGGTACAAGCCCGAGTGTTATTTATGAAATTTCATAAAATCAAACTAAGGATGCCTCTTCCGGTCCCCCGAATAGACTTAGGGTTCCTGTGCATTGATTTCCAGACGATCGAAGTTCATTCCGACGCTATTTTTCTAAAGATTTCAACATTTATTTGAAATCTATATATTCGGTGACCCCCGGTACACGCCTGGGAAGCATTTTTCATGATTACTTAAAACCATATGAAAAAGGCAACACGAGATCTTTGGAAGACTTTGGCTTTCACTATTTGGGGCCCTTTGGGTCAAATGTGCTATAACGTGCCATTTTCTGAGAAATCGAACGTATTTTTGAAAATCCTCCGAGTTGGTGAACTTGGGTACACGCCTGTGTGGTATTTCGATGTTTTCTTAAAACCAAACTAAGGACTCCTCTTCTGGTCCCCAATTAGACTTAGGGTTCCTGTGCATTGAATTCTAGACGGTCGAAGTTCATTTCGACGCCATTTATCTAAAGATTTCAACAATTCTTTAAAATCTCTATGTTCGATGACCCCCGGTACACGCCATTTTCTGAGAAATCAAACATATTTTAAAAAATCCTTCGAGTTAGTGAACTAGGGTACACGCCTGTGTGGTATTTCAAAGTTTTCTTAAAAACAAACTAAGGACGCCTCTTTTGGTCCCCAAGTGGACTTAGGGTTCCTGTGCATTTATTTCTAGATGGTCGAAGTTCATTCCAATGCCATTTTTCTAAAGATTTCAACAATTCTTTAAAATCTCTTTGTTCGGTGAACCCCGGTACACGCCTGTGAGGCATTTTTCGTGATTATTTAAAAGAGTCGTAAAAAGGCAACACCAGACCTTTGGAAGACTTTGGCTTTAACTATTTGGGGCCCTTTGGGTCAAATGTGCTTTACAGAGCCATGTTATGAGAAATCAAACATATTTTTAAAAATCCTCCGAGTTAGAAAACCAGGATACACGCTTGAGTATTATTTCGAAGATTTCTTAAAATCAAACAAAGGGGGCCTCTTCTTGTCTCCAAGTAGAGTTAAGGTTCCTGTGCATTGAATTCTATACAGTCGAAGTTCATTCCGACGCCATTTTTCTAAAGATTTCAACAATTCTTTTAATCTCTATATTCGGTGACCCCCGGTACACGCCTATGAGGCATTTTTCGTGATTATTTACAACCATTCTAAAAAGGCAACACGAAACCTTTGGAAGACTTTTACTTTCACTATTTGGGGCCCTTTGGGTCAAATGAGATTTACAGTTCCATTTTCTGAGAAATTAAACATATTTTTAAAAAGCCTCAAAGTTAGTTAACCGGGGTACACGCATGAGTGTTATTTCGGAGATTTCTGAAAATCAAAATAAGGACGCCTCCTCAGCTCCACAAGTAGACTTAGGGTTCCTATGCATTGATTTCTAGACGGTCGAAGTTCATTTCGACGCCATTTTTCTAAAGATTTTAACAATTCTTTAAAATTTCAATGTTCTGTGACTCCTGGTGCACGCCTGCGAGGCATTTTTAGTGATTATTTAAGACCATTCTAAAAAGGTAAAACAAAACCTTCGGAAGCTTTGGCTTCCAGCCTGAGGGCATTTGTGGTCAAATGTGCTTTACAGTGGTATTTTGTGAGAAATCAAACATATTTTCAAAAATCTTCGTTGTTTGTGAACAGGGGTACACGTCTCAGTGTTCATTCGGAGATCTCGTAAAATAAAACTACGGATGCTTCTTATGGTCCTCGAGTAGACTTAGAGTTCCTGTGCATTGATTTCTATATGGTCGAAGTTGATTCCGACGCCATTTTTCTAAAGATTTCAACAATTCTCTAAAATCTTTATGTTCGATGACCCCCGGCACACGCCTGTGAGGCATTTTTCGTGATTACTTAAAACCATCCGAAAAAGGCAACATGAGATCTTTGGAAGACTTTGGCATTCACTATTTTGGGCCCTTTGGGTCAAATGAGTTTTAACGTGCCATTTTCTGATAAATCGAACATATTTTTAAAAATCCTCCGAGTTAGTGAACTAGGGAACACGCCTGAGTGTTATTTCGGAGGTTTGATAAAATCAAACTAAGGATGCCTCTTTTGGTCCCTGAGTAGACTTTGGGTGCCAGTGCATTGATTTCTAGACAGTCAAAGTTCATTCCGATGCCATTTTTCTAAAGCTTTCAAAAATCCTTCAAAATCTCTATGTTCGGTGACCCCCGGTAAACGCCTGTGAGGCATTTTTCGTGATTACTTAAAACCATCCTCAAAAGGCAAAAAAAATCCTTTGGAAGACTTTGGCTTTCACTATTTGGGGCCTTAGGCTCAAATTTGCTTTACGGTGCCATTTTCTGAGAAATCAAACATATTTTTAACAATCCTCCGAGATAGTGAACTAGGGTACATGTCTAAGTGTTATTTCTGGGATTTATTAAAATCAAACTAAGGATGCCTCTTCTGGTCCCCAAGTAGACTTAAGGTTCCCGTGCCTTTATTTCTAGGCGGTAGAAGTTCATTCTGACGTCATTTTTCAAAAGATTTCAACAATTTATTAAAATCTATATGTTCAGTGACCCCCGGTACACGCTTGTGAGGCAATTTTAGAGATTATTTTTAACCATCCTAAAAAGGCAAAACGAAACCTTTGGAAGGTTTTCGCTTCCACTGTTGGGGGCCCTTGCGGTCAAATGTGCTTTACAATTGTATTTTGTTATAAATCAAACATATTTTCAAAAATCCTCCGAATTAGTGAACCGGGGTACACGCCTGAGTGTTATTTCAGATTTCTTAAAATTAAACTAAGGATGCCTCTTCTAGTCCTCAAGTAGACTTAGGGATCCTGTGCATTAATTTCTAGACGGTAGAAGTTCATTCTAACGCCATTTTTCTAAAGATTTCAACAATTCTTTAAAATCTATATGTTCAATGACTCCCGGTACATGCCTGTGAGGCAATTATAGTGATTATTTAAACCATTCTCAAAATGAGATACAGAGCCTTTGGAAGGCTTTCGTTTCCACTATTGGGGAACCTTGCGGTCAAATGTGCTTTACAGTGCTATTTTGTGAGAAATCCCACATTTTTTCGAAAATCCTCCGAGTTAGTGAACCGGGGTACAAGCCTGAGTGTTATTTATGAAATTTCATAAAATCAAACTAAGGATGCCTCTTCTGGTCCCTGAATAGACTTAGGGTTCCTGTGCATTGATTTCCAGACGATCGAAGTTCATTCCGACGCTATTTTTCTAAAGATTTCAACATTTATTTGAAATCTATATATTCGGTGACCCCCGGTACACGCCTGGGAAGCATTTTTCATGATTACTTAAAACCATATGAAAAAGGCAACACGAGATCTTTGGAAGACTTTGGCTTTCACTATTTGGGGCCCTTTGGGTCAAATGTGCTATAACGTGCCATTTTCTGAGAAATCGAACGTATTTTTGAAAATCCTCCGAGTTGGTGAACTTGGGTACACGCCTGTGTGGTATTTCGATGTTTTCTTAAAACCAAACTAAGGACTCCTCTTCTGGTCCCCAATTAGACTTAGGGTTCCTGTGCATTGAATTCTAGACGGTCGAAGTTCATTTCGACGCCATTTATCTAAAGATTTCAACAATTCTTTAAAATCTCTATGTTCGATGACCCCCGGTACACGCCTGTGAGGCATTCTTCGTGATTACCTAAAACCATCCTAAAAAGGCAACACGAAACCTTTGGAAGAGTTTGGCAATAACTATTTGGGGCCCTTTGGGTCAAATGTGCTTCCCAGTGCCATTTTCTGAGAAATAAAACATATTTAGAAAAATCTTCCGAGTTAGTGAACCAGGGTACATGCTTGAGTGTTATTTCAGGGATTTCTTAAAATCAAACTAAGGATGCTTCTTCCGGTCCCCAAGTAGACTTAGGGTTCCTGTGCATTGATTTCTAGACAGTCGAATTTCATTCCGACCACATTTTTCTAAGGATTTGAACAATTCTTTAAAATCTTTATATTCAGTGACCCGCGGTACACGCCTGTGAAGCATTTTTCGCGATTATTTAAAACCATCCGAAAAAGGCAACACGAGATCTTTCGAAGACTTTGCCTTTCACTATTTGGTCCCTTTGTGTCAAATTCGCTTTGCAGTGCCATTTTCTGAGAAATCAAACATATTTTAAAAAATCCTTCGAGTTAGTGAACTAGGGTACACGCCTGTGTGGTATTTCAAAGTTTTCTTAAAAACAAACTAAGGACGCCTCTTTTGGTCCCCAAGTGGACTTAGGGTTCCTGTGCATTTATTTCTAGATGGTCGAAGTTCATTCCAATGCCATTTTTCTAAAGATTTCAACAATTCTTTAAAATCTCTTTGTTCGGTGAACCCCGGTACACGCCTGTGAGGCATTTTTCGTGATTATTTAAAAGAGTCGTAAAAAGGCAACACCAGACCTTTGGAAGACTTTGGCTTTAACTATTTGGGGCCCTTTGGGTCAAATGTGCTTTACAGAGCCATGTTATGAGAAATCAAACATATTTTTAAAAATCCTCCGAGTTAGAAAACCAGGATACACGCTTGAGTATTATTTCGAAGATTTCTTAAAATCAAACAAAGGGGGCCTCTTCTTGTCTCCAAGTAGAGTTAAGGTTCCTGTGCATTGAATTCTATACAGTCGAAGTTCATTCCGACGCCATTTTTCTAAAGATTTCAACAATTCTTTTAATCTCTATATTCGGTGACCCCCGGTACACGCCTATGAGGCATTTTTCGTGATTATTTACAACCATTCTAAAAAGGCAACACGAAACCTTTGGAAGACTTTTACTTTCACTATTTGGGGCCCTTTGGGTCAAATGAGATTTACAGTTCCATTTTCTGAGAAATTAAACATATTTTTAAAAAGCCTCAAAGTTAGTTAACCGGGGTACACGCATGAGTGTTATTTCGGAGATTTCTGAAAATCAAAATAAGGACGCCTCCTCAGCTCCACAAGTAGACTTAGGGTTCCTATGCATTGATTTCTAGACGGTCGAAGTTCATTTCGACGCCATTTTTCTAAAGATTTTAACAATTCTTTAAAATTTCAATGTTCAGTGACTCCTGGTGCACGCCTGCGAGGCATTTTTAGTGATTATTTAAGACCATTCTAAAAAGGTAAAACAAAACCTTCGGAAGCTTTGGCTTCCACTGCTGAGGGCATTTGTGGTCAAATGTGCTTTACAGTGGTATTTTGTGAGAAATCAAACATATTTTCAAAAATCTTCGTTGTTTGTGAACAGGGGTACACGTCTCAGTGTTCATTCGGAGATCTCGTAAAATAAAACTACGGATGCTTCTTATGGTCCTCGAGTAGACTTAGAGTTCCTGTGCATTGATTTCTATATGGTCGAAGTTGATTCCGACGCCATTTTTCTAAAGATTTCAACAATTCTCTAAAATCTTTATGTTCGATGACCCCCGGCACACGCCTGTGAGGCATTTTTCGTGATTACTTAAAACCATCCGAAAAAGGCAACATGAGATCTTTGGAAGACTTTGGCATTCACTATTTTGGGCCCTTTGGGTCAAATGAGTTTTAACGTGCCATTTTCTGATAAATCGAACATATTTTTAAAAATCCTCCGAGTTAGTGAACTAGGGAACACGCCTGAGTGTTATTTCGGAGGTTTGATAAAATCAAACTAAGGATGCCTCTTTTGGTCCCTGAGTAGACTTTGGGTGCCAGTGCATTGATTTCTAGACAGTCAAAGTTCATTCCGATGCCATTTTTCTAAAGCTTTCAAAAATCCTTCAAAATCTCTATGTTCGGTGACCCCCGGTAAACGCCCGTGAGGCATTTTTCGTGATTACTTAAAACCATCCTCAAAAGGCAAAAAAATCCTTTGGAAGACTTTGGCTTTCACTATTTGGGGCCTTAGGCTCTAATTTGCTTTACGGTGCCATTTTCTGAGAAATCAAACATATTTTTAACAATCCTCCGAGATAGTGAACTAGGGTACATGTCTAAGTGTTATTTCTGGGATTTATTAAAATCAAACTAAGGATGCCTCTTCTGGTCCCCAAGTAGACTTAAGGTTCCCGTGCCTTTATTTCTAGGCGGTAGAAGTTCATTCTGACGTCATTTTTCAAAAGATTTCAACAATTTATTAAAATCTATATGTTCAGTGACCCCGGTACACGCTTGTGAGGCAATTTTAGAGATTATTTTTAACCATCCTAAAAAGGCAAAAACGAAACCTTTGGAAGGTTTTCGCTTCCCTTTGTTGGGGGCCCTTGCGGTCAAATGTGCTTTACAATTGTATTTTGTTATAAATCAAACATATTTTCAAAAATCCTCCGAATTAGTGAACCGGGGTACACGCCTGAGTGTTATTTCAGATTTCTTAAAATTAAACTAAGGATGCCTCTTCTAGTCCTCAAGTAGACTTAGGGATCCCGTGCATTAATTTCTAGACGGTAGAAGTTCATTCTAACGCCATTTTTCTAAAGATTTCAACAATTCTTTAAAATCTATATGTTCAATGACTCCGGTACATGCACGTGAGGCAATTATAGTGATTATTTAAACCATTCTCAAAATGAGATACAGAGCCTTTGGAAGGCTTTCGTTTCCACTATTGGGGAACCTTGCGGTCAAATGTGCTTTACAGTGCTATTTTGTGAGAAATCCCACATTTTTTCGAAAATCCTCCGAGTTAGTGAACAGGGTACAAGCCTGAGTGTTATTTATGAAATTTCATAAAATCAAACTAAGGATGCCTCTTCTGGTCCCTGAATAGACTTAGGGTTCCTGTGCATTGATTTCCAGACGATCGAAGTTCATTCCGACGCTATTTTTCTAAAGATTTCAACATTTATTTGAAATCTATATATTCGGTGACCCCCGGTACACGCCTGGGAAGCATTTTTCATGATTACTTAAAACCATATGAAAAAGGCAACACGAGATCTTTGGAAGACTTTGGCTTTCACTATTTGGGGCCCTTTGGGTCAAATGTGCTATAACGTGCCATTTTCTGAGAAATCGAACGTATTTTTGAAAATCCTCCGAGTTGGTGAACTTGGGTACACGCCTGTGTGGTATTTCGATGTTTTCTTAAAACCAAACTAAGGACTCCTCTTCTGGTCCCCAATTAGACTTAGGGTTCCTGTGCATTGAATTCTAGACGGTCGAAGTTCATTTCGACGCCATTTATCTAAAGATTTCAACAATTCTTTAAAATCTCTATGTTCGATGACCCCGGTACACGCCCGTGAGGCATTCTTCGTGATTACCTAAAACCATCCTAAAAAGGCAACACGAAACCTTTGGAAGAGTTTGGCAATAACTATTTGGGGCCCTTTGGGTCAAATGTGCTTCCCAGTGCCATTTTCTGAGAAATAAAACATATTTAGAAAAATCTTCCGAGTTAGTGAACCAGGGTACATGCTTGAGTGTTATTTCAGGGATTTCTTAAAATCAAACTAAGGATGCTTCTTCCGGTCCCCAAGTAGACTTAGGGTTCCTGTGCATTGATTTCTAGACAGTCGAATTTCATTCCGACCACATTTTTCTAAGGATTTGAACAATTCTTTAAAATCTTTATATTCAGTGACCCGCGGTACACGCCTGTGAAGCATTTTTCGCGATTATTTAAAACCATCCGAAAAAGGCAACACGAGATCTTTCGAAGACTTTGCCTTTCACTATTTGGTCCCTTTGTGTCAAATTCGCTTTGCAGTGCCATTTTCTGAGAAATCAAACATATTTTAAAAAATCCTTCGAGTTAGTGAACTAGGGTACACTTTGTGTGGTATTTCAAAGTTTTCTTAAAAACAAACTAAGGACGCCTCTTTTGGTCCCCAAGTGGACTTAGGGTTCCTGTGCATTTATTTCTAGATGGTCGAAGTTCATTCCAATGCCATTTTTCTAAAGATTTCAACAATTCTTTAAAATCTCTTTGTTCGGTGAACCCGGTACACGCCTGTGAGGCATTTTTCGTGATTATTTAAAAGAGTCGTAAAAAGGCAACACCAGACCTTTGGAAGACTTTGGCTTTAACTATTTGGGGCCCTTTGGGTCAAATGTGCTTTACAGAGCCATGTTATGAGAAATCAAACATATTTTTAAAAATCCTCCGAGTTAGAAAACCAGGATACACGCTTGAGTATTATTTCGAAGATTTCTTAAAATCAAACAAAGGGGGCCTCTTCTTGTCTCCAAGTAGAGTTAAGGTTCCTGTGCATTGAATTCTATACAGTCGAAGTTCATTCGACGCCATTTTTCTAAAGATTTCAACAATTCTTTTAATCTCTATATTCGGTGACCCCCGGTACACGCCTATGAGGCATTTTTCGTGATTATTTACAACCATTCTAAAAAGGCAACACGAAACCTTTGGAAGACTTTTACTTTCACTATTTGGGGCCCTTTGGGTCAAATGAGATTTCTGAGTTCCATTTTCTGAGAAATTAAACATATTTTTAAAAAGCCTCAAAGTTAGTTAACCGGGGTACACGCATGAGTGTTATTTCGGAGATTTCTGAAAATCAAAATAAGGACGCCTCCTCAGCTCCACAAGTAGACTTAGGGTTCCTATGCATTGATTTCTAGACGGTCGAAGTTCATTTCGACGCCATTTTTCTAAAGATTTTAACAATTCTTTAAAATTTCAATGTTCAGTGACTCCTGGTGCACGCCTGCGAGGCATTTTTAGTGATTATTTAAGACCATTCTAAAAAGGTAAAACAAAACCTTCGGAAGCTTTGGCTTCCACTGCTGAGGGCATTTGTGGTCAAATGTGCTTTACAGTGGTATTTTGTGAGAAATCAAACATATTTTCAAAAATCTTCGTTGTTTGTGAACAGGGGTACACGTCTCAGTGTTCATTCGGAGATCTCGTAAAATAAAACTACGGATGCTTCTTATGGTCCTCGAGTAGACTTAGAGTTCCTGTGCATTGATTTCTATATGGTCGAAGTTGATTCAGACGCCATTTTTCTAAAGATTTCAACAATTCTCTAAAATCTTTATGTTCGATGACCCCCGGCACACGCCTGTGAGGCATTTTTCGTGATTACTTAAAACCATCCGAAAAAGGCAACATGAGATCTTTGGAAGACTTTGGCATTCACTATTTTGGGCCCTTTGGGTCAAATGAGTTTTAACATGCCATTTTCTGATAAATCGAACATATTTTTAAAAATCCTCCGAGTTAGTGCACTAGGGAACACGCCTGAGTGTTATTTCGGAGGTTTGATAAAATCAAACTAAGGATGCCTCTTTTGGTCCCCGAGTAGACTTTGGGTTCCAGTGCATTGATTTCTAGACAGTCAAAGTTCATTCCGATGCCATTTTTCTAAAGCTTTCAAAAATCCTTCAAAATCTCTATGTTCGGTGACCCCTGGTAAACGCCTGTGAAGCATTTTTCGTGATTACTTAAAACCATCCACAAAAGGCAAAAAAAATCCTTTGGAAGACTTTGGCTTTCACTATTTGGGGCCTTTGGCTCAAATTTGCTTTACAGTGCCATTTTCTGAGAAATCAAACATATTTTTAACAATCCTCCGAGTTAGTGAACCAGGGTACATGTCTAAGTGTTATTTCAGGGATTTCTTAAAATCAAACTAAGGATGCCTCTTCTGGTCCCCAAGTAGACTTAAGTTCCCGTGCCTTGATTTCGAGGCGGTAGAAATTCATTCTGACGTCATTTTTCTAAGGATTTCAACAATTGTTTAAAATCAATATGTTTAGTGACCCCCGGTACACGCTTGTGAGGCAATTTTAGAGATTATTTTTAACCATTCTAAAAAGGCAAAACGAAACCTTTGGAAGGTTTTCGCTTCCACTGTTGGGGGCCCTTACGGTCAAATGTGCTTTACAATTGTATTTTGTTATAAATCAAACATATTTTCAAAAATCCTCCGAATTAGTGAACCGGAGTACATGCCTCAGTGTTATTTCGGTGATTTCTTAAAATTAAACTAAGGATGCCTCTTCTGGTCCTCAAGTAAACTTAGGGTTCCTGTGCATTAATATCTAGACGGTAGAAGTTCATTCTAACGCCATTTTTCTAAAGATTTCAGCAATTCTTTAAAATCTATATGTTCAATTACTCCCGGTACATGCCTGTGAGGCAATTATAGTGATTATTTAAACCATTCTAAAAAGGAGATACAGAGCCTTTGGAAGGCTTTTGCTTCCACTATTGGGGAACCTTGCGGTCAAATGTGCTTTACATTCTATTTTGTGAGAAATCACACATTTTTTCGAAAATCCTCCGAGTTAGTGAACCGGGGTACAAGCCTGAGTGTTATTTTTGAAATTTCATAAAATCAAACTAAGGATGCCTCTTCTGGTCCCTGAGTAGACTTAGGGTTCCTGTGCATTGATTTCCAGACGATCGAAGTTCATTCCGACGCCATTTTTCTAAAGATTTCAACATTTATTTGAAATCTATATATTCGGTGACCCCCGGTACACGCCTGGGAGGCATTTTTCGTGATTACTTAAAACCATATGAAAAAGGAAACACGAGATCTTTGGAAAGACTTTGGCTTTCACTATTTGGGGCCCTTTGGGTCAAATGTGCTTTAACGTGCCATTTTCTGAGAAATCGAACGTATTTTTGAAAATCCTCCGAGTTGGTGAACTTGGGTACACGCCTGTGAGGTATTTCGATGTTTTCTTAAAAACAAACTAAGGACGCCTCTTCTGGTCCCCAATTAGACTTAGGGTTCCTGTGCATTGAATTCTAGACGGTCGAAGTTCCTTTCGACGCCATTTATCTAAAGATTTCAACAATTCTTTAAAATCTCTATGTTCGATGACCCCCGGTACACGCCTGTGAGGCATTCTTCGTGATTACCTAAAACCATCCTAAAAAGGCAACACGAAACCTTTGGAAGAGTTTGGCAATAACAATTTGGGGCCCTTTGGGTCAAATGTGCTTCCCAGTGCCATTTTCTGAGAAATAAAACATATTTTGAAAAATCTTCCGAGTTAGTGAACCAAGGTACATGCTTGAGTGTTATTTCAGGGATTTCTTAAAATCAAACTAAGGATGCTTCTTCCGGTCCCCAAGTAGACTTAGGGTTCCTGTGCATTGATTTCTTGACAGTCGAATTTCATTCCGACGACATTATTCTAAGGATTTGAACAATTCTTTAAAATCTTTATGTTCAGTGACCCGCGGTACACGCCTGTGAAGCATTTTTCGCGATTATTTAAAACCATTCGAAAAAGGCAACACGAGATCTTTCGAAGACTTTGCCTTTCACTATTTGGTCTCTTTGTGTCAAATTCGCTTTGCAGTGCCATTTTTTGAGAAATCAAACATATTTTAAAAAAATCCTTCGAGTTAGTGAACTAGGGTACACGCCTGTGTGGTATTTCAAAGTTTTCTTAAAAACAAACTAAGGACGCCTCTTTTGGTCCCCAAGTGGACTTAGGGTTCCTGTGCATTTATTTCTAGACGGTCGAAGTTCATTCCAATGCCATTTTTCTAAAGATTTCAACAATTCTATAAAATCTCTATGTTCGCTGACCCCCGGTACTCGCCTGTGAGGCATTTTTCTTGATTACTTAATACCATCCTAAAAAGGCAAAACGAAACCTTTGGAAGACTTTGGCTTTCACTATATGAGGCCCTTTGGGTCAAATGTGCTTTATAGTGTCATTTTCTGAGAAATCAATCATATTTTTAAAAATCCTCCGAGTTGGTGAACTGAGGTACACGCATGAGTGTTATTTCAGAGATTTCTTAAAATAGAACTAAGGACGCCTCTTCTGGTCCCCTAGTAGACTTAATTAGGGTTCCTGTGCATTGAAATCTAGACGGTAAAAGTTCATTATGACGCCATTTTTCTAATGATTTCAACAATTCTTTAAAATCTATATGTTCAGTGACCCCCGGTACACGATTGTGAGGCAATTTTAGTGATTTTTAAAAACCATTCGAAAAAGGAAAAACATAACCTTTTAAAAGGCTTTCACTTCCACTATTGGAGGCCATTGCGGCCAAATGTGCTTTACAGTGCTATTTTGTGAGAAATCAAACACATTTTCAAAAATCCTCCTTGATAGTGAACCGGGGTACACGCCTGAGTGGTATTTCGGAGATTTCATAAAATCAAACTAAGGATGTCTCTACTGGTCCCCGAGTAGACTTAGGATTCCTGTGCATTGATTTTTAGACGGTAGAAGTTCTTTCTGACGCCATTTTTCTAAAGATTTCAACAAATCTTTAAAATCTATTTGTTCAGTGACCCCCATACAGGCATGTGAGGCAATTTTAGTGATTATTTAAAACCATTCTGAAAAGGAAAAACAATACCTTTGGACAGCTTTCGGTTCCACTATTGGAACCCTTGCGGTCAAATTTGCTTTAAAGTGCTATTTTGTGAGAACTCAAACATATTTTAAAAAATCCTCCGAGTTAGTGAACCGGGGTACACGCCTGAGTGTTATTTCGGAGATTTCATTAAATAAAACTAAGGATGCCTAATCTGGTCCTCGAGTAGAATTAGGGTTCCTGTGCATTGATTTCTAGACGGTGGAACTTCATTCTGACGCCATTTTTCTAAAGATTTCAACAATTCTTTAAAATCTCAATGTTTAGTGACCCCTGGTACACGCCTGTGAGGCATTTTTCTTCATTATTTAAAACAATCCAAAAAGGCAACATGTAACCTTTGGAAGACTTTGGCTTTCACAATTTGGGGTCCTTTGGGTCAAATGTGCTTTATAGTGTGACTTTCTGAGAAATCAAACATATTTTTAAAAATCCGCCAAGTTATTGAACCGGGGTACACGCATGAGTGTTATTTCGGAGATTTCTTAAAATCAAACTAAGGACGCCTCTTCTTGTCCCCTAGTAGACTCAGGGTTCCTGTGCATTGATTTCTAGACGGTAGAAGTTCAATATGACGCCATTTTTCTAAAGATTTCAACAATTCTTTAAAATCTATATGTTCAGTAACCCCCGGTACACGCATGTGAGGCAATTTTAGTAATTATTTAAAACCATTCTAAAAAGGAAAAACAGAACCTTTTAAAAGGCTTTCACTTCCACTATTAGGGCCCTTGCGGTCAAATGTGCTTTACAGTACTATTTTGTGAGAAATCAAACACAATTTAAAAAATCCTTTTTGTTAGTGAACCGGGGTACACGCCTGAGTGATATTTCGGAGATTTCATAAAATCAAACTAAGGATGCCTCTACTGGTCCCCGAGTAGACTTAGGTTTCCTGTGCATTGATTTCTAGACGGTTAAAGTTCTTTCTGATGCCATTTTTCTTAAGATTTCAACAAATCTTTAAAATCAATTTGTTCAGTGACACCCATACACGTCTATGAGGCAATTTTAGTGATCATTTAAAACCATTTTGAAAAGGTAAAACGATACCTTTGGAAGGCTTTCGCTTCCATTATTGGGAGCCCTTGCGATCAAATTGGCTTTACAGTGCTATTTTGTGAGAACTAAACCATATTTTCAAAAATCCTCCGAGTTAGTGAACCGGGGTACACGCCTGAATGTTATTTCGGAGATTTCATTGAATAAAACTAAGGATGCCTCTTCTGGTCCCCGAGTAGACTTAGGGTTCCTGTGCATTGATTTCTAGATGGTAGAAGTTCATTCTGACGCCATTTTTCTAAAGATTTCAACAATTCTTTAAAATCTCAATGTTTAGCGACCCCCGGTACACGCCTATGAGGAATTTTTCGTGATTATTTGAAACCATAAAAAAAGGCAACACGAAACCTTTAGAACACTTTGGCTTTCACTATTTGGGGCCCTTTGGGTCAAATGTGCTTTATAGTGTCATTTTCTGAGAAATCAAACATATTTTTAAAAATCCTCCGAGTTAGTGAACTGAGGTACACGCATGAGTGTTATTTCGGAGATTTCTTAAAATCAAACTAAGGATGCCTCTTCTGGTCCCCTGATAGACTTAGGGTTCCTGTGAATTGGTTTCTAGACGGTAGAAGTTCATTATGACGCCATTTTTCTAAAGATTTCAACAATTCTTTAAATTCTATATGTTCAATGACCCCCGGTACATGCTTGCGAGCCAATTTTAGTGATTATTAAAAACTATTCTAAAAAGGAAAAATAGAACCTTTTAAAATGCTTTCGCTTTTACTATTGGTGGCCCTTGCGGTCAAATGTGCTTTACAGTGCTATTTTGTGAGAAATCAAACACATTTCAAAAATCCTCCTTGTTAGTGAACCGGGGTACACGCCTGAGTGATATTTCGGAGATTTCATAAAATCAAACTAAGGATGCCTCTACTGGTCCCCGAGTAGACTTAGGGTTCCTGTGCATTGATTTTTTGGACTGTAGAAATTCTTTGTGACGCCATTTTTCTAAAGATTTCAAAAAATCTTTAAAATATATTTGTTCAGTGACCCCTATACACGCCTGTGAGGCAATTTTAGTGATCATTTAAAACCATTCTAAAAAGTAAAAACATAACCTTTGGAAGGCTTTCGCTTCCACTATTGGGGGCCCTTGCGGTCAAATTTGCTTTACAATCCTATTTTGTGAGAAATGAAACATATTTTTAAAAATCCTCCGAGTTAGTGAACCGACGTACACGCCTGAGTGTTATTTCGGAGATTTCATTGAATAAAAATAAGGATGCCTCTTCTGGTCCTGGAGTAGACTTAGGGTTCCTATTCATTGATTTCTAGACGGTAGAAGTTCATTCTGACTCCATTTTTCTATGGATTTCAACAATTCTTTGAAACCTCAATGTTTAGTGACCCCCGGTACACACCTGTGAGGCATTTTTCGTGATTATTTAAAACTATCCGAAAATGCAACAAGAAACCTTTGGAAGACTTTGGCTTTCACTATTTGAGGTGCGTCGAAGGAGGAGGGGGAGGGGAGTGAATTTCGGCGGGGGCGGGGGAAGGGGAGGCGCGTCGAAGAAGGAGGAGGAAGGGGAGTGATTTTCCGGCGGGGGAGGGGGAGGGGGTGGTGGGGTTGGGGTTGTTGTTGGGGGTGGGTGGGGGTGGGTGGGGCAAATTTGGTGGGCTTTTAGGTTTTTAGAGTTAGGGCTTTAAGGGTTTAATTAAGGTTTTTTAAGGGTTTTTTTAGGGTTAATGACTAACGGTGTTAACCGCCGTTACCGCCGTTAGTCATTTGGGCATCTGGTGAATTTTTTTAAAGGTCATGGGTATTAGGTGAATTTTTAAAAAAGTGAGGGTATTTGGTGAATAAATTTACTCATCGCCTCACGTGATTTCGAGGACGAAATATCATGGCAACGCATCCTATAGGATTATAAGTACTCTAAGCGGAATTTCATGAATCATATTCATAAGCACTTAAAACAGGATCTCATGCATATACATTCAAGGATCACATAATAGTTGAGAATTAACCTTTGACGCGTGATTTCCACAAAGCTCTTCGAGATCCATAGATAGAACCGCAATTGAGATTCCTCTACTAAGTCCACGAATCCAGATCAATGCTCCACCAATGCTAGTTGGAAGGAAGAGGGACTCTTCTATTTCTTGGAGCAGTATTACGTAGCTTTGAAAGAGAGAGAAAAGAGGAGAGAGAAAATAATGAGAGAATAAAATACTGACTACTTTATTTTCTCACCCCACACCTAATTATAGGAACTAATTAGGTTAGGAGTCCTCTCCTTTTCTTTCTCCTTGGTCGGCCACCCATAGAGTCCTACATGGGCTCTAGGTTATTCTTTTATTGATCCGGATTGTGTAAGTGTGACCTTGTAGGATCCATCTAATTGGGCTTCGGGTTTATTATTTACTAAACCTGAAGTTCTATAGCATCCTCTAGCAAGACGTATAGACGACCCAATTTAATGAATTTATTATCTCCATAATATGATCCATGTTATATTTATTAATTGCATTAGAGTCAAGGACACAATTCCTTCAATCTCCCACTTGTTCGAGACGAGTGTGCAATCTTCAAATTCCTTAAGTCTCTTAGTGTCCAATTTGATAGTATGATCATATTTCTATGTCATCCATACTAGTCTTCAAATTAATCCTTGAAATCCGAGTTCAAATTGACAAACAAATGATCATCATATAATCCATTTGAGCATGGCCATGCATTTTTCAATTTTCACTCTCCAAGGGGCCAAGATACCCATCCTATCTCATATAGGAGGACTTTTCAGTCTTGTGGCAACCAAAACTCCCACTCAACTTTTAGCACAACTCGAACACTGCCTTTATAGTCCCCTTTTACGACATGACGTTTGACAGTATCAAAGTTATACCAACCATTAGGCTAAGTAGTGTTCCACTCATGTCTTAGGAATCCACTAATATAATTACGAAGTTATAGAAACTTCTAAGTAGGTCTATTCGATCATGTATCAACTATACATGTCCATATGATTGACTAAACATCTCCATGTTCCCATAGCCCATGAAACGGCGCTATCAATCAATCTTATATGCTAATCCTTTAATAAGTCATTTATGTCCAATTTAACGACTTAGATTAGGAACTATGATATTCTATGAATTCTGTTCACTTATGGTGTTTCATTCATCAAATCACATATTTGACAAAACCATTGAATTCAAGATATATTTTGGACATTTTATTTAATACCAAACCAAAATTAAATAAGATAAAATTTTATTTCTCATAAACATAAAATAGCAAAACCATGTCTCTACATTGTAATAAGTTTCTCTAAACCTAGTACAATCTAAAGCCACTCTAACATTTGCTTCAAGCCTATAGCCCTAGCGTGACACTCATGCTTGGGTTGAGCTAGTGGTTTAGTGAGCGGATCAGCCACATTCTCATCCGTGTGAACTTTGCAAATCCTGACATCCTTCCTGTCAACAATCTCCCTAATGAGGTGATACTTCCTCATTACATGTTTGCATTTGTTATGTGATCTCGGTTCTTTTGCTTGTGCAATCGCACCATTGTTATCACAGAACAACTCAATCCCTTCCAGAGCACTAGGTATGATATCCATCTCTGTCAAGAACTTCTTTATCCAAACTGCTTCTTTAGCTGCTTCAACCGTTGTTAAATATTCTCGATTCACTCGTAGAGTTACGCTAGAGTGCTTTACTTTGAGCTCTTCCAGCTCACTGCTCCTCCATTTAGACAAAAGACATACCCTGACTGAGAGCGGTAATCATCTCTGTCGGTTTGGAATCTCGCATCAGTATAACCTTTAACAACCAACTCATTTTCACCTCCATAGACTAAGAACATGCCTTTAGTTCTTCTCAAGTACTTAAGGATGTTCTTAGCTGCAATCCAGTGTGCTTCCCCTGGATTTGCTTGGAACCTGCTACACATGCTCAAGGCATATGCAACATCTGGTCGAGTACTTATCATGGCATACATGATAGACCCTATAGCCGAAGCATAAGGTATGCTACTCATTCGCTTCAACTCATCAGGCTCAGTGGGGCACTGACTCTTGCTAAGCGATATGCCATGTGACATGGGAATGAATCCTCTCTTCGAGTTTTCCATGTTGAACCTTGCAAGAACTTTATCAATATAAATTTCTTGACTTAGTCCAATCATCCTTCGAGACCTATCTCTATGGATTTTAATTCCCAATATGTACTCAGCTTCTCCAAGGTCCTTCATAGAGAAACAACTTTTCAACCATTCCTTGACTGATTCAAGCATTGGTATGTCATTTCCCATGAGAGTATGTCATCTACATACAATACCAAGAAGACTAAGCTGCTCCCACTAAACTTCTTGTAAACACAAGACTCTTCTTCGCTTTTGATGAAACCAAATTTCTTGATTGCCTCATCAAATCGAAGATTCCAGCTCCGAGATGCCTGCTTCAATCCATAAATGGATCTCTGAAGCTTGCAAACCCTTTTAGGATTTTCTGGATCCTCAAAACCCTCAGGTTGTGTCATGTACACATCCTCATTCAAGAACCCATTCAAGAATGCTGTTTTGACATCCATCTGCCAAATTTCATAATCATAAAATGCAGCAATCGCTAAAAGTATCCGAATTGACTTAAGCATTGCTACTGGAGAAAAGGTCTCATCATAGTCTATACCATGAATTTGTCTGAATCCTTTTGCAACCAGTCTTGCTTTATAGACATAGACATTTCCATCTTTGTCTGTTTTCAATTTGAACACCCACTTGCATCCAATAGGGTTAACCCCATCAGGCAAGTCGACCAAGGTCCAAACTTTATTCTCAGACATGGAGTCTAACTCGGATTTCATGGCCTCAAGCCATTTCTCGTAGTCCGGCTCGCCAAAGCTTGTTTGTAGGTAGTAGGTTCCGAATTCTCCAAAATCATAATTTCGAGTTTTCGGTTAACAGAAATCAACCAACCTCTTGTTTGGAATCCTTTCTCTACTAGACCTACGCGGGCCTCCGAGCATCAAGAGAAATGTTCTCTTCAACTTCTTGAAGATCTTCGCTTGAATTAGATTCAAGTGGGACGGTAGGAGGTTCACACGTTGAATACGTCATCTCCTGAACTAGACTTTCGTCTTGTCGGGCCGTCTCTGACATGGTGTAAACCACGTCCAATTGTTGCTCATCTCGAATTTCTTCGAGAATTATTTTACTCCCACTTGTCTTTCTAGAAACAAATTCATTTTCAAAAAAGACACCATCACGAGCAACAAACACTTTGTTCTCTTGACGGTTATAGAAGTAATAACCCCTTGTCTCTTTTGGGTATCCCACAAAGAGACATTTATTTGACTTGGGTGCAAGTTTGTCTGAAAGTAAACGTTTTACATAGACCTCACATCCCCAGATCTTAAGAAAAGACAAGTTTGGAGTTTTTCCATTCCATAACTCATATGGAGTCTTTTCCAAAGCCTTTGACGGGCTCCTGTTTAGTGTGTGTGCAGCTGTTTCGAGAGCATATCCCCAAAAAGAAATCGGAAGATCAGCAAGACTCATCATTGATCGAACCATATCCAATAAGGTTCGATTCCTCCTTTCAGATACACCATTTAACTGCGGTGTTCCTGGTGGAGTCAATTGTGAAAGAATTCCACAACCCTTCAAATGATCATCAAACTCTTGGCTCAAATATTCGCCACCACGATCGGATTGTAGTGCTTTAATTGTCTTACCAAGTTGATTTTGTACTTCATTCTGGAACTCTTTGAATTTATCAAAAGATTCCGACTTATGTTTCATTAAGTAGACATACCCATATCTACTCAAATCATCAGTGAAGGTAATGAAGTAATTAAACCCTCCCCTTGCCTTTGTGCTCATAGGACCACAAACATCTGTATGTATGAGGCCCAAGAGATCGCTGGCCTTTTCACCCTTTCCAATAAACGGTGACTTTGTCATTTTCCCCATCAAGCATGATTCACATACATCAAATGATTCAAAATCAAATGATGGAAGAATACCATCCTGTTGTAACTTTTGGATGCGCTTTTGGTTTATATGACCCATTCGACAATGCCAAATGTAGGTTAGGTTTGATTCATTTGATTTTTGTTTCTTGCTATCTATGTTATAGAATTGTAATGACCTATCAAGCACATATAAGCCATTTATCAATTTAGCACTAGCATAGAACATATTATTGTAAGAAATGGAACAACATTTGTTCTTAATTTCAAAACAAAACCCTTCAGAATCCAATACAGAAACATAAATTATGTTCTTAGTTATAGAAGGAACAAAATAACAATTATTTAATTCTAAAACAAAGCCCGGATGGCAAATGCGGACTATAGCTTCCTATGGCAAGTGCAGCAACCCGTGCTCCATTTCCAACGCGAAGCTCTACCTCGCCCTTTGCCAGCCTCCTACTTCTTTTTAGTCCCTGCACATCATTAACTATGTGAGAACCACAGCCGGTATCTAATACCCATAAAGAAGTAGAAGTCAAATTGATTTCTATAACAAATATACCTGAAGTGGAAGCCCCAGACTTCTTTTCCTCCAAGTATAGAGGGCAGTTCCTCTTCTAGTGTCCTATCTTGTGACAATGGAAGCACTTGCTTTCCGCGGCCACCTTTGGCTTGGCGGTTGGCTTAGGTTTTTCAGCAACAACGGCAACTTGCTTGCCTTTGTCCTTCTTTTCCCGCCCATTTCTTCTTAAAACCCTTTCCTTCGAACCATTAGAACCTCTTTCTTTGGTTCTTTAGGGATATTCCTCTCAGCATTGACCAACAACCCGTGCGGCTCTTGCAAAGTCTTTTCGATACTCATTCATGTTGAAGGTCATCCCGAACCGATTGAAAGCCGTCGAGCAATGAGTGGAGAATAATGTCGCAGCTCAACTCAACCCCGTAAGGGAATCCAAGTCGTTCCATGTTTTCGAAAATACCCATCATAGCGAAAACATGGGGGCCAACAGCTTGACCCGGCTTCATGTGACATTCTAGTATCTCCCTATTAGTCTCATACCGCTCAACTCGGGGCTTGTGTTCGAAACATAGCCCGCAGCTCTTGCATGATGGTATAAGCATCCTTGGTTTTGAACCTCCTTTGGAGGTCCGGCTCCATGGTCGCTATCATCAAGCAAGTGATCGGCATGCACCTCTCATTGGCCCGCTTAGCACGACGTTTGTCGGCTTCAGACGACTCATCAGTAATCACAGGAAGTGGGGTTTCTAAGACATCCTCTCGACCCTCAGACCTCAATACGAGTCTTAGGGTTCTTTCCCAGTTGATGAAATTTTCACCATTCAACTTGTCCTTTTCAAGGAAAGGACGAATGTTGAAAACGTCAGTTGTTGTTGTTGTTAGACATAGTATCTACAGACAAAATAAAACAAAGTTCATTATTATGTTTATAAAACAACCTAAAACATGCAAAGGTTTCTAGGTTGATCACATATTCAATTTTAATGTCCCATTTGAATAAGTGAATACAAGATCCTATTAACATGCAACACTAAGCAGACGGAGGCCTTATCTTAACATTACATTCTCAAGGTAAGTAAACTCCTTTACTAATTATAACAATTTATAATTCTTGTTTAGATTGGTAAACATCGAATGCTTAACTATCTCTTGCTTCAAAACCCAAAACGCTTTTGATGATTTTGTTAAGGATAACCAAACTAAGTAGTAAAATTCGCAATTTTACCTTATCTCCCAAAATTAATGATAATACCCTGCGGAGGCATGACCTATTACTATTAATTAAGGGTTAATAAGCATTTTATGTTTGGAAAAGCTAACCTTAATATTTGCGGGACCTAAGTTTATTATGTTGTTATGAATTAGTGAACTCTAGCGAATTGATAACCAACATACAATAAACTCATAAGCATTTTAAATAATAATAAAATGTAAAAATAAATATGATCTAGCATGGCCCTAATCCTAAGAACTAAGCATCATGGGCTCCTCCTTGGACTCTTCATGGATCTCCATCCATGTTAGCCGTGGGCCTTCTCTTGATGGGCTCGTCTTTGGATTACATAAGTATCAAAATAATTTAAATAATAGCTAAATTAAATAAATTACAAAAATACTTAACGATACGCAGATCGTATTTAAATTACAAGAATACATCACGATACGTAGATCGTATTTTCTAACTTAAATTTGGGCCATACTAGTCATTCATAGCAATTATATCAAATATAAAATGCCACATAATAATATCACATATTATACTTGCCAATAATCAAAATATCAAATATTCTTAATTAAAGCAAGAGGATAAAATTTTTAAGTAATTCCTAACCACCTAAAAATTCTATCCTAGAGAATCTAGCCTACTAATTTTAATTAGATTAAAGAATCAAATTATGGATTTTAATTTATGACCCAGTCAAAATTAACATAATTAATATAATTGGAATTTGCTTAATCTACTCAACAAAAAAGATCTACAAAATTTCAAAATAAAATCCAATTATCAGAAATTTTAAAAGAAAAAAAAATTGAACGAAGCGTGGAGTACGACCAGACCAGCAGCAAGGCTGCCAGTCCCCGACTCCCACGCCAGCACTGCAGCCACGGCCAGAAATCCGGCCACCCACGGCAAGCGGCCTCACCGGAACTCGCCGGCAAGAGGCGCCCAGCGCCAGCCAGCCTTCAGCCCGCTTCTGCCCACGTTGTGCGTCGCACGCGTGGCTGCTGCAGCCACCAGCCTTCGCCGACTGCCCAGCCAGCGTCTGTCTATCCTTCGCCGTCGTACAGACGACAGACCACCGGAGCAGCCACCACCTGTGGCTGCTCCTCTTCCTCCTCCTTAAATTTTTGTTTTTTTTTTTTTTTTGTTTAATTTGGAGGAAATTAAAATTACAACATTTTTGCAAAATTAAATTAGTGATCTTAATTAAATTAAACATAAACTATTTTATGCCTAATTCAGAAATTAAATTAAAATCTATATTTTAATTAATTTTAGGGTTATTCATATAAATTAATCTCTAATTCATATAAAACGCTTTTTACATGAATTAATTTTCATACATAAACAAATTTAAACATGAAAATCAGATTAATAATATGAACTTAATATTCGAAATAAAATCAGAATTTTAAATTTCGAAAATTAGGGTTGAATTTTCGGCCACTTTATATTGAAAAATTAAGCAATTAAATCTCTATTTAATCAATTCCAATTATTTATTCAATTCATAATTCAATTCCTCCCCTTAATCAAATTAAAATTAGTCATGAACACATCAAAATAAATCTAATTATTATGACCTAAAAATTATATGCAAGAGGCTAAAACTGATACCACTATAGGATTATAAGTACTCTAAGCGGAATTTCATGAATCATATTCATAAGCACTTAAAACAGGATCTCATGCATATACATTCAAGGATCACATAATAGTTGATAATTAACCTTTGACGCGTGATTTCCACAAAGCTCTTCGAGATCCGGAGATAGAACCGCAATTGAGATTCCTCTACTAAGTCCACGAATCCAGATCAATGCTCCACCAATGCTAGTTGGAAGGAAGAGGGACTCTTCTATTTCTTGGAGCAGTATTACGTAGCTTTGAAAGAGAGAGAAAAGAGGAGAGAGAAAATAATGAGAGAATAAAATACTAACTATTTTATTTTCTCACCCACACCTAATTATAGGAACTAATTAGGTTAGGAGTCCTCTCCTTTTCTTTCTCCTTGATCGGCCACCCATAGAGTCCTACATGGGCTCTAGGTCATTCTTTTATTGATCCGGATTGTGTAAGTGTGGCGACTTGAGGATCCATCTAATCGCCGGGTTTATTATTTACTAAAACTCGAAGCTTCTATAAAGATCCTCAGCAGAAGACGTATAGACGACCCAATTTAATGAATTTATTATCTCCATAATATGATCCATGTTATATTTATTAATTGCGTTAGAGTGATACAATTCCTTCACATCCATGTTATATTTATTATCTCCATAATATGATCCATGTACTCGTTCTTCACTCATCGCCTCACGTGATTTCGAGGAAGAAATATCATGGCAACGCATCCCTCTTAATTGCACATTTTTTATGGCTACCTTTACAGTACTACAGTCTACACCTCGAAATTAGAGAGTGGATTCGTGGACGGTGGAACTAATCTATACTCCACACTCCAGCAGTAAAAGCATTCCGTATTTTTTCCATTTTCCTCAACATTATATCTTGTCTCATCACGATTCACTGCCTACCATTTGCTTCAAGAGTCACTCTCTCCTAAAAGTCAGCAACTGTGCAAAAATGGCAGATTAGAAACTAACCCCGAAAAGAGGTATTGTTAAATGACTTAAATCATATGCATTTCTACTTGCTTCCCTTTTGCCTCCCCTTTTTTTCTTCTTTCAAATGTGTGATTAATTAGATTTAAAAGTTTGAATTTGGGTTGGTTTATGCTTATTAACCTGTTAAGTATATTTTTTGCTTTTTCTGGACTTTGTTTACTGTTTGTGTTTAGAATTTCTGGGATTTCAACATATTGCATTACTAAGTTACTGCCTGCTCAATGCAAAAATTGGCATAATGGGTTTGAGAGTTCTAATTTTAGCAAACATGTAAAAGAGTTTTGAGTTGGGTGAACAATTTAAAATTTTGTTTTCAAAAATTGCTGATTGATCAAGATTCACTAGCTTTTGTTCAGATCCACTTCGAAAAGACCACCAAGGATGAAAAGGATGGATTTCAGTTGAGATACCGATAGAAAAAACTTTTCTTTGCGCATAGTATTATCTTGGATAATGACATCTCTACCCTCACTATGAAAGGTGGGGTTTGACAATCCACAGAAAGTGGTCAATGGTTTGATTTTTGGTTCAGTGTAATTAGCTCAAGAGTTACATGTGTTCTTAGCGCGCTTTTAGGAACCTTAAAACTTAAATCACTAAAATCTTTTTTTTTTCTTTTTCCAGTATATTTTATTACAACTTTGAGATCCGTTAGAAATGAGACAATGCACATGCTTGAGAAAGTGTTGACTTGCTTATATCCTAGATCTCACCTTTTTGGGCTTTTGTTAAAGTTCCCATTATTCAAAGAGTTGTTAAAGTTCATGTAATTAATACCAAGAAAAATAATCATATTATTAGATAACCTGGACTAGTACTCCGACTCTTATTTTCTCCTTGTTGTATGACAATAAATTGAGCCCATGGAAGAAAAAGAATCCCATATAACTTTTTGGCTTATCTAAACATATCTTTTGCTGTTTCCTTTCACCTTCAACTAGAACACAGATGCAGTATTCCATTTGTTTTCTTGAGTTTTGAGTTTAGCAAGTTTTATTTCCTGCTTCACTAGAAGGTAGAACCTTCTTTTGGTATGTAGTTTCTGTGTTTGATTGTCATTTGATACTGTAATAATTGATGAGGACTCTTACTTCTTGTAAGCTGGCTACATAACCCTGGAAGATCAGTTAGAAGCAAGTTTCCACTCTTCTGATCTCATAGTTCAGACTAAAATTCAATTCAATTCCTCCAAAGTAACTTACTTAGTCCAACCCTTACATACTCACAACCCGAGTCTAAGTAATATGGCTCCTGCTAGTCATGTGTTTTATCTGCCTTTTACTTTATGCTTGTTGTTATGGCAGTGATGAGTTTGTCACTTATGCGAGTTAACAAGCTGTAAAAATCTTCAATTCTTCATCTTTGTGCTTTTGTGTAGTCATACAACATTATTGTCATAGGAGTACACACTTATCGTCTTATAACTATGTTCATCTCCTTGAATCTCATTGTATTTGCTAGAACACCAAAAGTATACTAAGGAATTTTGTGAGTACATCTCTATTTCACTTTATATTCTGGAAAAGGAAGGATGTTTACTCTTTTTTTTTTTTTTTTTTGAATCATCAGCTGAAATTTCGTCATATTCCCTTTTCACTGTTGTTATCACCATATCATACATTACTTCAACCAGGCCCCTGCTAATGGGATGGCTGTAGGGGTCATTGGGTCAACTTGTAACCTTATTGTTTCTGATAAACCCTTGATCCAAGTGTTGATTGATTAGACTGCAAAGCAAATAAGAAGTGACAGACTGTTGAGCAAGATATTTGATTTTGTCCATTTAATCCAAAATTCAATATTTGTGCTCTTATTCTCGTATCTGATGATTTTCCGAAATATCTAAATCTTCAGTTCTTTTTTTCTTGTTCACAGGTATCTTTAGCCAATTTGTCTTGCGGAGCTTGCTAGCAGTGTTACCTTTTTGTCTGTAAAAATGACTCTGAACAATCTGAAACTGGGAGTACATGTGGTTGGTGCACATGATCTTATGCCAAAAGATGGGCTAGGATCATCCAGTGCATTTGCGGAGCTACATTTTGATGGACAAAAATTTCGAACCACTATTAAGGAGAAGGATCTCAATCCAGTCTGGGATGAGAGTTTTTATTTCAATATATCTGATCCATCAATTCTCCCCCATCTTGTTCTTGACGTCTATGTTCACAATCACAACAGAGCCACAAATTCTAAGTCATTTCTTGGAAAGGTCTCCCTCAATGGGACTTCATTTGTTCCCCACTGTGATGCGGTTGTCTTGCATTACCCTCTGGAAAAGCGTGGCATCTTCTCTCGCATTAGAGGAGAGCTTGGTCTCAAAGTTTATATCACCGATGATCCTACCATTAAGTCGTCCAGCCCAATTTCTGCTGCTGAAAATAATGTAAGTGTAAATCACGCGCAGGCTCCAAAACCCGAAGTGAGACATACCTTCCGTCATCTACCTAACACCAATCATTCACATTCACATTCCCAATCTCATACCCATCCTCATCATGATCATCATCATCATGGTTCTTCTGCAGAAGTTACTCATGAGGCAACTTATCAACAAGTTGAAGAGATGAAAACGAAAGCAGAAGCACCGCCGCCCAAGATTGTCAGGATGCACTCTGCTTCTGCTGCACAACCAGTTGATTTTGCTCTCAAAGAGACCAGTCCATACCTTGGAGGGGGACGAGTTGTTGGGGGACGCATTGTTCATGCAGACAAAACTGCAAGCACATATGATCTTGTTGAAAGGATGCAGTTCCTTTATGTCAGAGTTGTGAAAGCCCGTGACCTTCCTAATATGGATCTTACTGGTAGTCTTGACCCTTTTGTGGAGGTGAGAGTTGGAAACTATAAAGGGGTGACCAAGCATCTCGACAAGAATGACCATCCAGAATGGAATGTGGTGTTTGCCTTTTCAAAGGATCGGCTGCAGACCTCGGTTCTTGAAGTTAAAGTCAAGGACAAGGATTTAATTAAAGATGATTTTGTTGGCATTGTAAGGTTTGATTTGCACGAGGTTCCAACCAGGGTTCCCCCAGATAGCCCGTTGGCCCCTCAATGGTACCGTCTTGAGGATAAGAAGAGTGAAAAGGTAAAAGGCGAGTTGATGCTGGCTGTTTGGCTCGGCACTCAAGCCGATGAAGCTTATTCAGAAGCATGGCATTCTGATACAGCTGGTATTGATATTCAATCCTCTGCTGCTTCCGCACTTTTGCGCTCAAAGGTTTATCACGCCCCAAGGCTATGGTATGTTCGTGTAAACGTTATTGAGGCACAGGATTTGGTACCTACTGAAAAGAACAGATTTCCAGAAGTTTTCTGCAAGGCACACATAGGTCACCAGATCATGAAGACTAAATCTGTTCAGGCTCGTACGCTGAACTCCCTTTGGAACGAGGATCTAGTATTCGTCGCTGCAGAGCCGTTTGATGATCATTTGGTTATCACTGTTGAGGATCGTGTGGCTCCTGGGAAAGACGAGATCATTGGGAGAGTCATCATTCCCTTGACTCAAATTGATAGGCGTGCAGATGACCGGCTTATTCCTTCCCGCTGGTTTCACCTTGAGAAGCCTGTTGCTGTGGATATTGACCAGCTGAAGAAAGAGAAATTTGCTAGTCGGCTTCATATTCGAGTGTGTCTTGATGGAGGTTACCATGTTCTTGACGAGTCCACTCATTACAGCAGTGATCTCCGCCCCACAGCGAAACAGCTCTGGAAGCCCACAATAGGTGTCTTAGAACTGGGTATCTTAAACGCCGAAGGACTCCATCCAATGAAAACAAGAGATGGGAGAGGTACATCAGATACATATTGTGTTGCAAAGTACGGTCATAAGTGGGTTCGGACAAGAACTCTCGTTGACAGCCTCTCTCCAAAATACAATGAGCAATACACATGGGAAGTTTTCGACCCAGCAACAGTTCTAACAGTGGGTGTATTTGACAATTGTCAAATTGGAGGGAAGGAATCAAATGGAGGAAACAAGGATGTAAAGATAGGGAAGGTGCGGTTACGTATTTCTACCCTTGAAACAGGTCGTATTTATACACATTCTTATCCCTTGCTCGTTCTTCAACCAAATGGGGTCAAGAAAATGGGGGAGTTGCATTTAGCTATTAGGTTTTCCTGCACTTCGTTTGCTAACATGATGTATCAATATTCCCGACCCCTTTTACCAAAAATGCACTATGTTAGACTCTTCCCAGTAATGCAGCAGGACATGCTGCGGTTCCAGGCCATGAATATAGTTGCTATGAGGCTTGGCCGAGCTGAACCTCCCCTTCGGAAGGAGGTGGTGGAATACATGTCTGATGTGGACGCCCATCTCTGGAGTATGCGGAGAAGCAAGGCAAATTTCTTCCGTCTCATGTCAGTTTTCTCAGGATTGTTTGCTGTGGGGAAATGGTCTGGTGATATATGCATGTGGAGGAATCCTATTACCACTGTCCTTGTCCACATTCTCTTTCTTATGCTTGTTTGTTTTCCTGAGCTGATCTTGCCCACTATCTTCCTCTATATGTTTTTGATCGGGGTTTGGAACTATAGGTACCGTCCTAGGTACCCTCCACATATGAACATTAAGATCTCACAAGCCGATACTTCCCTTCCTGATGAGCTAGATGAGGAGTTTGACACATTTCCCACAAGCAAGAGCCCGGAGCTTGTGAGAATGAGGTATGACAGGCTGAGAAGTGTAGCTGGAAGGATTCAAACCGTGGTGGGTGACATTGCAACACAAGGTGAGCGGTTCCAGGCTCTCTTGAGCTGGCGGGATCCACGTGCTACTGCCATCTTTGTGACATTTTGCCTTGTAGCTGCTATTGTGTTGTATGTCACGCCATTTCAAGTGATTGCTGCTTTGACTGGGTTCTATGCCATGAGGCATCCTAGGTTTCGTTATCGCTTGCCTTCCGTGCCTATCAACTTTTTCCGTCGTCTGCCTGCTAGGACAGACAGTATGTTGTAAATTTGAGGTCAGATATTATTTTGAGGCCTATCATCCTAGATCTTTAATTTTCGAACCGCTGTGCTTTTGCTTGGGCAGGGTGACTGGGTGAGGGGTGGATGTCCAATCTAATTCAGGTTATATCCAAAGTACTTCATTTGATTCTAATGACAATGAACTTTTTTTTTCTCAACGGCTTTAGGTTTTTCCTGCAGAATGCATATCCCTGCCATATTGTTTAAGATGATTCCGTTTGAAGTTTGGCAACTTGCAACTAGTTGGTAATACCAACTTGGTATTGTTGAAAATGGGCACGGCAGTAGCAAACAGAAGTAGAAGTTATTAGGCACCTGTTAACGAAAGTTCATTATTTATTAGTAATTCAGATTACACCGGGTACACATGACCCGACTCAGAAAAAGCGGGTACCCGTTATTTCTAGTCGGGTCACGGGCCGCTTTTTTAAATACTTGTAAATGTGGGTATCCGGGTACCTGGTTTTTGGATACCAATGTTTTAGATTTTTGGTGCAATGTTATCACACCTTATCAAAAGGATAGTATTTGCATCCCCAAGGTGTTAGTTTGGGGAGCTGACTCCTCACTTGAAATCTTTTTATTCAACACTGGAATACTCGGATGATGAAAAGGCCCGCACCTGTGTGAAGCCTGAGTTGCAATGTAAGGGTGTAACTAAAATTCCCGTCGGTGTGGCTTTTGTTCAGGAATTGTCCAGCATTGGGGTTGAAGTTGATGTTGTTGAGGAAGTTGGTATCTTTGAGAAGAAGCAATCAAGGAGTGAAAATTCAAACCCACATCAAAAGGCTAAGGCTTCGCCACTTACACACCTCACGTAATCGCCACATCTTATTCGTATCCGTATTCAATTCAATGTTGGCATGTTGCATTCATTTCCTTCAAAAACCTGCCATGTTCACTTTTGCCGTAATTGACTAAGTTCCATCTTAATATACATTCGTGTACAAACTAACTATCCCAAATGTATAGCTGTTAAAAACTAATCAAATTTAAAAGATAAATTTAGAGCTTGTTTTCATGGCTACCAGCTACACACTAACTACTAATACTACCATCACACTTAACAACTACTCTCACAAGGTACAACTAAAAGCTAAAACCACAACCTCTATTGCAAAACACGCCCTTAAAGTTGTTGTAACTAATTAATTAACTGCTAAATGGCTACTCATAACCGGCCTAGTATCAACTGCTAATCAATATGATCTGTTTATATTATGATCTACTTCACAGTCATCTGACCCAATGTTGACCCAAAACTAGAATTACATGTCACCAAAACGCTCCTATTTAGAATTTGCATAACCCGAAAATGACATATTTTAATGCAAAAGGCTAAAAGACCCTACCTAACTTGATCGAAACTTGACGTAACACGACCTGAATGATATGTTAATCTTTCATCATCCGAACTGAATAGGACACAATATTCAAGACGACGACAGAAATCCGAATAATCAAATTGACACCTCTAGGGCCATATGTAATCAACAGTAAAAAAAAATGGGTTTTTCTACATTATACCTTTGTATTTCTTCAATTTCTACGTTGTATCTTAACCTTTTTAAAATTACACATAGTGCCCTTAAACTTAGCTTTTCTAATGCATAGTGTCCCTATGACTAACTATGCATCATTAGTTTCATTTACTTTTTGTTATTTAGTGGAACAAATCTGACATATAAATACTTATGTATAAGAAACATAAACATAGAAAAAGGGAAAACCTAAAATTATTGTCCACCTAATAGATACTTCTAATCGGGACATGAGTAGCAGGCAATAACATCGACTTTCCAAAGTATCTTCAAGCTTGATTTCTGTCCATGCGTTCACACTGTAAATATTATTTTTGAGGGGATATTATATTAATATTACTATAAATATCTGCCTCATAAGTCATAAATTCATTTCCATGCTTCATTCTTCATCTATCGTTTTCTCTCTTCTCAGACACAGATCCGTAGCCATTCATCTCCTTCCGTTTGCTTCATGTAATCACTTATCATCAATTCCAGTTTGCCAACCCATCTGAGATCTTTTATCAATTTCCATAATTTGTCATCTGTGTATCTGAGTCAATACCCTTTCTATCAACGATTTACGCTACAACACTCGATCTCGATGGCAAGTCAATCTTCTACTCAATCCAAATCAGTCTACGACTTTGTTGTCAAGGTTCGTTTTAATTATCTGAGAATCACTTTTTTCCGCCTCATTCACTCTTACAACTTACAAGCTCCAATTTTGCAGCAATTAATCGTTATTAATACTTCTTTTGGGTTGTAAATTAATTTTTGTGCGATAAACTTCTAATTTTCTTAAAGTTAGTCGCAGTTTTTATGATGTTGGCTTTCTGTTTGTAATCGGTTTTCAATCTCATGTTTACAGGGTTGTTAGTGGATTTTTTTCCTTTTTTTTTTTAGGTTTTGATAATTTTGTTTGATGAAACTTCAATTGGACCTGGGAGTTATTATTGTGTAGTTGATTTGATAGGTTCTGGATGTAAAATTGAGGAGAAGTGTGGTGGTTTTTTCTCCCATCTTCCTTTACTATTTATTTCAACATTCTGACATTAGGTAGAGCCTTAGAGTTTCTGAAAGATGAATATTCTCCCATCATTGTTGCTGCATCTTCTCTGGACAATCTAAATTCAGGCGATTTGATGGAGGATACTCCATTATACTTAATGATGGTTTGGGACCAATATTTCAATAATGAATTTTGATAGTTTTGGTGTTTATTTGAGAATCACTGTTAGCCCAGAAAGTATAGGAGGACCAAGTTACTAGAAAATTCAGTTAAATCTTGTAAAGTATCATTTAGTTAAACGTCCCCGTTTGAGTTACCCTTACATGGGGGTAATTAGTTTATTATGGAGGAAGGATATTACAATGTCTGACCTTTTTTTCCCCCTTTTTAGGATCATTAGACATGTCTTATCTCAAGGACTGTCATTGGTTCTTGGTGTTATTTGATATTACTGCATCCCAATATTTTTCGGCTTTGACACTATTTAGTTAATGCTCAGAACTTGTTTGTTTCAAGCCATGGAATGGAAAAGGGAATGAAATTAAAAATAAAAGGAGGGGAATGGTAATAATAATTGTTATCTTTATTGGGTGTTTGGTTCAAGCCATGGATTGGAATAGGAACGGTAACTATTACCACTAAGAAATGGATTTTGTTACTTGAGAGGGAAAAGAAGGTAACAATTAAAGGGAGTTCATTACCACCAAGTAATGGTAATGGATTGAGGAGGGGTTGAACCAAACAAGAAGAAAGACGTAAAGGTAATTGGTTCCATTTCTTGGAGCCCAAAAATGTTGAACCAAACATGCTCTCTAATAGTTAGGTTTCATCCTGGCCAATTAGTTGTGAGTCCACTTGGAGGGTTTAGTTATGAAGAAAATGTTGGAAGTTTTTCTTTACTAGATTTTCGTCTTTGTCCTTCAATTAGAATGTTGTCATGATAAATTACATGTTGGCATTGTTGATAAAAGGAGACTGTTCTGGTTACATTGCATGTCCTGGTTAGTAGATACACCGCAGGCTTGTGTCATGAATTTGCCATAATTTCCAAAAGGGAAGAAAGAATGGTTATTTGCAGTAATTGCCTATAAAATTCTGGAGTTGACATGCTCAGTGACAATTTGCAGGATGCGCGTGGAAATGATGTTGATCTTAGCACTTACAAAGGGAAGGTGCTGTTAATCGTCAATGTTGCATCACAATGGTATGATACGTATTATGGCTTGAACTGTCCTATTAGGTATTACTGTATATTGTAATCTTCTACTATAAGTGGCTTAGATAACTAAGGTAATGGTTCACCATCACATTTATTCGTACTTTTCTACTATCAATGGTCCAAATTCAGGACAAATATTTTCACGTTGCCTGGCATTCATAGTCATGTTATTCCAACCACTTCAATTGACGGCCAAGAATCTCTTCATCATCACGATGATCTTTAGCAAGTCTAGCTAGATAATTGATTCGACCAAAACACCCTCATTCTTAGTTAAATTGTGGAATTGTATGTTAAGTCTTGGGAGAGCACTTGATGCACACCAAGGATCTTTTAGCATTCACCTTTCGTCTTGCAAGTCCAAAGAGTAACAGAAGTACACCACTTCACTTTAGATACCTATTTTGCAAATCCGCAGTCAAAATTATATCCTGCCCCTGCTTCTAGTTGCACCCAACTGACTTGTCAATTCATGTCGTGCATTTGCATAGGTGCAGACATCTGTGGAACAGAATGTCTGATATATAAGAATTGCAAATTTGCAATGAGCCTTCAGCCATTTATTGGGCAGCCCTTGTCTTCTTCCTCCCTCTTCTGTCCTCTTTCTTTTCCAAGGACCATATTTCCAAAAGCTCTGCTTTCTCTCCTCACCTTGTTCCAAAAGCAGATGATCTTTGCTTTTCCAGCTTTCATAACCGAAGTCCAGATCTTGCTTGTGGACTGTAACATTGGTGTTGCCTTTGAGTTTGAATTGTATGTGCTGCAAAGTGTTGCATTGTTGGCAACATTTGTTATTCATATATGTTAACTTGTAACTTCTTTTGAACATCTCAAAACAGCGAGCAACATTTCAAGAGAGTTTCAGCGAACGAGAGCATGGAACTTAAGTAGTTGTCACTTGGATTATGCTTCTTATATGATACCTGTTTCCCTGTTTGCCATCGTGCTTGCTGCTTTCATTGATGGAAATCGCCAGAAATATATGTGCTTAATTCAATTGACTCATTTTCTCGTTTGAGTGCAGTGGTCTTACCAATTCGAACTACCCAGAGTTGACTGCACTGTATGGAAAGTACAAGGACAAAGGTAGTTCTTCTTGTACTTTTTCTTTTTCCTGCTGGTATTGTTATATAGAAGGTTGATCTTATGATTGTGCTAACTTGCAGATTTCGAGGTCTTGGCATTTCCATGTAACCAGTTTGGCAACCAAGAGCCAGGGAGCAATGAGGAGATCGTGGAATTTGCGTGCACTCGTTTCAAGGCTGAATACCCCATTTTTGACAAGGTTTTGTTCTCAGTCATGCGTGAAAACCATTATAATCCATCAGTTAATATCTAAGATAAGCTGGGTTGGGTCACTTCATGCAATGAGAAGTGTGGTCCAATAACATGTCATAATGTACAATGTTGTTAAAGAGGGTGTTAAATTTTCTTCCGTTTTGCTGGTCTTGTTCGTGCAAGTTTGTGATCTCTCTGATTTCTGTTAAAAATGTATGACCCCTTCTGAATATCTGGTCTTTAACCAATCACAGGTCGAAGTGAATGGTAGTAATGCCGCTCCACTCTACAAGTTCTTGAAATCAAGCAAAGGCGGGCTTTTGGGAGATGGAATCAAATGGAATTTCACCAAGTTTCTCGTTGACAAAGAGGGAAACGTTGTTGATCGCTATGCACCAACTACGTCCCCATCAAGCATTGAGGTAAAACTTAAAAGCTAGCTTGACTACTTGAACTACAACGTTGTGGTTTGCAGTGCTGGTGATAACCATGTATTCTTACTGCTTTTGCAGAAGGACATAAAGAAACTGCTGGGCATCTCATAAAGGGCTGGCTTAGCAGGCATGTTGGCTAAGTATGATTCCATATGAATAAGGGTGGTGATCATGAACATCATCCTCTGTATTTTATCCGCTTCTCTACATGCAGTCAGCAGTATTATAGTTTTCGTATGTATGAAAGTTAAATACTTGTCTGGTATTGTGCTTCATTTGCCAGATTTGTGTCATGTTATACTGTAAACTGTGCTTGATGTTTATTACTGCTACACAGTTAAAAAAAGGTTTATGATTTACTCTGCTTGCAATTTACCCCTATAAATCCCCACTCCAGGTTGTGCTGTATAGCACGTTAGCACCTTCCTTTTCAGGACTCATTTTGCCTCTGGTTGTATTTGGCTTGGCCAATTAGCCAAGTGAGTATAAAACTTAACTCCTATTTATCATGTTGGTATATAAGTTGTCAATTGTAACAAATGAGTATAAAAATTAGGTTCGTGTAACAAATGAGTATAAAATTTAGCTTCGTGTAACAAAGAGTATAAGCTTAGCTTCGTTCGTTCATTAATCTCTTAATTCTTGTAGGAAAGATGTGTATGGTAAAATGTCGCCTTTTCTCCATTTGTTGGTTGTATCACTCACTATGTTATTACTAGATTTTTGACCCGTGCATGATGCACGGGATATTTTTTGCTCAAATAGATTGTTTACAGGATATACATATGTTAAATCATTAGAAAACTTAAATTATGATTAGATTGTATATAGATAAACAACTGGTGATACATGGACTTACTTTGGAAATTTACGAAAAATGGGGATTATTCAGTTAGAACAGGTTACTGGTTCCTTCAAGAAACCAAAAAAACAACTCAAAGTCCTGAGACCTCCTCTATTCCTTAGAAGAAACTTTGGGAACTGCTCACCGAGAAAATTTTGAATAGAGCCATCCCTACTTCAGATTACCTTTTAAAAAGAAACATCCAAGTTAAAAATACTTGCGGCTTTTGCAACTTGGAATCTGAGACGTTGGAGCATCTCTTTAGAGATTGTCAATTCTCCAACAGAATTTGGGTTACCACTGTGGGTATCAAGCCACACACAGGCAATCAGATCAGCCTCAGTATCTGGATCAACAATTTCTTCACCCTTTTCATCAAAAAAAGTCAAGAGGGTACCTGTGAAAACAAAAGTGACCACTATGTTGATAACTTCCTGTGTACTTTACGGGCAATTTGGCTACATCGAAACGAAATCCTCTTTAGAAATCACAAACCAAACCCATTGAGAGTTATGATCATTTACGAAGAATACAAATTGAAAAATGCGAACTTCAGATTCAGTAAGTCTACAGAAAGGAATCCGTCCCCACCAATCCATTCTCCCGCTGATAATGCTAGCCCAGTTTGGACTAAAGGAGCCTATGCAATAGGGGAGATTAACTCGATACAAGTGGATGGTTCTTGGAAATTAGTGAAGAAAAAAGGTAGGGCAGTAGCTTTGACTGACTGGTATAATGATTCAGTTCCGAGTTCCTATAAATGTTCTAAAGTTTTCGCCAACTCTCCGTTACAAACAGAAGCATATGCTATTCTTCATGCTCTCAAGGACAATGAAAACCTCTGTTCAGCTATCTTTATCAAGAGTAATCATTTGGATGTAATTGAAGCAATTAAGGATCCCTCAAAAGCGCACAGAGTAATCAAGACGATCGTTGAGGATTTCAAGATATGCTCTAATAATTTTCAATTTATTAGTTGTATTAAGGTTCCTATAATAGAAGTGGTCAAAGCTCATAATCTAGCCACAGAGGCTAGAAAGGAGTTCCCACTTTAGTTTGTCCTTCTTTGTCAACTTTGCCAAAAAAATAAAAAAACGTGGATAGTGCTTGTAGATACTTAACAAAATGATTATATGCAAAAATTCCAAATTTGTTTGTAGGTACATTGGTAATTTGAAAAAAATCATTTGTTATTGACAGGTACATCAACGATACTGCAAAGTAGAGCAAATTACATATCCTAAAAAAAAAATTAAATAAGAATCACAGCATAGTACACATAACAATTATAACTCAAATAAGAAATTAAATAAAATATAATTAATAGTGAAGTTCGAAGTTTAGTTACCTTTAATGACCTACATAGTTTCAAATATTTCTTTGTAGACGGCATTTGTTGTAGTATTAGGGCTTTGACGCTCTTTATCGCAAATAGGAATTTTCAAACCTTTTACTCGTCACTCTTGTTATTGCTACATATAACTAGTCATGACTGAAAACCGGACTTGGCAAATATAAACCAACATGAGAAAGAGATTGACCCTGGTTCTTATTTGTTGTCATTGCAAAACAAACTAACAATGGAAACTGTCTTCTTTGGAACCTAATAGGGAACCTGGTTCCATCCGAAGGGATTAGTGTCATACGTAGTATGAACACCTTATCACTTATGTTCCTTCCAGATATAACGATTGCTTCGATGATTCGCAACCCTAAGTGTTTGACTACCAACCTTGTGCCATTGCATAATCCCGAAGTTTGGTCAATATTCCTCAGGAGCATAACTAGTGCTCCAACCTTTAGTCTTATACTATTTCTACGGGATCCCGAAACCACCAGCCACCCCTGGCCATCGACATCACACGCTATACTGAAATAGATTTCGCGGGCCCCCCTTCTCCTCGGTCCACAGAGACAAAATGTCGGGCTGGTGAAAAGTGTTCACTTCTTTTTCGCCAGGTTTCATTCGCACGCAAAAGGAATGAATGTGGTTCTGGTTGAGGCTTTCTTTCTCCGGTAAGCCCAAGCACTTTATTGTATTCAGGAACTATGTGGAGTAGATTTTCATGAACGCTAAAGTTGCATTCTTCTTTAGAAAGTGAACGAAACTCAAATAGACTTTCTCCTCCCATGCTACTTCAGACATCACATGGTCATTCACCGTCTCAACTATCTAATGAGTTTGTGCAAGAATAGCCCTTTCTTGATAATATTGTGGTTTCCATAAGTTATCATGAAAAGTCAGGGTATATACTGTCCACTATTGAAGAAATAGGATCATCTTCAGCATTTTTTAGAACATCGTTTGAAATCTCTATATCAACCTCACCATCGTTAGGCCCTCCTTTGTCATCTCCAACACTCAATATCCATTCCGAGAACCTTTTTTTTCATCTACATCTGAGCTAGATGTTCCTGATTCAGGCACGTATTTTTGGTCAATTTAAGCACCCTACAGTAATCCCACATATAGGACGAATTGATGGCTAAAAACACGATATCTTGCCTACTTCCTTTTGGAATAACTGGCAAAATTTGTCTGACATCACAAACAACAACAACGCTTTCACCCCCAAATGGTTTATGCAAATTTGAGTACTCAATGGATTGCATAATATCTTTCAGACTTCTATCGAGAGCTTCAAAGTAGTACTTGTGCATCATCGGAGCTTCATCCCAAATAATAAGCTTCGCTTTAATAAGGATTCTCAATTAGATCTAGGTCTAATCCCAACACGTGTCGAATTTTCAGTTATACTCAAGGGAATTCCAAATCTAGAATGAGCGGTTCTTCCATGTGGAAGAAGTGAAGCTATTCTACTGGACGCCACTGGCAAAACAATATCTTCATTCCTCCTTATAAGTCTTCTCAGTTTCTCCATATCCATAGATAAAAAAGAACCTCTTGTCCTTCGTTAACAGAGTTCATAATCTCATTGTAGATAACTAGATATCCTACTGTTCATTATTAAGCAGAAAGAAAGTTTACCGTGCTCTTCTCTCAAAGCTTCTCTGTCATAAGATAGTTCATCAACAATGAGTCTGTTTTGACCTTATGAGATGATTAGATCATCTGGAGAGAGCATACCATCAAATCGTTGCAAACTACAATTATTTCTTTGTAGGCGAGTTTCAATGTCCGACAAAGCATAATGTTGTAGTTGTTCATTTGTCAAGTGTAACTCTGGGGTGGGAAAATTGACATTACGATATTGATCTTATTACATGCAGTCATGTATGTATCTATATTTTTTTTAAATGAAAGAAACAACTAGGGAGAATCCCAAGAGAAGGGTCATCCCAAGACTATCTCTCTCTAACTTTCTCAATCATTTATGGGGACTGCAAATTAAATTTTCACCCTTCTTCCAGTCTTGTATATGTAATAGATATTTTCCTTTTACAGTTTACTATAGTAATGATTTTAACATATTATTAAATAGTATAATTTTATAATATTATGAAAAAAACATTAATTACCTGAATTTTGGAAACCCATATTAAATAGAAGATGCCATGTTTTCTGCCATATTTCTCCACGCATTGTATGGCTTCCAGATAAGAGTAGAATGCAAAATAGATTCCTAAGATAGCTACCAAATTCTCTGAAAATTGCTTCAACAATAGTCAGTATATTCTTTATCATCATCTAACAAATGCCTTGCATAGCAAGCTATTCAATACAGGTTAAAAGTTTAGGGGTACATTGTGAAAAGTTCATAAAGGTCGGGTGCAACGTAGAATTTCATAAAACACAGAGGCATTACGTAGAAAAACCCTATTTTTTTAGAAGGTAAGGAGAATTCCCTTGCAAGAAGGGGGAGAAATCTTTCTTGTAAGGGGTGAGAATCACATCCCTACCATAGGGGTGAAAGGAGCACCTTACAAGAGTTGCAACCACTAAGCCAACCTTGATCCTCTATGGCTCCTCTAATATGCGAAGTGTTACCAGCAACATGTTTCATGTTGTTGCTTGTGTTACCAGCATAGTGTATCTAATCCAAACCATCCTTTTTCTGTTGAAAATTTTCATGACAATGGTAATCTCGAAACTCAACCTAAAATTTTGAAACACTCGTATATACTACCTCTGGTTTTTATTAGTTTACCCACTTATTTAGATACATAGTTTTAGGAGAAATAGGTATATGGGTCATAGAAGGAAAGAAAAACTATTAATTTATTGGCATATTGTATTTAAGTTAATGTTGTGGTCCATGAAAAGTAGAGTGAAAAGGTAAAGATAATAAATAATCGGTGAAACTATTCCAAAAACAAGAAAAAAAAGTGGGTAAACTAATGAGGAACAATCCAAAAAGAAAAGTGGGTAAACTAATAAAAACTAGAAGGAATACTAATTGCTCTCTAAGATCAAACATTGAATCAAATGAAACTTATCTAGATATGCTACGATAAGTGAAGTATATTTTTGTCAAAGTCCCAGTAACGAGAAATGATAACTTAGGGTGCATTCTCTTTTGTATTCGCCTAATTTTTTCTAATCTTATCAATAATTGAATCTATCAAATACTATTGGAACTTAATGAAATCAATCTAAACTTTTTTTTTATAAAGAAATAAGATTTTATTGATAATAGAAAGCTAGGCGGCACTTACAAACATTTCCTAAGAAATCTAAAATTTCAATACAAATACATAACACCTTAGAACTAATTACATCGAATATTCGATCAACAATAGCCTTGAAAAACTTCATATGAAGCAATACAATCTGTGAGTTAGCACTAATTCACCTTAAGATCCACTGATACATAGTTGTTTGAGTGAAAATACTTATGTGGTCCTCTAGATTACAGTGATTATGAAACCCTAGATCTTCATTCCTTGCTCGACGAACAATCAAAGAAATTATTCTTCCAAGCAAATTGTATTTACCATATTCTAATCTTCCATAAGGGAAGAGAAGAAAGTCATACTCCAAACTCCCACTAAAGGAGATAACGAACTCAAAAATTAGGAAGAAAACTCTCACAAAGAGATAAAAAGGAGGATTATTAAAAACTTAACAAGTAAAATCTAAGAAATTAGAAAAATATTTGGAGCTTACCACCATCAAAGAGATGATGATGGCAGCCCCTTGCGGCTGGAAAAGGAGTTATGGGTTTTTGAGAGAGAGAATAGAGTCTCTTCCAGCTGACGACAACAACTTGAATTGAAAAAACAAGGTTTGAAATCAATCCAAACTTATCCAACCTGACCTATTATTTCAAGGTGAAAAGAATGCGTCCTCATCGAACATATCAAGTTATCAACCTCAACAAGTGCTTCAACCTACTACACTGACATTTATGTTGAATCCACACCCAGAAAAATTATAAACAAAAAAGTATATCTACCCGCCGTAAACCCTAAAATAAAAATAAAAACAAGTGAACCTAACAGTATAGTAATTTTCTTTTTACTAAATAAAATCACTAAATGCCAAATCCTTCAATAGCAACATCTATAATAATATATTAAAAGGCGTTTCTAAACAAGAAACGATGCCACGTGGCGCTTTCCCCTTAAAGTGTTTAACCCATGTAATCTATGTAAAAATAAATAAAAAATGCATTGTATAAGATTCGACCCCGTGATCACGAAAGATATATCTTAAAGTCTTTAACCACTAAACCAAATGATACTTGATGTTATCATTTTAAAGTAAAATATTAATAAATGATAGATATAACTACCGGGGCGTAGCCCGAGCCTAAAAACTAGTTAAATAACCTAAAAGAGATGAACAAGAGACAATCACAAAAGATAGAGACAGCATTAAAATCATTTTTATCAGAAACTAAGAATGATCAACAAGAGAGTTACAACAGAATCTGAAGCACTCAAACACTCATCATAAACTCTTCTTAGCTATAAAATATCCCTACCAATGCTACCTAAACTGGGTTATCTCAAATCTGGCTACCCCATATTCAGCCACTATATGATTCCAAACTTGGGGCTTGAAGACCGAAAGCTTTGTCACAAAGTGTCAGGAAACGTCCATTATCGTTTTGCCCCTACCTCAAACGGGCACTGATGATCATGTCCTTCCGAAAACTCATGCATCTAAAAGGCTTTAAATACACAACACAATGTATTTACAAATCGCCCAAACTAGCAACATGATGTGTTCTTAATGAGTCATCATCCACTCGCCAAGTCAATGTCAGTGTTAGGATTCTTTAAATCCAGTCCTTTAGAACCCGCCCATGAGCCAGCAACATTTTGGCTAGAAGAAGCATTAATCTGTACTGATGATTTATCACTCAACGGTTGTTCCGAACTCTTCTCGTCTTTTGAATCAGACTCCTTGCTTTTTCCCTTTATATTCCCGTAAACAAAACTGCACACTACCACCTGATAAAAACGATGATAAGCTAAAAACATCGTAGGAAAGACCCACAAAAAAAACACATTTGTACAACAAAATACTGAAGTATAAGAATAAATAAGTGTAAAAAAAAAGTACATTTACGAATAGTGCAACAGTAGCAGCAGGTATAACAAATTCTAAAAACATGAAGCGGGACAACCAGGGGGGTGGTTGCTCACTTGTGCCTGCACTTATCTAAAAAAAAGAACACAAGTTAAAAACATCTAAGTCATGCACATAGAGAAAGCAGAAGGGGGGGTGGGATATCTATGAAATGAACCCAAGCAATCAATCTGAAGATTGGGCAAATTAAAGAATGAAGGATATACGGTCTATCAAGATATGTATCTACGCACTATCTACGCACAAAAGTGAACAAGACATCCCCTACAGCTAGAGGGAACATAATTGTGTACCAATCACATAATTCACATTGTACTTTAAAAAGCAATAAACCTCGATAGCCTCCAAGGACAAAGGACTGTCTAAATATATGCCAAGAAAATCAACTCTGACCCTAGAAAAATTCAATGAGAGCCTAATGGGAAATAGATCAACTGTAGCAAACTCCAAAAGACAATAGGTAGTATTACTATTTGGCAGGTCGCTAATGACAAGACGGTAGTATTAACACAATAAAGAAGGATCATATAATTGTCTAAGGTATCCAATACCCAAAGTAGAACCTTTTTTGAGCTTCCCCTGCATGAACCACTCTTATTACTCTGATGGCAATATATATCTAGCCAATATTCCCATCTAGCCAATAACAAATGGTTTTACGGCGCAGTTCTTTATTGAAAGAATCATATTCACAGGCCAGTTACATATCAGAAGCCAGGTTAGATATGCATATAAGTTATAACCTTCCAGAGTTCCAGGGTGATTTAGGAGAGATACCAGGAGCGTCCGTAATGGGAGACTCTTATTTTGGTATCTCTTAGTCTCTCTCCTCTTCCACCTCATCTCTCTCTAAAAATAAGAGTCACCTACTATGAATCAAAAGAAATGCACTATCTCTTACGCATTATCGCTTAATTGGTATTCCTTCATAAATATGCATGAGTAGTCAACATTTTCCTTCCTCCATCTGCCGTGTGTCAAATTTTTAGTGGTTCAATAGGTTCTTATTAAGAGCACCTAGCTCTTATTTCAGAAAAATTGACACCTATCTCTTATTAAGTGCCCCCCATAACCCCATTACACACCTAAGAGCTAGCTTTTAAAATTAAGAGTCACCTAAGAGCCCCCCATTACTGATGCTCCAAGGCCAAACTAATTACGTTGTACTGAAGGCAAATCTTCAAAAGTACTCCTTCCGTCTCATTTTACTTGCTGATCCTCATATGGTAACCATGACCCACATAAAAGTACCAACATTCCCCTTTATTTTTGTCCTCTTCCTAGGTATCATCACATATGAAGCTAGTCATGGCTTATTTTTGACTTGGGTAGTTTAGATCAATAAGATAATTGACATCGTATTAAAGGTATACTACCCGATGGGGTTCAATTTCAAATGTGCAATTAAGTACCAGGAAGGACCAACATTCATTACATAGAAATGTAAAGCTGTGTTTTAAATATTAATTATGGTAATACCTGAACTGGCTTTGAAGCAACTAGTCTTCCTCCAACTGCACCACCAATCACATGCCCATCAGGACTAGAAAGAGAAACATTAACACCACCAGTCCTATTGCGCGATCCACCAGTTTCAGCAACCAAGTAGGAACCAGATAAGCATAATATCTCAAAACGGCCCTACACAAAGTTATCAACTCCATGACTCAGCTGTGAGCTCCTTAGAACACATAATCCACAACACATGTGTAAAAGCCAATTATAGCAACTACAAGAGAACAAACCAGACAGAAGCTAGGACAAATAGCGAAATATTCATCACATGATCAGCACCGCAATATGACAATCAGTGTCTCCGTCGTTCAGACAATCAAAAGATTCAAAACATGGAATATACATTGTACAATCACATGAAATGCAAGGAAATTTTCTCTAACTCAATTGTTTCAACACTTCACCATATATGAGCACAACTTTCATTGTGAACACAGAAGACGCAAAGCAATAAAGGTATGTCAATTACCCAAACAACTGCCAGCTTTTCCATATTTCCTTATGATTCTGTAACTTTTTCTAGTGTGGAAAGGGATAGAACCCACACCATGTACAGGAACTCAGACACGTATGACTCAGACAAAGTGCAGCAGAACCATACACAACAAGTCATTAGAAGCAAAAACTATTAGGAAAGGGATCAAAATCTCAGTACAACAATTGCTTCTAATAAGGATCGAAGCAAATGCATAAATATGCTTACAACCAGAATGTAAACAACAAAAAAGTAGTACAGAGAGAATACGTCGATACGAATATAAACAGATAAAGAAGTGAATAATGAAATTTCCAACTTTTAATTAGTCTGTGATTAATCAAAAGTGAGACGATATGTCCGCAAAACAGATACATATAAAATTTTCAAGAATCTTTACCTCAAATGTGACAGTTCCAGCTGATGATGCAGGTTGACGTAGTGTGACAGCAGAAACACCACCACTGCCTGACATAATGCATAGAGCTCTTGGCCTCTGTTGTGAAAATGAGAGTATTTTGGCAGCAATGTCCTGAAGTTTACGAAAATCAGGAGATTACTTTTTAAGCAATGACTAATCAATGCCAACTAGAATATTAACATAACAGACCAAGCTCCCACCTAAGGAAACAATATTAAGGGTCCCATTAAGGGTCCCATTTTCTAGTTCTTCAATCCTAACTCTTGACTTTCAATATTCAGCAGTAAGTTACTTTCAGATCCTGAATTTTCAAACTCTTACTCCATAGCCCATGCACTTCAAGCGCAATAAGTATTATAAAAAGAGGGGAGTAACAAGGGTGCATGCATACTAAACACTAACTCAGTGATCACAGCGACTTCCACGATCCTATCCTTTTCCATGTTATCATATGTTAGAAATGTTCTCATCTGACTTCTTATAGATACACCCTTCATTTCCAAAGGAAGGACTTTTAGACAGTTGTTCTTGTTTCAAAATTCAAAATGCAACATTAGTTGTCACTTTATATATAAAATGTACGATTAGGTAGGTAGTACTACAATACAACATTATACTCCTTCCAATCCTTTTCAGTCTACCACACTTTAACAGTTTAACTTTAGCACTATTCACTTACTTTAGTTAACCATAATGAGTAACTTGTATGTAGGGAAAACCATAGTCATATCACATGTGGAACCTTGTTAGATTCGTCTCAACATATATTTTCAATATATCAACTTTTTACAATTTATAAATATTGACAATTAAATATTAATGGTCAAAGTACTGCATCGAAAAACATGAACGTCAAACCATATAGATTAAAAAGAAAAGGATATAGCATGTAATTTAAATTTCCAATGTAAATTGACTATAGTCAATCAAATACTTCAGATGTATAAATGTAATTAACTTATACATCCTCCATTTTTTTACTTGCAACGTTTCCCACTTTTGGGTGGTTCTTAGCAAACAAAACCCAAACGTTGCAAGTAGGAAAAAAAGGAGGAAATATATTAGAAGGGGAAGGGAGAGTATTCTTCTAGACACCAGAAACTAAAGACTTAGATTTTAAAACCAAATGACAATTAGCTCATTTCATCCTAGATTATTGTCACTCTACATGCAAAACGTTGATAAGTAATTCACTAATGACAATACAATGACTCCTCATGAAAAACACATTATTATATTCGTACAGAGAATCCATTACCAAACTTTTTACAATGGCTTTGTCTGGCAACTGATAGCTCAAAACTGATTGTATTAACTGTTTGTTATAAGTGTATGGTAACTAGTTGATAGTTGATTGCCAATTGTGTAAAATGTCCGATGAAGACATGGGAATACTTTATTATTGTACGTTTTATTGTTTAGAGTTTATTGTCAAAAACAACCTTTTATAGTCATTTTTTGTGAGAAACAACATTTTAAATTTTTTTTGCAACTTACAACATAAAAGTAAAATCCTGTTGCGAGATAAAACCTAACCCAATTTTCCGGTGTTGACTTCCTCTTTTCCGTCGTTGACCATTACTTTCTTTAATTTACGATTCTTTTATTTCATTTTCCCTCACTTTTTAACTCCAATTAAACATAAATCCACATCCTCTCTCTCCCTCACTCTCTCTTTCACCTCTCTCTCTTCCATAAACACGGTTCCTCTGCCACTCTATGTAAAAATAGGGAATCATCATTTCTTCCTTAATAGCTTGCCATTGAAGCTGCGACACTCTGCTATTTATTTGCATTTACTCACTTTTTAAACACCAATTAAGTTAGGGTTTTAATTAGACAATTAAATTGAGTAAAGCTTGAAGCTTTAATTGATTACTTGACTGTGAACTAATTGACTATCCTCCATTTTCCCACACATACCAAGTACCAAGCATAATCCAAATTACCAAATCTCACAAACATACTCAACAATGCATTTTCAAGTCGTATGACGAAACTTGTCATCTTAGAGTCGCAAATATGTGAATAAACATGTAACCTTCACTCACTGCTCTCCTCCATTGCCAAAGCTTGAGAAGAGCAATATAGACATCATCTTCAACAAGTAAATTGAGGTCTCTCACTCAATTTAGAAGCTTTAGAGCTTCAATTAAGCTTCCATTGAAGCATAGTTAGGTTATACGTAAGCTAAAGTTTGTTGTGTTACTGGAATTGGGATTGAGGATAGAGAATTGAGAAAGTTTTTTAAGAGAAAAATGGTGGTTTTAAAGTGAAAAGAGAAGAAAAAGGGTTTCGGATTTGTGGGTTTTGCTGTTGTTGTTGTTGAGATGGTTAAGGAGTCCGGTGTACGAGGAAGTGGGAGGGTTTTAGAGGAGATTGTCATTGTTTTGGAAATTCAGAGCATACGGTCTGATGTTTGGATGATGTTGTAATGTAATGGGCTTCTTCTTCAATTTCTCCAGCTGTTGAAGAGATTGAAAGAGAGGTTGTGGGTTTATGTTTATGGAAGAGAGAGTGAGGGGGGGAGAGAGAATGTGGGTTTATGTTTAACTAGATTTAAAAAGGGAGGGAAAATGAAATAAAAGACTTGTAATTAAAATAAAGTAACAGTCAACGATGGAAAAGAGGCAGTCAACATCAGGAAAATTTCACCTCAAACAAGAATTTACTTTTAAGTTGCAAAAAAAAATTTAAAAGGTTGTTTCTCGCAAAAAAAGTGACTATAAAAGGTTGTTTCTGACAAAAAACTCTATTATTATAAATGTACTCCTTCCGAAGAACACTTGCTGGAGACGCAGTTTAAGGAGATAAGTTGTAGTATGGTTATCAAATATTCTTTTTGTTGAAAAAAATTGTGGATACCTGTTGGTGGAGTATTTTTCTTAACGGTTTTTTCACCAAATACCCGCGACAAATCACAAAATTCACCATATACCCTCAATGTTTCAAATATTCACCATAGACCCCTGAGTTTCCGAAAATGTTCACCAAATGCCCTTTTTCTAACGGACATTAACTTGTCGTTTGCGTTATTTACAATTTTGCCATTATTAACCCCTAAATCCTAACACTAACCCACCACTCAGCTCACAGCCCCCCTCCCCGTAGCCCTCCCGCCCGCAGCCCCGCAAGAATATACCCCAAAAATTTCGAAAATTACAGCCAAAAATTGTTGTAAAATTCGAAAAATATGGGTTTAGATTTGAATATACCCCAAAAATTCGAAAACAGAGGACAATCGTGGGTGAAATTACACGCACGAACAACATTGGGGGAGGGGGTGGTTGGGGAGGGGGCTGCGGGGGGGAGGGGGAGGGGGGTTGCGGGGAAGGGGGTGGAGGGGAGGGGGTGGGGGATACGAGGGTGGAAGGGAGGGGGTGGGGGATGGCATGAGGGAAGGGGTGGTGGGTTAGGGTTAGGGTTAGGGGTTAGGATTAGGGTTAGGGTTTAGGGGTTAATAATGGCAAAATCGTAAATAACGCAAACGACAAGTTAACGTCCGTTAGAAAAAGGGTATTTTGTGAACGCTTTCGGAAACTCAGGGGTATACCGTATATGGTGTATATCTAAAACATTGAGGGTATACGGTGAATGGGTATTTGGTGAAAAACCCGTTTTTTAATTGAAAAGGATGTGATAGGGGTTGGTGGGCAAAAAAAGGTGTTGAAAAACTAATACCTCTTCCATTTCAAAATAGATAACACGATTTGACTTATAGTCACGTGGGATCTTGTGAGATTCATCTCTATATATATATTCAGAATGTCAAATTTTTATAATTTTTACATGTAAGAAATTAGAAATATTAATAGTTAAAATTCCCTAATATGAGTACAAATCTTTAATTTTTCCCCAAACCTTTCTTTAAAAGGGCCAATATGCTTTGAGAAAGATTTTGGAAAACAAAACTGACGAATGATTGGAGGAGACAGAGCCTAGAACAAACAGTGCGACATTTAGGCACAATACAATTGTTTCAAAGCTTTGGGTGGTCCAAAACATAATACTTAGACCAAGTATTAAACAAAGCATCCATGAAAAAATAGTTGTGTTCTTGACTTCTTGTATGCATGACAATCTAAAATGTCTTTAGACAAAAATCCACCCAAAAAACATTAAATTTCAAAATCTCTTGAAGAATGTATTTAGTCTCTAACTCGACAAATTCAACTTCAATGTATTCCATACAAGTTAAAGAAACAAATTTGCATGTACAATTCTACATACTTCAATTAAACACAAATAATCTCCTATGTAAGGTAGCTTCAAAGTTTATTAGCATACCTCTCCAGGTGCAACATGAATGACATGAGGCGTAAATGCAAGACCAGCGGAATTATTCATCCAATCACCTGAAATTAATGGTATAACAATTTAGCTATTTGTTCATAGTTTTGTTCTTGTAACAAATGATGCTATTCTAGAGCAAGTAAGACTATTTTACCAAAAAGTGTATTAAGTGAAAATCCATGACTGGGTACATTGTCCTTTATACAGTGGGAAAGGACTTAGAGTAAGAAATTAATCGGTTTGAATACATGATCTACACAATCTAACATGCAAAATTAGAAAACAATAGCTAGCATGAACAGCATATTCACAGCACATTCACTTAAGCCCAAAGGGATGTCTTTAACACTTCAAACTTTCCTTTATTATCTAGAGCATGTTGCAAAAATTTGCAAGAACTGAAAGAACAGAAGCTGGCATGATTCCAAGGGAAGGGCACTATCATCAGATAGAAGCAGGACATGGAGATAAAGTGTCACAGAATTCAACAAAGAACGACAAGCTCAAGTTATGGTATGAACATCATCAACCAACGATTCCTACAAATTGATTTCACAAAGAAAATTGCTAGCTCAGGATCAAAGATCATGTCTGGTAAGGAGAGTATGGCCAAAAATCAACGATTCAGGAAGGCTGAATCAAATTTCCGACTCGAGATGGTAGAGAGGCTTTAACTTGTTCTTCTAAATTCCGAAAAAAACCTACGGCTAGGAGCTTTTCACTAGAGAACAGGGATGATAAGTATTCTGGAGCTTTAAAACCAAGCTTGTCCAAAGTTTTGGCATCTTACACAGAAACAGCTGGCCCCAACCACCTATAAGCTAAGCATTATTCCTAGATTTCTGAATGGATCGCTGTTACCAACAGGAAACTAATATAGTCATCCACCTAAGTTCAAAAAAAGCAGCAAGAAAAAAGTAAATTACTTCGCAACAGTCGTGAATTTTGCAACAATCTTCCAATAGCGAAAAAAAAAACATTAAATTCAATCTCTGGTCCTAAACACAATACCCACATGAGTAGTGAAAAGAAAAACAATAAATAGGATCCAGTAATAATCAAAGATCACATTGACAAATTACAACAAGCTCAGAGTGTCTCATGGTGAAGAATGACCAGGGATAATGCACATGCAAGTATGCAACAAGAATGAAAGATCACACTGATCTAATTCATTATCATCAACGTTCTACAACAGAAGGCAAGTAAATAAAATAAAAGCAAGAGAAGTTACCAACAGAGGCCAATCTCTGTTTTCTCCCAGACCCAGGTGGCCTTCCTCTCTTCTTCCTCTCGGCCGGGGTACCCGAATTTGGGGTAGACGGCGAGAGGCCCAATGAGACGGTACCAGAACCTGAAGCAGCCCCCGGGACAGAAGCATCTGGGCCATATTTTCTGGGCCTCCCCCTCTTCTTCTTTGCAGGCTCATTCAGTGAACCCCCAGTTGAGGCCACGGTAATAGTGAATCCTTGAGGCACATTGGGCTGAGATCCTTCAACATTGAATGTAGGACCCACAGAATTACTAGCCCTAACAATTGGCTGAGCAGAAAGATTAGGGTTTGAAGAGGGTCTAAAAACTGGAGGCGTATTCAGTCCAGGTTGTCCTGCACCAGACCCAGGAATTGTTCTATGCAGATAATAAGGAGTTGAACCTTGCAATGCCATACCTTCTCTCCCATCCATACATTTACTTTACCCAATAAAATCACTTCTTTCTTGTGCCACTACTAACAACTATTAACTCCTAATTTCTCAATAAACCTATCCAGATGCTTAAAGATTCTAAATTAGGGTTTTACTAGGGTTTCATTCACCAAAATTTGAAACCCTACCCAATTAATCAAAGAAAGCATTTCCTTTTGTAGGCAAAATAATTAAATAGAGGATTAGAACTTACCCAGAAGTTGAAAAACCCAAATATCTCAACCAACCAGAGTTGTACTAGGGTTTAACTGGTAATATAGAAAGAAAAAAAACCCAGATCTTAAAGATTAAACCTTGAAACTCCCAAAGTCTTGTTAGTTCACTTAACAGCAGCAGATTTCTTCGAATACCCAGAAAGTTGAAATCTTGAGGAAACCCAAAACAAACAAAAGAACAGAAAATGATAGAGAAAAAAGAAAACCCTAGATTTTAATTTAGGGAAAGAAAAAATTAATATGGCAGTAGTAGTAGTTTGGGACTTAGAGACTTGAGAGGGAGGAGAGTGAAAGTGTTCAAAGAAAGGGGAGAGAGAGTGTGTGAGAGAAAAAGAAAAGGGAAAATAAAATAAGAAATATATATATAGAGATTTGAGCTTTTTTTTGAATTAAAGGTGATCCTTTTATTTAAACCGAACGTAGGGGGTGAGTAATTTATGGGTTTATCTATTTATGACTTTAGAATGCAAGTAAAATGAAGTAGTAAAAAGAAGGAAAAAGAAAAGAGTAAAAATTTGAGATATAATGTAATTTGTTCATTTCTGAGCTGAGGAAGTGCAAGATGACCTACTTTAATTTTCTCTCACTTACTACTTTGGTGATACACTAAAACTGCTTTTCTAATTCAATGCAAAAAGAACACTTCTTTATCTTGGTTGAACTTGAAGAGAGAGAAAGAAGGAAGTTTTGGTGAGAGTCAGAGACTGGTGAAGTGGTGAGTGGTGGTCCTTGAAAGAGAGTGGAAACAACAAGATCCAAACATTGGGTTAGTGTAAAAAATTATTAGATAAAATATGAAGAGAGAGATGGGAATTGGGAGGGAGAAGAAAAAAGAAAACGGATATGTGCATGTCACCTAAAGAGTGCAGTTCAAACTTTGTCGCTTTTCTATGTCATAGGCTCATAGCCATAGGAGAGGAAAGAAATGAAGGGAGGGTCTTGCTATTTTCCGTCTTCGTACTTACTAAATACCACCTGTATTTTATATGTATTTTGTATTCTTTTTACTATTTTTATTTCAAAAGTATAAAGTTTTAGAATTTTTTTAGTATGAAATTTCAATTTCGGCATGATAGAACCAAAAAAGGGCCGATTCCTCTATGATAGAACCGAAATTTTGATTTGGTTCCATGTGAACTCGTGAAAAGAAAAAATTGGAAGAGAAGGCACGTGGGGCTAGGGGGTGGGAGTGAGGGGAAGGACGTGGGAGGGAGGCGAAGAGGGAGTTGGGAGAGCGAAGGGGAGGGAGGCGAGAGAAGGAGTGGGGTTCGGGGGATCCGGGGCTGGGGGTTGCGGGGTGGGGTGGGGGGCTGCGGCGGGGTGGGGAGCTTGGGTTCGGGGTATGGGGAGCGTAGGGTTGGCGGGTGTGGGTTGTGAGGGGCTGTGGGGTGGGAGGACAGGGGTTGGGGGCAAGGCCAGAGGGTGGTGGTGGCAGTGGTGGTTGGGGTGGTGGTTATGGAGGAAAAAGAAGTTGAGGAGGGAGAAAGAGGGGGAAAATATCGTACAAATACGGGAGGCAAATAGCGCGGAGGTGAAGAAATTTCTAATCTTGAACGGTTATACATGAAAATAGCATATATCAATATCAATGTCGTAAATACATTAAATTATATTTCAAGAATCAGTTAATGTTGTATATTAATTTATAAATGTTACTCCCTCTGTTCTCTTTCATTCTTCTTATTTGGAATCAGGGGAGGAACCAATGCAACATAAATGGCCCGTTTGGTAGTCGTTAATAAATTGTGGTAATAGGAATGAATTTCAAGTGTAATGTTACAAGGGAAGCACCTTCAATATCTCTATGGGTAGGCAATTTCAACCCCCAAGTTTGTGTTTTTTCTCCATGGGGAAGCAATCTCACCTCTAAGCTTGTATTTTTTTTTCACCAAAGGGAAGCAATTTTCATTACCACTCATTACCACCTACAAGGTGGTATTGGATGGTAATGAAAATTCAAGAAGAAAAATAGACAATTTAAGATAAATTAACATTACCATGGGAATGAACAATGATTCTTTCACAATTTTACATACAAATTTATTCCCATTACCACTATTTATAACTAACTACCAAACGAACCGTAAATGTTTGGTAGATTCCCCATATTTGAGGAGAGAGAAACCAATTTTAAAATGAGATTCTATCTTTTTCCCCTCCCCCCTATGAACATGATATTTACTTCCGTTTTGTTAACCTTTTTTTATCATCATCAGTTTCTAAACAACAAATAAATTCACAAATGGTTTTGCTATTATCTCAAACCATATTTCGAATTCCTAAATCTCAAAATTATACATAAGTTCCTTAAACAGACTTTTCTATTTCCTTGATTTTGCTTTGAAGAACCCTTGATTTTTCTATTTCCTCATAATTATACATACCCAACAAAAAAGGAAAAACCCTTGATTTGTCTATTTCCTCAATTTGCTTCGGAGAAGCCCAACAATGGTGTTCTTCTCCCTCCTAGTATGTGGCAGTTGTACTCCTGCTGAAAACCGTGTCGCGCACCTAATAAAAATAAATAACCTACCTAATCCTCCTAATAATGTAGTAGGGAAGTCAGGAGATCGATCCCACAGAGGGAAAGTTGTTCTATGATTAGCCCTTAAACAATGGTAAAACTAAAAGAGATTAATATCAATGATGGTCGAATAAACTATATTAGTCAATCTCTATTATATAAGCTAAGCCAAGGGATGAGGTGTGATGTCCCCTAATAAGGTTATTGAAGCATGCATCGCGTGCATATACGACTAGTATATAAATAAAAGAATCTAGATTTAAGTATCCCCACTAACATGAATTAATATAATAATAATTCATATCCCAAACTAATCAATTAAATGTGCACAAGCAAAAGGACACCCTATAAAATACCATAAACCTCTCCCGAGTATCTATGACTTCCCTAATATGCACTCAAGCCTACTTCCGTGGAATTATGCAAATTAAAGACATTAAACGCGACACTCTAACTTCCTAAACAATCCATTCTACCTACTCCCGTGGAGAACTTTATGTCCTTAATTGAAATAATCAAATCCGTCAAAACCCAACTCCCATTATGATCAAGATAATGGAATGATAGCAATACTAATTATCCCTAATCCAGTATTGGAAATTGCACAATCAATTAAGCAAGAACAAAAAAAAACAACTAATTTGGGGATTTAAAGGAATACATTACATATTAATCATGGCTAGAGTTTGCTTAGCCCTAGATTAGAAAACTACTCACATATATTAATTGAATAAACTAAACAAAATATAAAAGAAAACATAACTAATAATCAAAATTATAAAATAAAGAAGAATACTTGAATTGATGATGGAAAGATGAAGTCTTGAATAATTCTTCAAAGCCAAAAGAAAACAAACTAAGTTACAAGATAAGGAAAGTCACTTAAGTCATTATATGGGCGAAAATAACAAATCCGCGTAGGCGCAACAAGCCCCCAGCAAATCAGTGCGATCTTGTATAGCCCATATCTCCTAGAATATAACTCGCCTTGGGCCATGTAACATATTATTGGAAAGATCTTCAAGTCTCTTTCTAATGCCGCTGGAATCGTCGAATTATCATTATCTAGTAAAAAATTATGGATAAAAGAGTAAACATGACTCAATTTCCAAAATTCTTTCATTAAATCCCGACTTCATTTTGGCTCCAATTTGCACTCAAATATATTCATAACGATCCTTATCTTTGTAGCTTCCTTCCAATTGCTTCTAAATACTCAAGCTTATCCAATCATACTCCAATTATGTTCTCAATACATGAAATTTATCAGAGAACACTGAAAACACACAAAAGGAATAATATTTCGCAACTTAAGTAATTATATGCAATTATGAACTACAATGCACCTAAATACTCCTAAAATGAAACCTAAATGCACCTAAAACTATATAAAAATATGATAAATCACCTGCCAGTGCTACCCTTCCTTCTCATCAGCGCAAATGCTGCTCCTATCCTTTGCTTTGTCTTTTTCTTCAGCTTCTTGCTGCCGCATGTTGTCCTTCGATTTCTGACCAATTCCTGCCATGTTTGTCGAGTGCTACCTTGTTTGCCGCCACGTCAGCTCTAATGGTGTTCCTAGTCATCGGTGTTGTTGCAATTGTAATTTTGCCTAAAAATCAAACTATAATAAGGATAGATTCACCGGATTTGAGAAGAGGTTTTTGTGTGGAAGAAGTGATACTAACATAATAAGCATAGGAAAATATATTTATTCTCTTAAATGAGTCCTAAGAATAAGGAAATAATTCCTCTAAACATAACGTGTGAATAAGCCGCAAATAACGTCCAAGATAGAGAGACCAGTCCATAGATCAGTCAACAGACCAAGTGTATAAAACTTGCGACAATATAATAGATAATACCACACAGACCAGGACAGGAACCATAGTTCATCACAACAACGAACCACCAATTTGAGGCACCAGCCTCAACACTTATAAAATCTATTGTGACACAAGTTTTGTTAAGTTAATCACACAAAGAACTCAACTACTCAAGATATCTTACTGTACAGCAACCCAACAGTATTGATGTTGCCAATCGAGAATGAGCAATAGTCTTCCCTTGAAAGATTTACGTACCTATAATTCTGTCTCACCAGACTCTCTCTGTGTTGCCTTCTTCGCGTACAGTGTACTTGTTCGTCTAAATTTTTTTATTCCATATAAGCTACATCAGTAGACCTATAAGTAATGATTTAATGAATATACGAGGTTGGCATTACTGATGATATCATAATTGTCATTAAGTGGTCTACTGCAGGTCAAAAGTAAGCCAGAATTTTCTTCTGAAGACTCAATTTCAATTATCTCAGTAGGCGAACATCTATTCAATGTTTCAACTACCAGCATCACCTTTACGCAAGGACGTGCCATGCCCATGAAAGTGCCAACATCCAAATTGACAATTTTGACAGCAGTATTTTGCAGAAAATGGCCTCGAGAGAGTTCAGCTATTGCTGTGTAGATTGTTCATGCAGCGTGTCTTTGAGTAATGACCAAGCAGATGGAGAAGAGGCAACAGATCAATATTCGATCAATACTTTTCATGCATGGAACAGTAAAAATATCAACTATGGAATCACTTTTATAAGCATAAAAACAGACAGATTAAGCAGGTTATTCATGCTTGACCTTCAGCTTTGCAAAATTTCAAACAGCAATTATCATAATTACTTAATTAATGTTCCCCAATTTACCCAACCATGAGGCAAGACCATTGTAACCTAATTTGCAGTACGAGAATGGGTACAGGATTTGGATTTGTTACCTAGTTTTATTAAATTAACCAAAAAATATACCACTTACAAGTTACATGTACCAATCCACCACCTTTCTCGGATCGCAGTTCGCAAGAGTTTAGCAAATTAGGTATTATTGGGAAAGACACTCACACTAGAGCTCTACTCATCAGCATAAGTTGATAAAGTTTGTTACCTGACCAAGACTGATGTGAATCAATAACCCTTCCTTACTACTATCTTTATTGCTTTCCTAGGAACAATACGTAAAACTTTAACTTAGCTCTTAAAGCGTGGGTTTTACGTGTTGGAATTTATTTAGTTTAAATTATTATATTAGTTATGGGCCCTTAGGACCCCTTTCGGTAACCTTGTGGTAAGATAAATTTCTCCCCGCCGCCTCCCCCTCCCCCCCCCCCCCAATCACCCCCCCCCCCACCCATAACAATATTGAAATCTTTCTTCCACCAAGATTTGAACGGCCACTCATAAGTGTGGAAGATAGGCCCAACAATTGCCCCTAAGGCTTCCTTTTCCTATTTGGAATAGGGAATAAGTTTATTTCCTTATAAATATAGACGTAGGATTGTATTTCTGAGGAGTCATTTTATGATATTATATTTGTGTTGAGGTTTTTGTGATTAAACCGTTGAGAGAATTCTTGTTAAGAGTTAAAACAAGTTATTACCTGGATTTTAGTGTCTTTGCCACTAAAATCAAACTTAGAGGTTGTTGTCTTCCTCAAATTTTTGCAATAAGCTATTATCCTTTATTTGCCAATTTGCCACTGTTCTACCTAGATTTCCTCTTATTTACCAAAATGTCAGTGTTCTATACAATTTTCTTGTAGAATGATTTAAGTATATGCATTAGGCATTAGCCGTATTATGAGTTACTTATATTAGAGTGAAGTTAAATAATAAACTGTTTGATGCCGAACAAATAAGTGCAGAGACCTTCACAATCTGTGCTATAATCGTCTTGACACAAAAACTTGTAATATATCTAAGATCGATCATGTCAATTCCCAATCTTCTCGCCCACAATCTTCAACGTAAAAACGGATTAACAAAGAAACAAAACTCGTACTATAGATGAGAATAGATACTCCCAAAAGAAGATAAAAAAACTCTTAACAAATGGAGAGAAATTCATTAATTAAAAAATTAAAAGCACTATAATAATAAAGAAAATCCATTATAGGAGGGGTTTACCATATTGTTAATGGCAGCCCCGGCCAAGAAGAAAATTTAGGGTATGACACTTGAGATAAAAGAGAACAAAAGAGAGAAAGAGGCTAGGTCCATAATTACTACTTTTAAACTTTTTAAGTTGATTTCACCTATCAATTATCATTTATCACCTATGAAAACAAAAATTCACATGGAAAACGTTGGCGATACATAGCACAAATCTAGATTTATATAAATTTAGGTATTGTTTCTCTTAATGGTGGACGTTATTTGGGTGTCAACGCTACAAATCCTGTTGCGTTTGCTTTCGAGACTCAGCAGACTTTCGTCAAGACTGCTTAATTTCACTTCTCTAATCTACTCCTGTCTCGGTGTCTCCTGGGCCTGGCCTGAGTATGTTGTACTTCTGTTCTTGTACTAGCTTATTTCTTGTGACATCTTTTCAATCGAGAATAAAGTGTTTACAATTAACCAAGGACCATTTTTATCAAGCATTACCAATAATAAAACATTTCCATCTTTGTGTGCATACAAAGCAGATGGCCAAAACAATAATACATTACAGAAAATATTAAAAACATTTTGTCCATGTGTCAACCAATTGTGAAACAAAGTGACAAATAAATTGATGTTAGTGGGCCCAACCAGGACCCCTCCACCGCCTTTTGGGATGGAATTATTTCTACATATTTCGCTGCCTTATTAGATCTTCAAACTAGGAGCACATAATTGACGACGGTCTAACCTCACGTTTTATAAGGAGACTGTAGTTTCATGACGTTCATAATGTGTTTAAAGCGAAGACTGAAGGAAAAGGAATTTATCTATTTTCCCTTGTTTGGATAACAACTGAGTTGGACAAAGGAAAGTGAAGAAAATGTTCGCAGCCAGACTATAATTAAAGGGAAATTTTCTGCACATTCTTCGGTGTTTGTTTCTCTTTCAAGTCTTTGTTAGCTCACTTAGCTGAAGCTTGGTTTATTAGCGGAGAGCAATTTTGTAAACGTAAATACATTATTACTGCCAACTACCAAGTGCTATCAGATAGTATAGTGCTAGTTCACTGCTACAGTGTTAGTCCATTTTGATTTATTCATCTTTACCCGAACAAATTCAGCCCAAAACTTAATTGAACTATAGTTAGTAATGAGCGCGTGTTCACTTCGCCAAATCTAATTTTGACTATAAACCACATAGACATGTTAGCAATCCTGTTAAACAAATGGAAGAACAAAAGGGAACATTAATAGGAAAAGTAAATTCTTTTCCCCCATTTTATTACCTACTTGACCAGTATGAATTATTGCACTGGCGAAGAAAAAAATGAACGAATTGAATACATTTGATGATTTGAAAGTTGAAACTACTCTATTGATGTAAAAGAAAGAATGGAGAGAGGCTTCCTAACTCGGTCCTTTTCTTGACCGTTCTTCTAGATGGTTTCCTATTTCTCCACAATAATCTATCAAATCCACTAGAACACAATAGACTCCTACTACTATCGGTAGCTATGATCCGCTTAGTCGAAGGTTTCCGCTTCTTTGGCCTCCATCTTGACTCTACATGCCGCGGAGAAGGCGTTTGTGGCTCACTGTCTTTGGCACTCTGAGATCTGTTAAGATAGGAGGAAAACACGACAACACAATGACTTATAATTATCAACAATTTCAATTCCGAAGATAAATCCTTGACATTACAACAAATAGCCAATTGTAAACATATAAAATGCAAATCAAAAGCTATAAACACAAGAAAACTCCATAGGTCTATATAGAAAAATGCAGCTGCTAAAGGTAATTAACATGAGTTGCCCACCACGGAGGCATAAAGCTACTTATTATGGGAATGGGTATAAGACTACCTTTACAAAATCACATATAAATCCATTACCACCATTTAGGGGGGTGTTTGGTTCACATATTAATAACTGGAATAGAATGGTATGAGAAGAAACCCATGAGTATGGTTTGCTCAAAATATGGTTTTATAATCCGTTAAGGGGAGGTGTGGGAATCTCAAATTCAAGGGATTCTGGGGGGATGAGAAACTTGTGGGTATGAGGTTCCACACCCAAGTTCCCTCAACCACACAAGTTGTTCATCATTATACCATAACATCCATCCCATTCAAAAACTTTTAACCAAATACCCCCTAGTTGCAAGCTACCAAGCGGGCTGTAAGGTCAACTGATGAGAAAAGTTTACCTCTCTCGTTTAATAGACGGGGACTCAGGCACCTTCCCTTCCATCTGAGGCTTACAAGCTGGACATATGTAGACATCTGGCGGGGACACTAAATTGACACAATCAAAATGATACCACTCATCACATTCATCACACGCGATCATTGGTCTCTGATCATAAGGTCTTCGACAAATGCAGTAAAGCACACTTCTAGCTTGCAATAGCTGGAAACAAAAAATCATCAGATTAGAATCTGGAGCATCAAACAGAGTAAGAAGAATTTCATTAACCTAGAAAGTACCTTAAGTTCCTTCTCAAAGTGGATGCGCAAATTCTCGCCTTCAGCAATGAGCTCAAATACTTTAACCAGCTCTAAATCCCCATTATCGCTGGCAGCCTGCACAATATTGAAGTGTCAACCAAGAAGCTGTAGTTTAAGTAAAAAACGATGCATACCAGAATTTCTGTAAGCGGACCTTCTTCGCCCTTTCTGCCCACTGGATTCCAGCTTGCTTTGCCTCTAGAAGCTTCTGCCTGAAGTAATCTTCTGGAGGTACATTAATAGCTGAGCCCTGAGATAATAAATCAAGAAACTTAAGAGCTTATACAAAAACTAATATTTGAAAATTTAGCAGAGCACAATAGTTTCCACTTATCCATGAAAATGGAGATACGAAAGCGATTAATTTGTACCACTACGGCAGCAAATAATGCCATCTATGCTAATGTAATAAAGGTAGCAACCAATACCCCCCCCCAATCCAATAAAAGAAAACAAGCAATGCACAGATGTTACTTGCAAAAATTTCGCACCTCTTTTAAATGGCGTTGGACCTGTTGCATTCCAGGTTTCTGTGAGTTCTCAGCCAGTTTATAAGCTCTAATTCTCCAAGAATTTCGGGCAAGTGCCTGATCAAACTTGTGGATAGCAAGCGAATCGCAAACCCCAGCCACATCTAAAGCCTGCATACAGCAGATGAAAAATGTGAACCAACAGAAACAACTTAAATTCACTTACAGGAAGCTGGGCAAAATACCTTCAAAGCAATAGTCAATTTCCCAGAGATGCATGAGACATCTTTGTCAACGAAAGCCAATGAAGAATCGACTATCTCAGACAAGCAGCCTCTGCATGCAAGAGCTTGATCAAGAATCTCTTGCAAGACATCATTTTCTTCAAGCCTGCAAGGCAGCCACAATGGTCCAATCAGCCAATGAACCAAGCAGACAAATCACAAATGCAATGGAGCAAATATTTGGTTGCAAATAATCACTCAAGCATTCATAAATATTATGTTTGTATTTGATCAAGAGACAAAGAACAGAAGATATGAAAAGGTGAGAGAGCAGGGAAGGCTCAACCACCAATGAATATTTCCATTTCGGACTAAATTTGAACACATTCCTAGTGACTTGAGTGCTTTCATTACCCTCACCCACTATCTACATCATCAATCATGTTCTGAAGTTCAATTAACCAATTTCTTTTCACCAGCCTTACTTCCCTCCAACTTTAGGGAAGTAAACAAACAAACCATCGTGAAGCATCGATTTAGAAAACAGACTAACATTCTCCACAGACCATGAGATTCAGCCTCAACCAAGTAGCACCTACAATTCCCACTACTCTAGAAAGCCACCATGTGGAGCCATTCCCTTGTCACTTAACATCAGATATTCCCTCTGTCCCAACTCGAGCTGGGACATCCTAATCTTGGTAAATGTCACCCATGAGTTGCAATAGAGGGAGTAAATATCTATCTCCCTCCCTCCTTAGAAATGACAAGGCTTGCACTAAGAGAGCAACAACAACCCTTGGCCTTGCCTATAGGCTATGCTAAGGTATGCTAAGAGACTCCTTAAATGCACATCTCTAGAAACATTATGAGAATCTAGCTTGATTGTGCAAAAATGATGCTGCATACTCACTACCTCGTAGTAAATTTCTTAGCATCAGACGACAGTTCAACAAGCCTTTCCAGTTGTGGCCGCTTTCCTTTATATCTCTGCATTATTATCAAATTAGAAGTGATTCAAAAACTCAAACCTAACTAAATCACTATCATGAAAATTTAAAAGCAAGTGCTTACCAGAGGGCTGTCTCTACTCCGACATATTGAACCACTGTCCACTAATACACAATACGGGCAGGTATATTCTTCAAAAATGTTACTTACAACTGAATTTGGTATCAAGCATCTAAGATGGTAGCTGCTCATCAAAGAAAAAAATTCTTACTCAGTTATACAGACACGTACATTAGCAAAGATGCATGCAATTCACATTTCATTCACATATGACTGGTAACACCCTTTCAGGTTTAACACAATATTCACAACAAATGCTAGATGGCAATCAAGTGTATTTAAGCGCTTAAAGTCTCCTAGGGCCTAGGAAAGCTGGAACGACATTGTCAAAAAGGATCTAGACACCAAACACCGTCATTCTCAAGAAAATGATTACTTAACCAACAAGATAACAAGAACAACATTTCTCGGCCAGTATGCCCAAAATTTAAAAAAGTACCCCGTAAAATTCAAGGAAAAACTACAAAACACAACCAAGATATGCAAATTTAACAAGAATATTTCTAGTACACCCTCTTTCACAATCCCTGGAAAGATAGTTCATTGATAGATCGAGGGATAAGTAATTCGACTTATTCACATCCAGATCATGAATGTTTGGAATCCATATTATGCAAGGAGACGTTGCTTTTAAAGGGTGATAGAAAATTGGTTTAATTAAGTTGGTGAGTTTAAGCAAAAAATTGTCGAAATCTCTCCTTACCAAACTTGAAATTTCAATTAGCTTTTTAGCCCATACATACACTAGAAGTAGTATCTTACCAATCCTTACATGTTGAACAAGTAATGAACTCTTGATCATCACAGTTACTAGAGCATCCAATGCAAAAATATCTCACTTTCCAGCCTCTTGACTTCTCATAGATGTATAAAGATCTATGTAATGACTGTTTGATCTGATTATTAAAAAAAAAAAGCAATTAAATTTTAACAATAATAGTCCCCAAGATCGATGTTCTCTCAAAGTGGGAAAGGCATGAGTGGATTTTTGAAACGTTGTTACAACCTTCAAAAGAGAACTTAACAATGTCATGACATCCCCAGCTGAATACTCAACCACTTCCTCTCCTCGTTGCTTCCATTTTTGTACAGTTTCAAACTCGGACATGATCATGTCTAGCTCTGCACAGTTAAAAGCATCCTTTCCAAGCTCCTGACACAAGTATCAAGATAATATATCTTATAAAGAACGCCAGATATATACTACAATAGCCAAAAAGCCAATCAGCAACAATGTAATAAATTAGAAACAGGTTTCAGATACCACTTAAAGTAAGAGCAATGTATAGGTAAAATGAAAGCTGTACCATACAAGGAAAAAAATTGTCCTTTTCTTATCTCTTTCTCATACTAATAAAACATATCACTTGGGTTGAAGAAATAAGGCAAGGAGCTATTTCTACCTTCCTGAGGCCCGTAAAACAGCAGGTTTATAGCATATTTGTTGATGGTTGTATATATTTGATATAATTTTCCTTTCAGAAGAGGAAAATTACGTGTGATATGATATTAAGAGAAATTCAGTCTTCAACCTCAACATAGCAGAAGTGACGATTATTTAGAAAAAGGAGGGGGGTCATTGAATAAATACGAGATAATATAAGCTCATAAACTGATGACCAGGACTCTATGGAGATTGAAGATGTATGCAAGTGTACACAATATTCACCTTAAGTTGTAATAACGATGACCAAGACCGCTCACTAGTATCATCACTGAAGAACGCCCACACTTTTTCTTGCCAGCACCTACAGTCAGAAAGTGGCATCATCATCTATTTCAAGAAACCGAAAAGTGGAAAGCAAGAATATCACGTAAATAAAGGGGGAAAAAGCTCAAATGGATGGAAACTAAGAACCAAAAGCAAATCAGTGATCGGATACAAAATATATGGAGAAAAAGAAGGCAGAAAGGGCACATAAACAAAAAAATAGAGGATGTATGGGTCTTACAAAAATCACAATACCAATTGTTATGTAGGATAAGGGGTAAAGCTGGGGAAATGAGCTAGCAAGCTTGACAAAATTGTACTCCCTCCGTTTTCTTTTGTTGTTCTTGTATTCTGCATCGGGAAATTTCAATTTGTTGTTCCTATTTTGAGTCTTTCCATATATAGTATCAGTTTATGGTTTAATCTCCATGGGTTTTAAACTGCAATAAATGTGTTCACACTATTCATTAATCATGTTTTACTCTTTTACCCCTCAAGATTTTTTCTCATTGGTTGTCTAACATAGAGGAACTCAAAGAGCTAGAATCTTTACTTTTAATTAATTTCATTTTATTTAAGATAGTGGAAACTTGTCCATTTTTCAAGTTGCATTGGTTTGTTCCCCAATCCCAAATAGAACAACAAAAGAAAACGGAGGAAGTACTATTTATGTTTCCATATTTTTGATGAAATATGCAAAAGAGAATGGGAATTCAGGAAACCCATAGAAAGGGTAAACTGATCAATTCTCTTCCCAGGAGACAACAAACAGGGATAACTATTTACCACATGTTCATCCAATCATAAAGGGAGGGTGGAGATAAGACCTCTTGGTTACTCCATATATCTAAAAAAAAAAAAAAAAGACAAAGTTGGCAGGTGACCTACAAGGTTACAACAACCACCACCATGCCAAAGCCATTGGATTCATTACATGAGTCCAAATTTTATCTGGTACCTCTGCCTCCTTTTCCTCCTGTCAAGTAGGGATGGCAACGGGTCGGACTTGGACCGGATTATGCATAATCCGACTCCGACCCTACAAGAAGTCGGATTTTAAATCCGAGTCCGAGTCCGACTCCGACATCCGACTCCGATCCGACTTAAAATCCGAACATCCGACGCCGACTCCGAACCGACTCAAAATCCGCACACCCGACTTAAAATCCGAACATCCGACTCCGGATCCGATCTGACTTATTTTTCCACCCATTTTTTATAATAGAAAAGTCTTCTATAATACAATAATCTAATCATTACAATTTTTTCTAATAATCATATGGAAATCTTATATAGTATAAATAATCTAAATCATTACTATTATTTTTAACAATCATTTCTCAATTTTTTTTTTAACAATCATTTCTTCAATGTGAAAATCTTATATAATACAATTGGCTGAAAGTTGAAGTTAGGTTATACATAAATAATACATTAACATAAATCAGAAAAAAGGATTAATTCACTTAAAGTCGGAGTCGGATTCGGATGTCGGATTATTTTATGAGATCCGACTCCGACCCTCCTCCAACTCGGAGTCGGATTCGGATTATTTTTTTGTCGGAGTCGACTCGGATTTTTTCCTTCGGATCGGAGCGGAGTAGGGTCGGATCCGGAGTGGATTGCCATCCTACTGTCAAGTGTTTAACCTCTTGGAAATCAAATTTCTTCACATCATTCATTATTCTTAAAGCCTTCAATCCAAGTCATCTTTGGCCTCCCCTTGACTAAAGTCTCCATAATGCCAACTCTCCACTACCCTTACCGGTGCATCAAATCGACATGTTACATGCCCTATTCCTCATTTTTCACCAGCTACAACCTTCTTCCTATAATCTCCATTTTGAATACTAACTTTTATGGTGTTCCCACATATCCACCTCTAATAAACGCATCTTTGCTACCTTCTTCCTCCTAACATGAACCATCCTAAATCACCAATACTTTTGTCTAATAGTCATCCTTAGGGAAAGTTCCTTATAACCTTAGAGGTATGTTATGGTCACACAATATCCCAATTGCTCCTCCCTCCTCGCCAGACGGCCACAGTGACAATACGAGTCACGTCTTGGAAAATATCTCAAATTATCTTTAATATTGACCTAAGTTACTTCTTACCATCAAATGTTATTAAATCTTCATTTGACTCCCCCTCATTACTAAAATTGCAGTTAAGTACACAGTTCTTCTCTGACTAAGCCTAAACCTTTGAGATTCTAGTGTGTGCCTCCATCGCTCTAATTTAGCATCAACCACATTTCTTGTCTCGTCCACACAATACAAGATCATCCACAAACATTATACACCATGAGATCTCATCCTAGATAGGTTATGTCAGTTCAACTATTACTACTGCAAAGAGGAAAGGACTTCACACAGAAGCGTGTTTTTTTGATATAATCCTATCATGATAGGGAAGCAGAGCATTCTTCATCCACACCATATCCCGATTATAAACCTGGAATACCCTATATTATCACTAAAGCACATCTCTGCGTACCTCTTCATAAGTTTTCTCTATGTCAACAAAACTAATATGCAAATCCTTGTTCCTTGCCCTAAACTCAAATGTCTCCTAAACTCAAATAACCCCCAAATAATGTAAGCGACCATGGACATCTCCTTCGTTATAAAAAAAAAATTGGCACCAAATTGCTATTTCTCCAATCTTGTGTTATCCTATTTGTCCTCCATAATTTGTTCTACAAGTTTGTCAGCCAACTAGTACCAACGCTCCCTAGGTATCTCCAAATCTCAATAGAATTACCATCATTGATTTCCTCAATTTCAATCTCTTCAAAGCTTTCTCTACCTCTATTTTCCAACTTCCCACTCAATTAAAATATCTCCTCTAAGGCTCTAACACCCACTTGACTTACATTAAAAAAACTCATCAAAGTGTTTCCTTCACCAATCATATCTCTATCCTAGACCAAGATCCTTTGGTTTATCTTTCACATACCATGTTACCAGGATACTGATTCTACTCTGGCTCCATGGATTCGTTGATCAGATTGTAGGATGTAGGATCATCAGATCCTACAAATTTTGAAAAAAAATTGAAGTATATGATGATATTAAAAGTAACTCGTAATGAAGGTTCAACACAACAACAAAAAAAAGGAGTGTCTAGCTAGTAAATAGTCATATTAGTCAATGATTTACAACTACCTTGTTGAAAAATGCAACTTATGTATCATATTTTTAGGACAGATAATTGGATAGGGGAAATCAAATTTTCATACCATTGAAATTTGAGAAAAATAAAGAAACTTCTACAGAAGGATGCAGATTTTAGGACAGAGAAGAATGGGAAGCTTGGTTTTAAAAGGCGCAAGGCGCACAGAGGCACAAGACGAAGGCACGAGGCGCTCGTAGGCAAGGCGCACTTTTGGTGCCAAAAACCTTTAAAATCAATCATAAACCATATTTTTGGCTGAAAAAGAATAAGCTGCTGTAATTAAAATATAAGCTATATAATTTTTGTAAAACCGACTACTGTAAATTTATGGTGCCGTATTTATGTCTATCCATGATATTAAAACAAAATGTATATTTTTATTCAAAAATAAACAATCTGATGAGAGTTACTTTTGCGAGGAACTTGGGAGAGGGGGCTTATCAAGAAAAATAGAAGTGGAATAGAGGAAAAAAGGAGAGAAGAGGAAAAGGAAAAAAAACACACAGAGAAGAGAAAAGAAAAAAAAACACAGAGAAGAGAAGAAAAAAACAGAGAAAAGGGAAAAGGAAAAAGAAACAGAGAAAGGTAAAAAGAGATGACACGGTTTGACTTTTGCACTACTCACACACTCTACTTTGACCACGTTTTGTGATTTTTATATGATCATGTGGGATCTTGTTAGATTCGTCTCGATATATACTTATAGAATATAAACTTTTTTATAATTTTTACATGTAGGGAATTATAGATAATAATAATTAAAGTTAAGCGTTGGCAAGCGTGCCCGGAGAAGTGTGTTATTATTTGAAAAAAGAGAAAGGGGAGTGGCCGAGTGGGGTTAGAACCCACAATAAAGTTAAACGCATGAAGAAAAGAAGATATAAGGGAGAGAAGAACACCGGAGACAACTTTCTTGCCGGCGCCGGAAACCAAGGATATGGTGCCAAAATTGATGGTAGATGGCCCGCTGGCTTCCTCTATCACCTAAGGAGTTGGTGGCCATTAGTTGTCACCTAATCATGAATTAGGGTTTTCTCCCAAATTAAGGTTTTTTAATTAGGATTTCATTTTGATGAAATTTAATGCAATTAACAAAGGGCTTTTCTCGAAATTGGTGAATTATAGCCAAGATTGACTACATTTTTGAAGGAATTTTTGTTTCTTTTTTGCAAATTCTCAACTCAAATCTACTTATTCTACTCGCCTGGCGTAATTCGCCTCGCCTCGCCTGAGTTTAAGGAAGTGAATTTCTCAGCGCCTCTACTCACCTAGCACCTGGGAGCGCCTTGGGTGTGCTTTTTAAAACTAAGATGAGAGGAGAGAGAATTAGGAGAAGACAGAAGTAGAGCACCAAGAGTTCATGAATGAGAAGGTAGCATACTCTACTTTTTTATTTATGTTTTAGAGGCATTTTCATGTTTTTTACATAAAAATATGGGTAACAACCTAACAAATTAGTACTTGAAGTGGGATCAAGCCGTAAGGATTTAACACGCTGAACTAGGTCTATTTCTCCTTTATAAGGAGTGTAGTTAAAATCGTTTCAAGATTGCGATCCTAATGATCCTATGACCAATCCTGAACGATCCTAAGGCTGATTCTACTCAAATAGTACAATACTTACACTGACTCAAGTCATTTGCTCATAACTGGATCATAGGATTATACGATCAATCGATCATACAATCCGATCACGATTTCACTAACATTGATCACATACTTCACCATAAGAAGACCCTTATTCAACAGTTGCAATCTGGTGAATATTAAACGTGGAAGCATAAACAGCAGAAAGAAATTTTCGCTTTCAGACTGGAAATCAATGTGAAGCAAAAAATACAGGACGTAATATTATGCAGCTAACGAAAGTAGATAAGCACGCAAGCATATGGCAAATGACAAATACTTGGGAATAATTTATGCAAGGAAGCAAAGAGTAAATTGGTTTCAAACATGAATCAGAGTATCAAATAAAGAATTAAAATTGTACCCAAGAAATGAAGTTACAACGAGAAAAGGAAAAAAAAAGACAAGCACACAGAAACAGCGGAGAAATAATTTTCAGACTCACTTGTGTCTCGTTATAGCATGCTCAAGTTGGACAGTAACTGCTACAAAGTTGACCAGCATATCCTGTTCAATTGAAACTATATTCAGCTCATTTCATGGAAATCCACATACAAACCAACATCCAACTTAAAGTCATTCGAAATTGTATGTATGTGAGGGTAAGATAATCCATCAAAGTAGCAATAATATAAACCACCTGAGATTTCCTGAGGATATCTTCAGCATCAGTCACATGGAATCTTCTTATTCCTCCAGTGCTTGATGCTGTTAGTATTTCAGAGGCCCTCTTGAGCCAAGAAACTGCATCAATCAAAGAGGTATAAACAAAAGCACCAGCATATCCAGTTGGAAGGTCTTTCATCTCTCTAATCAAGTTGTTAACATCCTGCATAATATGTTGATGGGTAACATGTAAATGAATCACCAAATACCAAAAATAAGATAGAGCAAGAAATCAAAGAAATATACTATGCAAACAAGAATGAGAAGTTCAAGCCAAACTGAGCACATTTCACTCCGAAACCAAACAAAAGCAAATTTCTGCATGATTACCTCACGGGTTGGAGGTTTAAAGCAGTATGAGATGACCTTGGAACACCATTTCAAAGTTGAAGCAGCATTGTGGAGTTCAGAAATTTCAGGGAAGTCAAACCCCAGAAAATGACCAGCATTGGCAACACTTTCAACCTTGGTTTTCAGTTGCTCGATGTCCAAAATAACATCACTATGGAGTCTGTTGAAAAAATCCATCCTATTGAGCAATTCTTCAACATCCTTCATAGATGAGCAGGCACAGCATCTCCATTCCTCACACTTCTTCAGAACAGTCTCAATCAACGATTTTTCTGCTAAGTTCACTTTCAGAAACTTCGACCGAGAAGCTTGCTCCTGAAAGGATGGCCAAGTGTTAACTTATGCTACATATATATCTGTGAATGCACTTTAAGATAAATAAGAATACTAACCTTCAGATCCTCAAACGCTAGTACAGCATTTGAAGGAGATGTAGACAGAAGAGAAGACTGTAAAAATGGCTTCGAACTTTCTAACCAGGAATTAGCTGCAGATACAGCGTTTTTCACAGTTGGAAGTGAAGGTAGGATCACAGATATATCCTTAGAGGTCCTAAAATGTCAGGAAATTTACATTAATCAATGCATGCTACTACCTCGGAAATGAACACTAAAAGTGATTAGAACTTATAAGAACCTTAGAGCATCCTCAAAATCCTCCAGCTTTGACTCAACTGCCAGAATCTTTCTCGTTCTTTCTTCCCAAGACATGGCAGCAGCAAGCATTTTGGAAAGACAAACAAACAGTTCTTCCCTTTCAATCTGTAATCTGACAAAAGCAAAAGAGATAAAATACAACTCATGAGTTGAAACACACAAAGGAAAAAAAACTTCAGACAAGTGCCAGAAGAACTGAAAGCCACCGTATATAAAGGAGCATAAGGGTCAAAAATATTACACTGCAGCCTCAGACAGCACTTGTTTGACAAAATCTATCGCAACTTCAGTTCTGCGGACCTATTATAATATTATTCCATAATTGTCAATCACATGATTAGCAACAACAGATACTCAAAATTCAACAACTCAAAGAGAAGGCAGGTCGAAGTTTATTTAAGATCTAAAGCTCGTAACAACAGGTTCACTTTATTCAAGCTACATTTGATAAGAGCAAGTACATAAAACAGCAAGCTTGAGATTGGGACATCTCCATCTCATTTACCTTCAGCGCGTTTTCTCTGCAACATGCCTTGCTCAGTTCATCTTCAACAAGAGCCAACTCATCAACTTCATGAAAAAGAACAACCAAATGTCAGGGGCATGTCCCATATTGGAGAATTTACCATACTGCAAACCGAAATCCCATAAATAAGAAAACACATTTTTAGGTAAACCAGGCCAATGTTGTGCATCAAAAATGCTAACCTTGAACTCTCAATCCAGATCCATCTTTCTGAATGCGTCTTAATTCTTCTACTACATTTTCTTGATGTTTTTGTTCATTAGTCTTTAGGAACACATTATTAAAACGAGAAATCCATGAAACAGTATCACCATGATATTGCTGTAGCAGTTTAAACTCTGGAATGCTGACTACAAGTGCCCCAAACTCTTTAATAAGCAACTCAAGTTTCTGCAAAGTGCAAAGTGAACAAAGATACCATTTCAGGCAAAGTAATTATCATCAAATAAAACCTAGGTACATCCATTTCTATGCAAAGCCTCCACAGTCTCCCTCTCACGTTTTTTGCACATTTTATATTTGCACATTTTACATTTTACTCATTTGAACAAAGTATGTGATAAATGTGCAAAAAAGTGTGCTTGGGAGCACATAGATCTACATGCTCCCGGAGCAGCTAATAATCTGTGATTCCAGTGTTGTGCATGTCTAGGCAGCAGGCAGAATGATCTTGCAAAAACATATAAAGATTTTAAGCTTTTGATTCCAAATTTTGCTCTCTACAAAAAATGGTTTCTAAACAGACCTCTAGAGTTATGGAACCTTTCAGCAATTCGTTGCACTGAGCCTGACACTGTTCAGCTTGCCGAATTAACTCCAAAAGTTTCTCATTTTCTGGTACATGCAATTGAAGCTCTGACATCTATTCAACAGAAAAGCTATTAAAAATCATAAACTATCTGCAATATTCCCCTAATAAATAAACATCATGGAGAAGTAGAAGTGCTACAATACCTCTGCTTTCAGATGTCGGAGGAAATCAATATCAATCGCAGCAGGGCATGTCTCTTGAACACACTTTTTAACATTCTGTAGCCACACCTAAAAATTTTATACAGAAAAATAATTTAAAAAGGCTGAAAAATAACAGATAGAAGACCATTGAATCAGTTTTGAAAAGGTTCAGACTCTGAATACAAGCTAAACCAGATAGCTTGCATATACCATGTCTTCCACAACATAAGCTCCCCAAAAAACCAACACATGAAAAGAGGGAGAAGTGCCTTTCCTCTATCAGCACTTCACTAGATCAGCCAAATGATCAAGTAACAAAGTTTGATAGCAACTTCAGATGAAACAACAGAGAAATCTATTAATTCCAGCGGGGGGCTCTAAGTTTACAGTGAAAAATAATGCATCCAGGATCACATGCTTCATAATCTCTGATTCATCTTATTGTCAATGTCAACTGAAACTCGCAGTACACAGATTGAACATAAGGCTAATAAAAAAAGACTCAAAGTGACAGGTGCGCTATTTGTTCATGTCCTAAGAAGGTTAAGGCCTACACGATTAAGGGCAACGAGAACAACCTTTTCACTAAAACGGTGAAAAACTTGGTATTCCGTAGAAAGAGATGCCAAAACTGTTAGTGCCATGAAAAGAAAATTGATCCAGAACTCATCTATCAGGCCATACTAAGAAAATATAAGTGAAGTCATTGAACAATTTTCATACTTCAAAGTTATAGTTTTAAATTACAACAATAGGCAAAACAGCACCTACCGCAAAGGACAAGCTGACATGAAAAGGCACATACCTTAAGAGATGAAACCTTTTCTGCCAAGCTTTCACTTTCTTTGACGTAGATAGGGAAGCTGAAAGTTCGTTTGTGTAAATTTTCCAGCTCAGTCATCTAGATGACATCACAGTGAGCAAGATTAGAGAGAAGATCAATCCTTACAGAAGGAGGAAGGAGGGAGGAAAACAGAGGGCTTTTTTTTTTTGCACATAATAATTCAGACAGTAGATGCAATTTACAGAGACAACGTACAGAAAGTGTATGCTTTGAAAGAACATCGTTAATTTCCTGAACCAACATCCTAGCCGCTTCAGCATAATCCTAAAAAAAAGAGCTTAACAGTTAATAAAAACGAATAAGGACCATAAAAGCTAGCATTAGGAAAACAATATTTAAAAGGGAGCACCAGTAAGTCAACCTTCAGTTTGCAATGTCCAGGCTCATTACAAGGCACAGGATCATGTTTCAATAATTTGTTAATATGTTCAAGATGCACTTTATCCATATCACATTCTCCATTCTTGGACCAGCTCTCGACAGCTGAGAGAGACATTCTTATGTCCTCCGCCCAGTCCTTCGCTTTAACCAATTTCTTCACCACATCCCGCACCTAACCAATATGAGTTTAAATCATGTGTCAAACACTAATATATTCTGAAGTTAACAGCCAGAGAAAGCATAAGAAGCTTGTGAAGACGGAATAAGAGTTACAATCTAAATTTCTTCCTTTTGATTGATTCAAGACACAGTCATACCATTTGAAGTACACATGTAGATTAGAAGATCCAATCAAAATAGAAACGCAATGATTATAAAACCTGTGACACTTGTTCAACTAATTACATCATCCTCATTTTATCAGATACTTATATACCTCTTATAGAGAAGTTACATCCATCTGGTAACAGGCTAACAGCAGAAAAACTTACATGTAACTAGTGAACCCAATTTGTTAGCATGACTGTTCATATGCAAATATTCACATCTATGATGCGTCTCAAGTAATACTAGTATACTATATAAGAGAAGATAAACCTTACCGGATCCATTTCAGGACCAGCCCAAAGAAACTGCTGCGCTTCCTTAAGTGAACTGGCATAAGCACTCGAGGAAAATGGAAGCTGAAATATCTTACACGAGTTCAACAGCCACTCTTCAGCAAGTTGAGCAAGAGAAAATTGTTTACCCTTCACCTATATGAGCAGAAAATGATCAGAAAGGGAAACTGACTCCCTTTGAATAGACAATTGAAGATAGATGGTACTCCATGCTAAAGATGTAGAATGGTATAGAAACAAAAAGTTTAAAGCTTTCTTAATCTCGCAGATAACCAGGAAAAGAAAAATTAAAAGAAGAAGAACGGGTTGCTAGGAAAAAAATTTAGCAGCATCTCACGCTAGTTGAATGTATCAGTGGGAAGTAGAATAACAGCTCCTGACTTAAATCTTTTTCACAAGTAATTTTGTAATATGACTTTTAAGACAGTAAAATAACCTAATATTCCATTAAAAAAAATTAGAAAAGAAAAGAAAATCCAAAACAAGAACGGGAAACAACGGTTCACATATTCTCTAATTTTGGAACCAATAGTTGACCCAGAAGCTAAGTAAGCAGAAAATGGAAGTGGAAACATGTTGGCCAACTGTTCACACAACTAGAACAAAAGCTCAACTCTATAAAGCAAATATCCCAAAAGCCTCCAGCAAATGAACCTAAAAAGCAGCTGGTGCTTCAAACTTCTGAGTTCTGTCTGCATAAGGAGCACCGACGTCTATGTTACCATCAAGACACCAAAGCTATAGAATAATATTACAAACAGCTCCCCATCCTAGAAAATTAAAAAATAATAGAAAACATCCTCCTCCTCATACGACAGACTAACTGGCACCATAATGACTTATAAGCACCCACCTGTAGGTGGAACTAAGAGGACAAGTAGAAGCAGGCCTCTACCAACTTAAAATCTTGGTCAACAAATGAATTAGTCATTGTTTACGCAAAGAGAACCAATAGCATTAAGCTCACCAACAACAAACATCTATTTCTCAACATTTGTAACCGAAAGCCCATATGACAGAGACATAGTCTCCGAGTAATGAGGAACCTATTCCCTTAACATTCCTGCCTTTTCCTAACATGTCTGAGGAAAAATCTAAGCCAGATGAGGCTTACCCTTCCCAACTTCTAAGGTTCAACCTTCTTCCTGGTTCCCGTCAATCACTCCTGCCTCGTCATTTCCGTTGCCAAAATAGATACAAAAGAACCTGGGATTCACACCCATCACGTTGCAGCCACATCAAAAGGGGAAAACCAGAACCACATTATCCAGCCCCCTAACAACTACCAAATTACAAAACCCGATCTTAAGCCTTGTAGCAATCTAAAAAATAAAGGGCTTGTCCAGGTCCAGCACCAAAAAATTAAGTGCCACACCAGTAAAAAGCAGTGAGCAATTGAGCCATCTTCGCAACAGAGGTCAACACTATTAGTTGCGCCACAGAAACAGGGAGCATACACAGAGACAACCTATTAAGGGCGGACTACTTGTGAGCAATGTGCTCAGTGACCACACTTCACAAACGATAGAAATGTTTTTGATATTTAATATAAGGTATTGTATCATAATATACATTCACCAATTTGGTGACGCCATTAACTAAAGTTATCGAAGTACTACCATAATTTTCCATCACATAAGACGTAATCGGGCTGCTCACGTGTTTTGGATGCCACACGAGTCTCACAAAAAATTCACAAGGTTCCCAAACAAAACCTTGCTGTCAAGCTCGAATCCTCAACAAAACTTATATTGCCACCCACACGCCATGCATGCTATACCTATTAGCCACCACCTTATTATAGTCGTTTAACATTTTCTCTTGTCCAATAATCTGACATATAGCCCAACTGACAATAGCAAACAGTATTAAAAATTGCATAGCACAAGCTCTACTTCAGTCATTTTTAACAAAACTGCCCTAATCCTACCAGTCATCTCTGCACATTCTTCCTAAAAGATAAATCACTATGCTTGACTCCTTCTGCATATCCTAGTTCGAGGAACATACCTTTGTTATTTGATCTGACCTGAACCTAACTAAGGGTCCTCTCACACCTCTTTTTCTGCTTTTGCAACTCAGGACTGGCCAAACAAGTGAAGGGTGTTAACAATACCTACAACATCAACCTAGCCAAGGTTGCCGACACTAGCATTACCTATATCTCCTCTTCCCAAATTGAAAGTGAGAAACAAGAGAGTAGAATATATTACTGTGAATGAATATATTATATGCGTTGCACCATATCAAAATGGAAAATTGATAAGTGTCAAATATGTCATAGTTCCTAGTACTTTTACTATGTTTTTTTATAGTTCCTTCAGTGATTTTAGGGTTTTTCCTATACTTTTGGTACTTTGTGATTTATTTCCCATTGTGTATTTTTGTAGGTATTTGAGTCATTTTGAGTGAAGAAGGAATGATCTTAAAAGAAAGGAGTTCATGTTCCTTATTTGTGTTTCTAACGTGTGTTCCCAAGTATGTGTTCCTGACGAGAAGTTTCCATCTAAAGAAAATCAGTAAGCAAACTTCACTGATGTGAATGTTGCTTAGAAGGAACACAGTTATGTTCCATGGAAAGGAACTGCAACCTGAAAGAACAACGCAAGATCACTACAGATTGAAGAAGCATAGCTTTGTTTCTTGCAAAGGAACTGTACTGCTGCATAAAGGAATAATTGGTGGAATTTATGTCAGATTGTTTCCTAATTGCCTATATTGCAAACTGACGTGATTTAGGGAATTTTTCGGGGATCAATTACCATAAATCTACAGCTGGTGATAATATCCTACTAGCAAATTATGCACCCGATGCGTGCCTGATTTTTTTAATTTTTTCAAACATAGATTTTAGCCTTTTCGGGCATAAACAGGGGTAAAATTTGAACATAGACATTTTTCTTGGCTAAATTTCGTAGGTTAAGCCTCTATCATTTAACCCTTCTTTTATTAATTTTTTTACTTATTCATTCTTTTAGCTTTTAAAAATTAAACTTGATGAACGATAAAAGAATGTTGAGTGAATTTATGTAGGATTTCTTATGTTGTATTAACATAGTCTTTTGTGTTAAATAAATCATTTCACTTTGTTAATTGATTGAATTTTCCATTTTGATGTAATACTTGATTGTGTTTGTGAATTGATTGATAAGATAGATGATTGATGTGAAATTTCTTTTCACTTGTTTTCAGCATAAATGTACTAAATCTTACAATCAATGTTTCTTTTTTTGGTGGCTCAATTATAACTTGATTGCCTTCAACATTTAAGTTAATTTTTTAATGTTATATTTGAGTTTGACTTTGTTTTCTCCTTTTTTGGTCGTAGTTGATTTAGTAATGGACAATTAAGTAAATTTATAGGGGAACACCGTAGCTCCCCCCCTTCCCTTCTATACTAGAGATTAATTTAGGAGAATATTTTGGAAGATATTTGAGATAAGGAAAGTGATAGAATTTCCTAATTCTATCCTATTACTTTCCTGATTGTGGTGGGAGTCGTGGGACTCCAACTCATCCCTACAGTATATATGGGCCACGAAAATACTGTCATTAGAGTCCTTTTTTCGTCCCTTCCAAACCCCTCAAAGGTTGGGAGCCATTTTCCAATAATCGACATACCAAGCTCCAAAGGAACAAGAGTTGGAGCGCGAAAGGAACAACATATCCGAATCTGTTGTTCCCATTGAGTTCTTCTTTTCTTCTTCTTTGTTTTACTTTGTATCATGATTCCTTAGTTTGTTATGCTCGATAGCAATTAGATTGAAGCCATGTAATGAAGTTTATGAGACATAGTTCTTAATTGAATTGCAATTATTATTATCAAGTATTTTGTATTATCTGTTTTATTTCATGAATGATGATTTCTTACGAGTAGGTCGCGAAATATTTATTTGGAGTCGGATTTCTAATGCTAAGATGCTAAGTCCGTAATTCCTTATACAGCTAGTAGCAACCAATTGTACGGGGGCCGTACCTTATAACTTTACAATTGTAGGTAGGGGTGTGCACTTTTGGACCGGGACCGGAAAATTTGGGATTCCGGGTCGGGTTTCCGGTCCGGTCCGGTCTAAACCCGGAATTTTCCGATCCGGACCGGCTGACCGAAATTCATGTTTTTTTTAAAAAAATTAGTTTAAAGGTTAAAAAAAAGTTTAAAACTTAGAAAGTTAGAAAGTTAAAACCTCATATTTATTGCCTTTAAGATTATTGCTTTTAGAATTATTATATTTTAATATATTGAATTTATAAATATGTTTAAACCTAAGAAAAAGATTTTTTTTTTTTGACAAAAAAAATATGAATTCTGGTCCAACCGGTCCAAAACCGGACCGGAATTTTTCCGGTCCGGTCCCGGTCCATAAAAAAATCAGATTCCGGTCCACCGGTCCAACCGGTTCGGTCCGGTTTTGGACCGGTGCACACCCCTAATTGTAGGGGTTCGTAATTTAGGCCGAATCATGTGGGCCCATTAGTAGTGTTGGTTGTCTTGGGTTGGTGATGTCTTCCTATTTCTTAATGTTGTCTTTGCGTTGAATTTCATGCTCATAGTACTGGGGTTATGCACTGATTAAAGTTTGTCCGCAGTCGTAGTCGTACCCTAACTAGCTGAAAGGCAAGGAAAGATGGGGGATTGAGTTCCTACTAGGGGTGCTAATGAGCCAGGGTGGATCGCAAACTATTTGTATTCGGCTCGGTCAAAGCTCGGCTTGAGATGGCTCGATTCGAGCCTGAGCCTAGTGGAGTTCGGCTGGGAAGCTCGCAAACATGTTCGATAAATTTTAAAGTACTATCTTATGCATTGATTTTAATCCAACTTGGAACTTAAGTGTACTCCACGTGAAAAAACCATAAGGCCCCCTTTTTTTTTGCAACGGACTAAACACAACGACAAGACCCACTTTCGAGCCCACTTAAAACATCCAGCCCAGTTAAAAAAATATAAACCAAATAAAAATAACTATAGAAAAGAACGACAGCTTCCCAGCCGTCGGCTTCAACCCTAAATCTCTAACCTATGTTCGCACTTGAAGGTTGCGTCATACTGCCGGAGAGCAACGTGGTCCTTGGCGGCGGGCAGATGACAAGTAACTTTGATCTCCTGCCTTCCTTTTCTTTTGTTTTTCTTCTTCGGATTTTCATCCTTTGATGTCTGACTTCCTCCTCCCTTTTTATTTTATTTTTTTCCTCCCTTTTTTTTTTTTTCTCCTTTGATGTCTGATGTGGGTGAATTATCAAACTTTTCATATCCATATTCATCTTATTTCTTAGTATGCAATAGGTGCGTGAATATATAAAGGGTAAACTAAGTCCGCATTTTTTTTCCTTTTAGCAAACAATTTGTTTTCATCTTTGCTTTGTATATAGGCAGTAGGTGTATAGGTGAATTATGCTTAGTGATTTTGCGAATAGTTCGCGGACTTTGTCGAGCCGAGCCGGATTTTTTTGTTTCGAGCTCGAGCCGAGCTCGATCCTTTCCCTTCTCGAGCCAAGCCAAACCTACCCAGGCTCGGTCTCTGTTCGGCTCATTAACTCCCCTTAGTTTCTACCGTCAATCTATTTGGGAATATTAATTGTATGTGTCAAGGATTAAACTGATTTGCATGGTGGATGTCTAAAGTTGTTGAGTATGTCGTATCTTAGATGTTCCATCATTGGTTCCTTGTTTTGTGTCTTAGTTCCTGTAGTCACTAGTTTAGTTTTAGTTTGTTCCTTACCAAATTTCTCCCTCCATCTTTACTTTATTTGCCTTTTGTTTGTTTTACTCTGTAGGATTTTATTCTTAATTGAGAACAAACACATTCTTAGTGGGATCGACCCCTATTTCCACTAATTACAATTTAGTAGTTTTAGAGTATTAATTTGTGTGCGCTTCGACAACGCACCAAAAATACTGTAGCAAACTTCTCAAACAAGATATATCGCAAATCATTTTCAGCACATAAACCCGATCCTATAACTATCAGAATTATGGCCCGAAGCGTAGGAGAAACATGGATCTTTGATGCCGAAGGGGGGGAGATTGTAACAGAATACTTTAAAGAAAGCAATGGCCTCAATAGGTAAGGGAAATATATAGCTAGTAGGCAAGCTTAAACAGTAAAAGAACCTTTTTAGTCAAAGAGCCTGAGTCAGTATAGCATGTGTTCCGCCCTGGCAGATCCTTCCGTCGTGGATTGTAAGTAGAACCAGAAATAACATTTTCTGTCATACCTAACAACTCGTCCAATTCTGCAATAGAGTGGCGATATAGGAGGCGTCGTTTCTTAGGATTACATTCGCAAAGGCGTTCCCAGTGCTGCAGGACAAACAAGCGATCCAATCTAATCACATATTACATCCAAGATAACTTTGCACCAAATCTCAAAGACTCCGACCACACCATTTATACAGGAAAGAAAACTACAGCATCTTTATTAATGTACTTCCACGGCTCCATGCAACCCAAATTCAGCCAACACCAGACATGAAAAAAAATAGATTATATAGCATAATTAAATGAATGCAGACATCAAAAAGTAAAGAAACCAACTAAATGCAAGTCATAGAAAATAATGGGATTCCAGAACAACAAATCACATGCAAGAGAAGGTTAGTATTAGTCTTCCATGCTGATTAGTGATTAGTGACGCCAGCGTAATCAGAATTTACCACAAGTATGTTCACCAAAATAACCAATATAAGGTACTCCACTAATATCAAGATTCATGTACCTCCAAGCACACAAAAGTAGATGGTCTGCAATGACACACAACAGCTGAAAGATACAAATACTGCTGGCAGATTATACATGTGGGATCCTGCAACAAGATAGATCAAGTTATCCAGCACCAAATTATATGACATACATAAAAAAAAAATTGAGGAAATCAGTAACAGTTTCCTGTGAAGGAGACTAACCTCCTCACTGCCTACATTATCAGGATGCTTCTTGGGTGACATAACAGATGTTTTGACAAGGCCCTTTTTCCAAAGCTGCTCCCTCCAGGTCTTCTCATTAGAAAATACCCTGAGCAACTCTTTATTCATGTAAGGTGCTACCTTGGCATCACAGCCTATCTGCTCACATCACCAGAAATAGTTATTCAATAAAAAGTACAAAAAAGTTCAAAAAGTGCTACTAAATTATCAACATACAAAAGGTAAAAATTAAAAGGCAGAACCCAAGAAAAATGGAGGGACAAAAAAATAAAGTTTGATATTAGTCTAAATTCATCAACTTAATCTTTGGAATAGATCCATAATATATTTAAAAAGAAAAACAAACGAACAGTATCTTAACAAAACCGTATTAACCATACATGAGATGATATGCAATCGAACTTTCAGAAAACGACCAACCCTATAGAACTATGATCATGCGTAAGTGATAATTTCTTGCAATTAACGACAAAAATAAAAGTAGATCACGGCTTGCTGCTCCTGACAAGAAGAGCTTATCAAGAGAAAAGATCGCCGACCAGTGAGATAAGGATAGGAAAGGCTATCTTCATTTTGTCTCAAGGAAATCCAGATTACTAAATACCAACAAGAAACCGTCTAGAAGTCACAAAATTACCAGAAAGAATTCCCCAATATATCCATCCTTGTACCAACAAAGAGAAACAAATGACACATAAAAAATTTCAAAAACCGTATCATAGATCATAAGCAACCAAAAACTAAATCCTGCATCAATTGACTGCCAGCTATGTTTTCAATTTCATAAATCCAGAACGCAGTTATTACTTTGTCCTTTTTTGTGATTAAAAATAACAAAGAGGGGATTAGACATGAAACAACATCAAGCAAAAGGGTGAGCCATCATCCACACCAAACTATGATCTAAGTCTCGTCATATATCAGAATACAACTTGGGCAAAAGAAATTAAAAATACATTTTCAAGTCACCAAACAATTCGACCTTAACAGCCACACAAAGAAGCTCCTCGTGAGAAAGTACAGCAGGCTTATGATACAGCTTATAGAGCTCTGATCCAAACCCTCCATGAGGTAGCCAATCAGCAGGAGCAAAATTAACAGCCTCAGCACAATTCAACCCTGTCAAAGAACAAAAATTTTGAAGCTTACATCAACACAATATAAAGATAAAGGTCTCCAACTTAGGGTCTGTTAAGTTAAACTTACTTTCACGAGAACTTATTTTCAGAAGAATTAAGAAAATTTTAGAAAAATTATGAAAAGTTGAGCAAAATTAAGAAAAGATCACAATAGTTAAGAAGTTCATAACAGTTCGGAAAAATTAAGTAAAGTTCAAAAAGGTCAAGAAAGTTCAAAAAAGTTCAGAAAAGATAAGTTCTGAAAATCTAAATTGAACAGACCCTTAATCTTGAAAAATCTATTGTAATTTCTTACCAAGATTAAAACCTCCATGATACGATCTAGGAAAGGTGATCACAAAATTTCCTGGCTCCTTGCAGAGATGAAGCACCCAAAACACAGAAAAGGCAAATTACAACATAAGCAAATCAAAAAGGAAAGATATGACGAAATAATCAAAGTGATACAAGTAATGGTGATAATTCAGGCTTCAAAGCACAGAATAATATGGTACCAGAAAAGGCTTACAATTATCATCACAAAATTTTAGAAAGGATGGGTAATTGATAGCTCAGTATATGGGTATTAACTGAAATATCTACATGATCATTGTTTGCAAGTCCACAAATATGCAAGCTAAAGAGCTACTTCCTCCAAACAAAGTTGCAATACTTGTCACTTTCACGCTTGCAAACGCACAACTTTGACCATAGTATCTTTAGTTATATACTTCCTCTGTTTTTTAATACTTGCAATGGTTCCTATCTTAGGAAGTTCTCTATTACTTAACATTGACATTTTTGGTAATATATTTTCTCTTTCTCTCTCCTAGCACATGGGGGTTTTGTATTATCTCTCTCCTCTCCTTGGTCCTTATGCACATTTCAATGTTGCGAGTATTAAGAAAAAGGAGGAAGTATGAGTTAGAATTCCATAAAAATGATACTATGAAGATATGTACTAAGATAAATCCAACAATATTTCACATACTAAAATTTGTTTTTATATACTAGTCAATATTTTCCGGTCAAGGTTGGTATAATATTAGTTCAAAAGTCGAAGTGTTGGACTAAAAATACACTAAATATATCGGAGGTTGTATAATCCAAATAAGGAATTCTTACTGACCCCACGACTAGGGCCTTCAATCTGATGAGTCGATAACCACGAGAAACGAAAGGCCCATCAAACCCACCTGTAAATCACCTTCCATTTACCCAGCGCCATCAGTCAACAGAATTCATCCAAAATTTACTTTCTTAGTTGAATTATCCCAATCTAATTGTATAATCTTATTAACTTTGAACTTCACTTGATTATCCTTTAACACTTCTAAAGAACCCGCCATCTATTCTTGTCACCCTTCCTTCCTAAGATCCACCCCACACCCACCCCCTCCCTTTTCTCCCTTCCCCATTTACCAGCCACCGCAACCAAAGCCATTAGTCACATCCGACAATACCACAACCATAAACACCATCACCACCTCTCTCCTCTCTCACTTCTCTCTTCTCCAATTCTATAAATCCCCTCACCCATCACCATCAATGATCAACGTTCAAAGGGCCTCCCATCACCACCGCCTCTCCTCCCCCTTCTTCCCATCTGCAACGACTTCATGGTCCGCCTCCCCTACCCTTTTCCGATCAAATGGTAAAAGGAATCCATGTCTTCCATTTATTTGATGAAATTGGGACCAAATTTGGGGATTTTATTATATAGTTATGTTGTCCTCAGTCATGTACAAAATTGGTAAAGTTTGCAACAGTTTGGGCAAAGAATATTAATTCCAAGTACTCTTTCAAAATCAGAAAGGGCTCTTATAAGGTTGAAAATCTTTTGGAACTTGTGATTACAAGTGTTTTTGTAAAGGGAAGGTAGGAAGTACACGCCAGGAACTTCAGCAAAGGGGGAGATTGAGAAAGTAGTCGTCTTGGGAAAGGAAGCGGAAGTATACAAAGGTGGTTGTGTTAGAAAAGGAAGGGAGGTAATGGTTTTGTTGGCGGCTGAATTGGGTGGCAGCATAGTTATGTGGGATTTGGTGAGGCTAAGTTAGGGTGCGGGTGGGTGAGGATTCGAGAAGAGAGAGAAATATGCTATATATGGTGGTTGGGGTGACAGGAAAAAAGAGAGAGAAAATGGTGGTAGATGGGGTGAGGACATTTGATAACAGTCAAACCAATTAATATAGTGATGGGAGGCTCTTGGTAAAAGGAAAGTAATTTACAGGTTGTTTCTTTTAAGATTTTAGTTACAGATGGTTATTGCTTGTTAGACAAAGGCCCCTTATAACAGGTGATTTTGGGTTAAATATCCTACATATTAACCAAGAGAATGAGTACCAGCAGATAATTTGAAACCGAGTACACTATCCCGCAAATTTCAGACCCATAGATCCATTCTTAAAAGATGTCATTCTAAATTCATTAATTTCTCAAACTCTTTCAATGAAAGACTATAATACACCTCCTCTTTTTTTTATTGCACCATTTCATTTTTGGCACTATTCATCAACCAACTTTGTTAAGCTATTTCGCATCATTATATAAGAGAAAAAATAGTTAAGCATGGTCTTGTTAGATTTGTCTCAATGCAAAGATTCCAAACATCAAATTTTTATAATTTTTACTTCAACGCAATTAGAAATATTGACGTTCAAAGAAGTGTCTCGGCAAATGTGAAAAAAGAAATGCTGCAATTAAAAAAACACGGAAAAAACTTTGTCTAGACATTAATAATTAGTGGATTACGACTCAGCAAAATTAATTATTTTTTAATTGTCTATTTCTAATGGGTACTCCAGCCAGTGGGTAGTCTTATCAATCTCCAAAAAAACAGAGGAAGTATAACAAAATAGAAACAACATTCAAGAACAAAGACATCACCTCCAACAGAATAGAAAGCATCATTAATTGCAAAAGTATGATTTTATTTCCGAGTTCTAGGTAGGCACAGAAAAGTATTTCCAAAATGGGCAGCTGCAACCCCAAATTGGGCTGACTGTTACAAATAACAGGTAAATAACTAACCAAATGATTTGAACTGTTAACAAATCTTCATGCTCCCTCCTAAAAGAAATTTTCCAAATTGACAAAGTTCATTACCTCTTTGCCACTCAGCACCTCCAGCAATCTAGCTAAACCCCCAATCCAATTACAACTTAACGATAAAAATTATATTAGGCGAGGTAAACTCGATCCATCTTTCCAGATTAGCCGAACTTATCACCTTGAAACAACCCTCCCATTGATTTAAAGGCACACTATCGGAAAAGACAATGATTTGAAGGCCCATGACAAACTCCCATAGTACAAGCAGAAATAATGCACATATTAATACATCAGAGCACGTTCCAGATATATTCCCCTATTTCTAAGATACACAATGGTTGTTTATCCCATCTACACATAGCAAGCAGTATACATAAAAAGAGCAGTTAATTGAAACAACAGCTCATCTCTCATAACGTTGTACCTGCAGAACACTATAAACAGGAACGCCATTTTCTTGTAAAACAGAGGGGTTCAACATTGTGACAAGCTGGAAGAGCAAATCTGGTTGGGCATCAAACAGATCAGGCAAGCAGCTACGCATGACCTGCAGGCAGTAGATAAAGCTTGTTATGACTTGTTTATACATGATGTACGTATGCTTTACTAGGAAACAGAAGGGGTTCTTTAGAAGGTCAAAGGTGTCAACATACAAACTCAAGCAAACAGTCCGTAGGATTGAAAAAGAAACATAATGATTGTGACTTAGTTTTGAGTCTTTGCACAGTCATGATAATCAATACAAGCTCACATACCATGAAGTAAACAATTAAACATAGTCCATAGATAGTCTGCTGAGCCCTTTAGTACATAATAACATACATCAATCTGTAATAACTGATAACCGAGGACACAAAAAATTGTATGCAAGAAAATCATACCCATACCCAATTTCTCTTTTAGGGAAGGGAACACAACAAGATAAACAGTGGTGGGAATGAGAGGTATTAACCAATATGACTCGGCAAATTCTGGTACTTCTAGGCCTTACAAGTATTAACCAGTACTCCACTTCCTTACCACATGGTTGTTATGCCTTAAAAAGTATAATCATTGGAATCTTCCATCAAAAAGCACTAATTAACTCATAGATGGCCAAGATAGACAGCAAAATATAGAGCTCACACACTAACCTTCTCAAATGCAGAGGCTTCACTACCAGGAACACTATACCAGCATTTAGGCTCTCCCCTGAAAATAGATGAATATAAGATGACATACTACAAAACCAGTACAGTCGAACTTTACGAAAGCTGAACTACTCAGCACATATAGAATCCATAATATTAGTCATACAGCACAGGAGGTATGCACAGTTCAGATAGAGGGACGTAGAGACACTGAAGTCGTCAAAAATTTGTGACACCGTAATGTTACCAGATTATTATGGTATTACCTATTAATTCTTCACACAGATCATCTACCTCATGAGAATATGAGATTCCTAAAACCTAGTAGTAGAGGAGACGGACTAAAGAGCCAAAATCCTTGTCATGAAATCAAGAGATCAAAAACATATACTTTTTTGCTTCTAGATTAGCACAACAATTTTATCCACCTCCCCCAAAGATAAGCTATAATGCCCAAACTCAAACATGAGTGTTGAACTTGGACTCCTGCAAGGACACAAGAGTGTCCAACATGGATTCCCAACTCCACGTACAAGGACCCCTCTAATAAATGTCTAAATGTACATATGGACACAAGGAAATAAATTGTTTATGTGATCTATGATAATCAGAAACCATTCTGTTACAGAAATCCTCACTATTATTCTATTATTTTTCAGTGTATATTCCTATTTTGTTCAAATTTCTTATTTTAAAAAAAACTGTTTAAAATTTTACCTGGAGACACTACTAAGGAACAAACTAAAGGAAAAGAAAGAAGATCCAATTGAAAAGTATCTTTGGCTAGTCTTCTTCGCTCCAATATTCGTAATAGATCTCCCCTCCCTATAAATGTTCCAAAAATAGATAAGAGAGCATTCTACTACTGATGACCAATTTCTCTTTACAAGTAGATGACCAACCTCCACAGCCGGTCAGTGACACCAACAACACAGCAAGAATTGCCTACCTCTTGGGGCCAAAAGCCCTAATTTTCTGTTCTTAATACTTGTAACTTGATGCATATTCAGTTCAAAGGTTCAAAACACATACTACTGACAGAAAGGATGAATTTTATTCCCATTTTATTTCTCATTTTGTGAAAACTGGATCTGCTTTAGAATGTTGGTTCAAACCCATACCCTATGTAGCATGGGTACGCCTCCCAGGCACCGTTTCCCGTACCGGGTACGGGTACGGTACGGGTACGGGACGGATTCGCCTGGGATTCGTACCCAAAACGAATCTGACGAGGTGGGTACGGCGGTTTGAAATGGGTACGGTTGGGATGAAAATGGGTACGGGTTGGGGGCGTATTTGAGAGGAAAGCCACGTACCCAGTCAAGTTTAGTGAAAATTTAAAGGGGAAAAATCAGATCCAAGGGTTTAGGGTTGTAAATTTCGAATTATCTCACCGGAAAGGAGAAGAGACTTCGAAGTCCTTCGCTCCTTCGCTGCTCCTCCTTCTCGCCGGTCGTCGCATCTCTGGTCGCGGCATCTCCGTCTCTCCGGTCGCCGCATCGCCGGTTCGCTGCTCCTTGGCCTTGCTGGTTCGTCTCTCCTCTCTCTCTCTTAGGACTTGCTGCTCCTTCGTTGGGAGTTAGATCTAGGTTTTTGTTTTATTTTATTTTCTATTTTTGTTTTTGTTTTATTTTTTTCTCACTCTCCTCCTTGTTTGCCGCATTGTACTGTTTTTTGTGTGTTTTATTTTTGTTTAATTTTTTGGCTGGTTTCTTTTTTAGATCTAGGATTTTGTTTTATTTTTATTGTCTGAATTGTTTTATTTTTATTTTCTGTTTTGTTTTAGTTTTATTTTTTCCTTCTTTCTCCTCACTTGTTTTTTGAAGTATGTTGGGTGGTTTTTTTTTTCGGTTTTCTTTGTTTTTTTTTTCTATCAATAGTTTAATACTTTTTTTGTTTTTTACACTTATTTCCTTTTGCACTTTTACAGCTTGCACCCTAGCACCATTCATTTCTTTTGTGACTGAGATAATGTAAATTAATAAGCTTATAATTCCATTTAATTTATGAAAACTAAAATTTAAGGTAATATAATTCATTAAATGTATTTTTGTTTTTTGTTTTTTTTGCCGAATCCAAGCCGTACCCGTTTTTTGAAATTTTGATTTTACCGTTTTCCGTCCCCGTACCCGTATCCGTATCCGTCCCCGTACCCGTATCGGTGCAACCTAGCCCATACCCAAGTCTTGTCATGTCTATGTATGTGAAGGAAAAAGGACAAGTCCAAGCATCATAAGAAGAAAACAATCAACGAGTTCAAGAATCAATACAAGATGTGCAAGTTCTTTTTTTTTTTTTTTCTTTTTGTCTCATTGGCAGTATCTTAGGCTCCGTTTGTTTTGGAGGAAAACTTTTTCCAAAAACACAATTTTCCCCATTTTCAGTTGTTTGGTTGGACAAGGAATTTATAAAGGAAAACTAAGATGGAAAAGAGTTCTCCATCCCTTTGTAAACATTTTCTTCCAAAATCTGAAGGAATACGATTTTCCTCCACTCTCTCATTCCCAGAATCTCCATTTTTCCCTTCTTAGCTTAATAATTATCCATCAAACCAAACAAAGGAAAACTAATATCCACTTGCGTTTTCCAACAGAAAATGTTTTCCATCAAACAAAACAGACCCCTAATTACGTATTGAAATCTATTAAGAATTTCAAATTAGGACAGAAGGCCCAAATAATATGCATTGCTCCAACAAAAAACTGTGAAATTACATGGCCTGATATCAACATGCAAGATCGAGCACGGCTAGTATATATACAATCCCTTGAAGCAGATCTTTCCAATTCTTGCATCCAGGGATGGGATGGGATGGGATAAGATCAATGGTTGAAGATTGAAAATTCTCATCTCTCACAATGAGAGTACACTACTCACTTTCCTCACACATAAACTTTAGCCAGCTAGTCTGGCATTCCTAGCTCTCACAAATTATACAGTGACCACTTGTTATCGTTATCAAGATATCAAACAATATAGCAGACAATGACATAATATCACATACCAGTGATGATAATTCATTGAGTAGAAGCAGTGGTCTTCGAAATGCCAGCAGAATGCAGAGAAGAGCATGCCAATATAAAGCCAGGGTACCATAACACCAGCAATACTGTGATGAACTGTCCGAAGCATCGAGCCCCTCCACTTTGGCAAATTATTAAGATTCCAAGGACTATTACAGAATTCATTCCACACTTCCGTATCAACTGATTCGGGTTTTTTGTCATTTAAACGAGGAAATCCACTTCCGTAAATAGATGTATCCAAATCGCTACCATACATGACTTCAACCTCACCTAATGATCCCTGTACAATATCCCAAAACTTTTTCTCTAGTTGCATGCGTGAGCATGATGCAGATCCAAACCATTTTTTTCTGGTCCGATCAGCTACCTTTCTAAAAGCTTCCAACGATAAGCATTTTCCAGGGACAAAACCAAAACTATCTTTATCAGAATTTAGGCATTCAAGACAATACCAATTGCCTGGTGGTATTGCCTCCAAAGGAGGTGATAAGCAGTAAATGTGCCACCCCTTATTACATCTATCACATAGAAGCATGACCTCGCCGTGCAAACCACTTTTACATTGTTCGCATATTTGATCATGCTCCTCTTGCTTCTGTGATTTGGCGACTTTGACAGCATCCCCACAATCATTCTTCTGTCTCTTCTTTTGATCCCTTCTATTATCATCGTTATGCATCCCTCGCTTACAACCTTTAGATTTGCCATTATTCAACTCATTATAATACTCCTCATAATCATATAAATGTTCCAGGTACAACTGACCCAAAACATGTTTGGCACATTCAGAAATCTTGCTTCTAGGCCTCACAAACCTAAAAACCTCTCCCCATTTCTTCTCCTTGGCAACCTTATCATACCCACCAAACCGCTTCGCAGCATTAAACAACTTACACAGATCTAACTCCTCGCCTTCAAAAACAACCTTCCTCCTAGACTTGCGGCCACCGCAATGCGCCTCAAGGAATCTATTGTATTCCAACTCAAACGTCTTGGAATCACACGACGCAGGCCTCGCCTGCAACTGATGAATGGCCTGGGTCTTTGTAGGGAAAGAAAAAGAATTCAAATCCAAAGCAAAAGGGGGTTTCCAATTCTTGGGTGGAACAATCTTACAAATCCCAAAAGGCTCAGCCTCAGGCCTAATTTTATATATAAATTCCAAAGGGTCCTTGAACTCCTCCTCAGTTGGGTAATAAACAGGTGCAGGGGTTATATTCATTACCCCATCCGTCGAACACGACGCCGATATTTGCCCTAATCCCCCTCCTCTTTCAACTGCCCTAGGTCTACCTTTCCCCATTTCTTCATGCAATGCATCAATAAATCACATAATCTATATTTTCCAGATTAATTCAAACCAAACTCAAACTCACATTCCATGATCAAACTATAATTTTGCCAACAACACAACGATTACAATTATAATCAAATTAAATTTCTAGGGTTTGAACCGTACCTTTATCTTGCAGATAACTATATATATATTTCCTTAAAACAAATATATATTTCCTTAAAACAAAAACAAGTGAATGATCCGAAGCTTTTGAGATATTGAAAGTGAGAGAGTGTTTTTCGTGGGAGATTTGGTTAAGTTGGTTAGAAAGGAGAGAGAAAACAGAAAAGAGTTGAATGAAGGAGGGTTTTTTGCGAGTAAATATCTTAAGGTCTTGAAATCGGGAAATATTACGAAAAATTGACACTAGGGTTTTTGATTATTTTTTTCCCAATTTGACTTTTTCTTTTCTCGTTTACTTTTTGTTTCCTTTACGTCGTGTGGTTACGGAGAAGCATAGAGCGGAAACACGATTTTGAAGACTATGAATCCACGCACTAGTTGATTGACGATTTGAAGGGAAAGATTACTGCGTGTCTGCGTGATCTCAACATAGATCTAAAGAGGGAGTTTAGAAGTATAGTGGTTCAAGTATCGGAGATTAATTGAATCTGCTAATGGATTTGAGAGTTTAAAGAATGAACGGCCCACTGTTTATTCTAGCTCGTGGGTTTGTTGTTGGATTATATGTATTGGCATGTCTTCATAAACCCCGGGGATTTAACTTGTTCTCATCAACTTAGGGCGTGTTCACGCAACAACATTTGTGGTTGTAGCTTTTAGTCTTGAAAAAAGTTGTTAGTTGTGCTGGTAGCTGTTAGCTGTCAAAATAGTAGTATTAGATATTAATGTTCGGAAAAATAAGTTGTTAAAATAATTGTTTACAAATAAGTAGTCAATAACTTAAACAGATGTTTAATGCGAAATTCATACAAAAAGAACATAACTCAATATGAAAATGAGTAAAGTTCATAACTGGTATGTTTGTTTAATTTGCTACATACAAAAAGTACATAGATCAATATGAAAATAAAGTAAAGCTGCTACCAAGAAAATAAATTATCTATACAAATATATTAAAAGGCGTCCCTATCAAAGGACTGGTGCCACGCTGCACTCTTCTGAAACTTGTAATACACATGTTTATGATCTCATTTAAAAATATTAACAATGTGTACCTACTAGGAATCGAACACATTACTTTTGAAATGTAATATGAGAGTTTAACCACCAATCCACCACAATTTCAATGTTTAATGTTTCAAAGTAAAACACAATAAAATCTTATAATTATAGGTAACTATAAAGACATAGACAAGTTTTTGATCTCTAACACTTTTATTAAGGTAATAGCATTCTCTTATTTTTATCTCCAATCCCTTAGAAATTTTTTTTAAACAACTTATCATGTCATAACGTCCATTTTCCAATATCGCACTAGATAGAAAATTACGAAGAACTAATAAAATCAATTATGAAATTTATGAATAATAATAATTTGAAATTGTAATTGAAGCGGGGAATCGCCCGAACCAAAATACTAGTTACTATAATAAAAAGCGGCAAATTCTTTTAACTTGAAAGGTTTGGTCTTTTCGATAGTACATACAAAAAAACATAACTCAATACGAAAGAAACGTGCAGTTGTTTGACAAGAAACAATTCAGCATCGTTAGCGAAGTTTCTTCTTCTAAATTTTAATTTACAGTATGATCTTTTAATTTAAATTGTATGTTTTGTAACTATATGTTCCTTTTAATTATTACTACCTTAGTAATTTAATTTAAAAGGAGATTAGACATGCTCACTAATTTTGAATTGCGTGTTCTTTCTAATAGAATGGTTGCCAGAGAAGTTCATGTAATTCTGAGTGAACAATTTGTTCCTTTTGGTGCATAATGTTACACCTAAATGACCTTATTTGGGCCTTAATACTCTAAATTTTTGGCGTTAGTCACTTATATTATTATCCTAAAATACTATTTCGTGTACTCTCAAATCCCGAATCATGGCTACTTTGATCTAGGCCGTCCACGGCTGCTTGAGTTCCAAGTTGTCCTGCATTTCCCTTACTGTTATGGTCTCATAAATAGGGGTGGAAATGGATCGGGTTCGGGGCGGGTGGAGCTCCACCCGCATCCGCCACCAGCATCCGTCCATCACCCGCTAAGCCATCACTCGCATCCATCCATCCGTCATCCACTGGGTGAACGGGCGGGTCGGATGGTTAGCGGATGAGGAGATATATAACAATTTTTACAAAAAATTATGCCATAAGATACATATTTTTAAAAAATTTCAACTAAAAAATTTAATAAAGTAAGTAAATAAACACGTGTAATTGACAAAATGGATGATGGGTGGGTGTTAAGCGGGTGAAGGGTCGTATATATATATATCAATGTTGGTTTTACATGTATAAATGTTGGAGGTACATCTATATTCATGTGAATGTACATGTATAAATGTTGGAGGTACATGCAATAATGTAGATTTACACATATTAAAGTTGGATGTACATATATGCACTAATATTGGATGTAAATTGTATACTATGTTTTAATTTGGATATACATGCATCAATGTGCATTAAACTTTAGCATTGATCAAAATACCTCCACTAAAGTTGTCCAAATGCCTTTGTTGTGAGTAAAGCTGATCATGGACGAGATAGCCCGCTAGGCCATCCATCCGGCTCGCAAAATTGGGCGGGATTGGATAGCTTTTTTAGAAAAATAAAAAAATTGGATGGGCCAGGACGTTAATGGGCTGGTTGCGGCAATAATAAGTACCCAATGGAAAAGTCCGGTCGGCCCGTTAACTTTTAATATTATATTTTTTTCATGAATTATATTAAATATTACTACCATTACAATTTACAATTATTTGACATGTACTAAAGCATAATTTGAGTTCCATTATTTTGAATGTTCATCTGGGTATTTTTCAAATTTTAATTCCACTCTTATGTCTTCCCTTTCACTTTAATCAATATCTTCTTTCATACTTTTTTCAATGCTTATTGATAACGAACATTACATATTTTTTTAACATTAATTTTCATTGCCTTAAGAATTCCTTTTTTTTCTTCAGATGTGTATAAGTTTCGCTTATTAGACAATTATGCAGTCTTATATTTTTTCCCCCTAAAAAAAGTCTTTTGTAGCTCTTTTAATTTACCCGTGGGGCCCATCCGCAAATAAAAGGGTGGTAGCGACAATAAAATTTACCCGCTAAAGCGGACGGGTTTTGTGATTCCCGACCCGCTGGGCAGTTTTTTTGGAGTAAGCCAACTCTATTTCCCGTCCAAACCCACTCATGATCACCTCTAGTTGTGACCTCCAGTAACACAGATATGGGACGTGCATGACATAATACTTATGTACATGAAATAACTTGTGGATACATACAAATATACAGTATGTACATCAGTACATGAAACAATGCAACTTTTAAATAGAGAAATGGAGGAGGAAGACAATAAGCCCGCAAAAATGAAGATCAGATGACGTCTATTGAGAGAGTGACATAGTTACTCAATATTCTAGTGATAAAGTTCAATCGAGGGACATGAGGAACAGATAAAAATAACCATGTAGAAAGATCCATTTATTATTTTTCTTTAACGAATGATTCTTTTTTGTTGAACTCGACTTTTTAAAAACCAAATATTATTAGTTGTAGCTCATTTTGACTCAACTTTAACTTTTTTTTTGCTTAACTTTAACTTATATTAGTGGAACTACACTTATTTTGTTAATCTTATATTTAATGTTAAACTTAACTATTTCTATTGAAGAGTGTGTGATATTTAAGCTAAGATTAACTTATGATATGAACACTTTAACACTAAAACACTTGAAAAAAAAGTTCTCGAAACAAAGATCACCAAACTTTTGTGTAAACCTATGGTTTTAAACATGCAAGACCTCCAGGCACGAAGCTACTCGTCTGGACAAGCTCCTAATATTTTCTTCCTTGTAAAGCCACAATTTTGACTAGTTCCATGCCTACCACTAGGGCTGTTCAAAATTCGGTCCGGACCGGTAAATTGGACCGGACCGGACCGGACCTGCCCTGGACCGGACCGGACCGGTCACAACCGGCCCGGCCTCCGGGTCAAGGATTTTAATTTTCCAATCTTCGGTCCGGTCCGGTCCAAAATCCTATAAAAAACGGTCTTGGACCGGACTGATTTTTCATTCAAAAATATGAATATACAAGATAAAAAATATAATTTTCTCCTTTAATATGTTTGAAAATCTATTTTATTAGTAACTAATTTACATTAAAGTCTCAAAAAAGACCTTGAACAATTAGTTTTCATTGTTTATTTTAATAATATTTCCTTATAATTATCAAACGTATTAAAAAAAGTGTGGAAAAGTGCAAAACCGGTCTAATTTGGTCCGGTCCAAGGTTTGGAACGGTTTTTCCGGTCCGGTCCGGTCCGGTCCAATAAAAAAATCGGTCCGGTCCCCGGGTCTTAAATTTGAAAATTATAGTCTTCGGTCCGGTCCGGTTTTTCCCGGTCCAGGTTTGGACCGGTGAACAGCCCTACCTACCACCACGCACATCGAGTTTAACTAAGAAGAGTCAAGTAGAAAATTAAAATTAACATACTCAATAGAGGATTATCTTTGTGGGACACTAAACACCTCTTGCAATTAGTGACAATCACATGCAATGTATACTTGTAATGTCCTATCTAATTGCCTATCCACCCTACACACTTTGAGTCTATCATTTCTTATCCCTCCCACTTTAATAAATAAATTATAAATTATTAAACATTTATGAAATAAGAAATTAATTAATACTTCTTAATAAATATTAATTTTATTTAGTTATCAACAAAGAGGGTAATAAACAGCTAGAGCCTAGAGTATAGCATGAACAGGTGCCGTGTTGGATTTATATAAATAGTTCGTTCATAATGCAAAAATTACATTTTAATTTTTTTATTTTCAAATTAGAGTTTACAACTATGTAAAATGTATGGAATCGTAATTATTCAAGATTCCATATGTTTTTTTTGCATATAAACTGTAAATAAAGTGTGTGTATATGTATATATATATATATATATATATATATATATATATTGTGATTGCTCCTTTCTAATAATTAATATTAAACTAATTTTCTAATTATTTAAGAAAGCATGAAATGCTCATCAAATCATTTTTTTATAAATTATTTAGTAATGATTTGACAAAATAGTAACATAACTATTTGACTAGAAAGGGGTCTAAAGGGTATAAAGCCAAATTCAACCATTTTAACATGGATGAATAACGATTATAAGTAAATGTGAGTTGCTTTTAACAACTTCCTCGTTTAGACACGAATGAAGTACTCATTCTTAGGCATTGGCATATAAGACGAGCCAAACTCTTGCCCAAGAAACTAACCCATTTTGGATCGAACTTTCAAGTCGGATTTTGATGTCTACATACAGGAGAACCGAATCAGGTTAGTCAAACATTTTTCAGTAGACTAATTCACACTAAATATTAGGCATCAACCCTAATATCTAGGAGTATGGCCAAAACTCCAATTGTTGGCCCATACTTGGACCCAACCCAAAACACAAACCCAGATCTTTTAGGATCGAGACCGTGGTCTAGGTTAGAGTAGATCAGCTGAAAACCACTCTTAATATGAAAACTGAAAATAGGGTAACTTTTACCACTTTTAGGGAAACTTTATATATTTTAAGGGTAACTTTTACCCCTTTTAGGGCAACTTTGATTATAGTTAAACCTATGCAGGATTCAAACCTACATCGTTGTGTATTACACAATGCTCTACCACTTGAGCTAATAGGTTGTATGAAATTCGCCAAAGATATGTTAGAGAGAGAGAGGGTAATAAATAGCTTTAAAACAACAACTAATAACAATACTTGGGAAACTAATAAAACACAAATTATGCTACACCATAATGAACAATATAAAAATAACAAAGAGGACGCCAAAAGCATAAAACTAGACAATACCACATGAAACGAATGATTTTGAAAATTAAAATTGCAAGAAAAGGTCACCAGTTTTACATTAGAGAAAGCAACAACATCCAAGTAATGTAACCATAAGATTTCATAAACACGCAAAATCAACAAAATCACAAAAATCACCGCAACTAATAGTTCAAAATCGACATCATCTTTCATTTCTTTCCGGCCATTTTGTGAATCGATTCTCTTTATTTGCCTAAAAATCTAAATTAAATGTGACCTAATTCAAGAAATTAAGCCTAAAAACTCAAAACACATATAATTTTCAAATAACTAGAGCAAAATTAAGATAAAATTGATCTGAATCTAGCGATTCGCAAGTCAAAGAATGAGTAATTGAACTTCGAAATTAATATGAACAAAAACATGAAAAAACAAACGAAATCATACCAAAATTTCATATCGTAGAAGCAGCGAACAACCATTGAAAGTGATAGAATTAGCTGCGATCAATTGATGGAATGCCAGTGATGAGAGAGAAGCAATAGAGTATGAGAAAATTGGGCTTCAGAAAAAGTAGGATGAGAGAGAAAAGCACCAGTGAGAGAGGAGGAAGAGAGAGAATTTCGTGTGGGAGAGGAGTATGAGCGAGAATGAATCTTCAATATCCTCACCATTCATTATCAGCATTTAATATCATTCGTCGGATTACAGATGGACGGTCTAGATCATTTGTTTTCAGTTTTCAGATTAAGAGTTGTTTTCACAAGATCCTATTCCTATATGCAAACAAATGTCATGCTACCACATGTACCTCCCCCTCCGAAACAAATAATACAAAGTAATTAACAAAAATGTATGTGTGAAGACTCGAACACGCAACATCTCATTTGAAATATGAGCACACTAACCAACTAATCTATAATCTCTTTTTGGTTTTTATGGAGAGAAAAAATAGTATAACATACATCTAAGAAAAGCATTTAAAGATATGATAACTTACATCTCACAATATACCCCACAATTATTGAGGAGACCCACCATTACATCCAATTATCTCAAAAGTTACGACCCATAATCCGTGGTAGCTTATGTGGCCCGCCAACATTGTTGGAGCAAAAGTGCACACTCCTACCGCTAATAGTCCCTTCTTCATTTACTTGCTCCATACCCATCAAAAGATCTAGACCAACCATCAAATACGCACTCGGATGACTAATCAAACCCAATATTCTCATAGAAGTAAGAAATACAACTGCTAATCTTCCCTTTCCCCATTTAGGTGTTGCATACCCATGATGTCACATGTACTCACTCCCTCACCAAACAAATGATGCAAAGTAAATATGATTTGCCATGTTGTCACATGTACTCCTCTCCCTAATCAATTAACACAATTTAAATGATAGAAATATAGCATTTAAGGCTAAACACATGACCTCCTATTTGAAATGCAAATGCATTAACCAACTAATCTACAATATCATATTTGTCTTTGTGGGGGAAAAAATATTTATAGGCAATATAATATTTAAATTTTAAAAAAAGAGTTAATTGGCTAGAACAGCACGAACTATAGCTCTAGTGCACTGAGTAGCACAAACTTTCACGGGTACAGTCCGTAGCACGAACTCTAACTCGAGGGGCAATGCATAGCATAAATGTGATCGGAGGTCGGAGATTCTGTCGGAGTTCTAGAATCTTGATTTTGACACTGTTGGGTGTGATTGCGGTGACATCTGCAATGAGGATGATTGCTCTTGTTTCGCGTTGAGAGATTTGTGAAATATTACACCACTGCACCAGTCTGAAGGAGGAGAGAGGAGGCGGGTATGAAGCAGGGGAGGAGATACGGTAAGGGTTTGAAGTAGCTAGGGGAGGAGATAGAATAGAAAGAGGAGGGAATAAAAGGGAAAAGAATAAAAAATTCTAAATTCTAGATTTCCGGTGGAATCTCCGACCCCTGATCACATTTATGTTATGCATTGCACCTCGAGTTAAAGTTCGTGCTACGGACTGCACTCGTCAAAGTTTGTGCTGCTCAGTGCACTTGAGCGATAGTTCGTGCTGTTCTAGTCAATTAGCCCAAAAAAAAAGTATATGATTGACATATCTGGAAAGTATATAGCCTAATATTTCATAATTTATAGCTATAAACTACATTGCTTATGCTTTGAGAACAAAATAGTAACTACACCAGGGGTGTTTAGGAGACCCGATATGTTTGACCCTGGCTACCTGAAAAAGGTAATAAATACCGACCCAAAAAAATGCAAAAATCGAGTCGGTTAATGGGCTTGGTTTTAAGTTAAACGTGTATATCGGATAAACACATTGTTATATGTTGTTTTTCTCTTTCTTTTTTCACAGTTACATTAATCTCTTCTTACAATAAACAATTGTGAAAATGTATTAAGTTAGCTTATTAGCTAGCCGGTACCACATTGGTGTGCCTGTGACTTTCACAGGGAAAATAAAAGATAAATAATAAGAAGAATCAACATTTTATAGGAGAAGTTGGATATAGATGAATCAACAATTCCACATTTTAGAAAAATGATTTGATGAATCAACATGTTAATGGAAAAATTAGTTGTGATGCAATCTGCAATTGAGAATATTTAAGTTATGGTTGATTGGTAGTAGATCCTTTTGAGAAATGAGGATTAGAGTTGGCATGCAATTGACAGTTGACACTCATGGTAATACCCCAAAATACTGTAATCAACATGGATCATCATTTGACACTCATAGTAGTAGCTTCTTCTATACCTCTTCTAATGATTTATTTTTCATAAAAAAAAGCTATGACACTTTTGCTAGCACCCGATTGTTCAGGGTTGAGTCATGGGCTGCTTTCCTTAGCTACCCGCCGGATACCCACATATTCTGGCACCCGCATATTTGGTACCCGAATAACTAGGTAACCGGTTATGAACACCCCTAAACAACAAACTCTTATTAATCAATTACATTATTTAAAGAAAAAAGCAAAAAAAAAAAAAAGAACTACATTAACCATCTTGAATAACAAAAATGTAATGCAAAATATAGATTAACATTAGGATATCGTCCGACAACTAGTTAGCATTTAAAAAAAGTACTTTAAATTGGCACCATTATATTTCTAATCCTCATTATTGTCTTTTTTAATGATCATCATTCTCATTTTCAATGAAGTAAGATCATCATTCACCTTCTCACATATGCTATATGAATTTATGAAAGCATGATAATTCATACTTTATACTACATTTTAAAAGGGCATGTAATTTATTTTTATTTTTTGAAAGGTGCGATAGTTTATATCCTATTCAAAAAGACTTGTTTTGCACAAAGAGCTATTTTCATAAAAAATTGACTTAAAAGCCATAACAGGCAAACATAGGACAGGCCATAATTTGTACCAGGCAATTCTAAGCCAAATAAAAATAATAGATGTTGGAAATTATTTTTCCTGAACACTAATACTAAGAATTTTTAATAGGATTATTTTTTGTTTTTCTATAATATATCACTACACACATACTTTGTTTTTGGGACAACAATTGATTGCTGGCTTCAGACCTTTATTGAGATAAGTGGTGGGTTTTTATGTCGGTGGAAAATTTGGAAAAAAATGGTACGACTGGACTTTTACTCAGAAGAAAGCTGAATGGAAATGGAAGAGGTAGAAAGCCAACTAATTGACATTTGTGCATTTTACCCAAAATCTTAAAATTTAAAATCGCTTCAAATTCCTACTATATTTCTTGTTTCTATACAGCATATACGCAGCTCCGTTAAAAGCACGTCCTTTGAAAAAGAACAAAAAAACCCCACTTTCCCTTTGCTGTCAAATTTCATTCTTTCTTGCTTCTGTTGATCAAGCTTCGATTAGTTTGAAGTGGGTATGTTGTAAAACAAGCATCTTTTGTAGTTGCTGTATCAAGTGCAATTATTTTTCTTTTCATTTTATTCAACTTGGGTTTTTTTGGTTGTGAATTTGAGGTAATTGTTAATGGGTTCTTATGTTTGTAAAAGCTGGAGAACAATATTGAACTTGAATAGTTTGATTGTTTAATTTATTACTATTTCTGTTTTCCTCTTTATGACTCTGCTTTTGAGAAATTTGTTTTGACTCATGATTGTCTCCTGACTGGAGTAATTAGTAATTATACTGTAAGAGATGGAATGTCTCGTGATCTCTGCTTTTCCCTTTTTGGGGGGTTTTTTAATTTGTGAATTTAGAAATGAACTTTTAGTTTCAGAATTTATACTCCTTGGAACTTTATCTACAGGTCATTTAATAAGTTGCTAGGTTGTGTATGATTTATGAAGCTTACATGAAAATCCAGTCTGTCTATGTTGCTTCTTGTGCTTTTGTGCGAAGTTCATTCAGTTTCATCCTGTTTGCAGTGTGCAGAAATTAATGTATTTTGCTAGGTGTGAACATCAATATTGCTGGAGTTGTGATTGCATCATAGAATTGTGGTGACTCATATTCTTGGCTGATCTCGAAGTTTTGCCAAGTGGCTTGTGATTATTTATGTTGTGACTGTGAGTTGAAATATTGAAGTCAGTCATAGCCTGCATTTTGGTCTTGCTGGGTTGTGAATTGTGATGGGCTGTCGCTGCTCGAGACTCTCAGCTTGTTGCTGGGATCCAGGGCATGATGGAGAAAAACCAGAATCTGAGAAAGGTACTTGGTTAAAATTTTCAGTTATATGTTGGTGGTTATTAATTATTATAGTTGGTTGTTGAATTCTAATCTGATATTAGCGTCTCATGATTTCCCCTTTTATATTTATCAGAGAACGAGCAGAAGGGGGAGCCTGATGATCTGCCCGTATTTCGCGAGTACAGCATTGAACAGCTTAGGATAGCGACATCTAGCTTTGCAGTTGAGAACATAGTTTCTGAACATGGAGAAAAGGCACCCAATATTGTATTCAAAGGGAAGCTGGATAACCAGAAGCGGATTGCTGTGAAACGTTTCAACAGGTCTGCTTGGCCTGACGCCCGACAGTTTTTGGTATGAAATACAATTTTTTAATTCCCTAGGTAATAGGTCCATTTTATCTTATGAAGGCTCCCACATCTAGTTAATTATCAGTCCATGATCACTTTTATGACCGCTTTACTGTTTTTTGTTGTTTGGCTTGAATTTTGCATTTCCCGTTCGCCATATTATGGGACGGAATTGTAGAAGTTAATTAAGTTGTTAAATAATCAGAATTAGAATTTTCTGTTGGCAATGTAGCACTAGCTGTTCTGTCCTTTAAGAATAGAGAAAGCTGATCTTCTCTCCAGCAATTGGATGGCTGTATCTGCAAAAATTTGGTCTCATATTTCTAAGGTGGTAGAAAGGGGTATTTGGATGTCAATTAGTCTTTCATATTTTGGGGTCAACCCTATAAGGCAAAATTTTCAGAGTTGATGCTCTTGAGAGAATTGCGCTGTATTCTAGTATGTTGTTCTACCTGTGTGAATGGCTTCCTTATTCGTGTATCTAACCTTAATCCTTTTTGAGATCTAAGAATTTTCTCATATTTTCTGTCAATATAGGAAGAAGCAAAAGCAGTTGGTCAGCTGCGAAGCAACAGATTAGTCAATTTGTTGGGTTGTTGTTGTGAAGGTGATGAGAGGCTACTTGTTGCAGAATTCATGCCGAATGAAACACTAGCGAAGCACCTATTCCACTGTGGGTTCTCTTTTCTCTTTTTTCCCCCTCCAAATATGTTCTCAATTTGTTTTGTTGACTTGAACTTGATGCTGAGTGATCTCGATTAATGATTGGAAGAACAACAACGAGATCACTTTCGTTGACATCATTTCCTTGGCATGTTAATACTTTCCTCTCAAATGTTCTACTTCCCTTTCGTTGACATCAGTCCTTTTTGTCTGTAATATGGGTTCTCCCAAGATATTGTCATTTTCTTCTTCGACTATATGGAGTAACACTGCATACATATATACCTTCGTACTGTCTTACCGGGATGCATGTTGGATTGATGTTGCTATAGTGGTCTGTGATTTGAGTTTTTGCCGTTCATTTTCTTGTGATACTATTTAGTGCCCGTTTTTTCTTAAAAGATTGTGCTTGATACAGGGGAGTCACAACCTATGAAATGGCCAATGCGGTTAAGGGTGGCATTGTATCTTGCACAAGCCTTAGAGTACTGTACCAGTAAGGGACGCGCTCTTTACCATGATCTCAATGCTTATAGAGTTTTGTTTGATGAGGTAACTTTTCTGTCTTGTTCCTTCTTCAAACTACACGCTCTTTATCCAGTATCCTTCTAGTTTCATCATGCTCAGTAATTGGTTGAGATGTTTGGTGATTAACCCATGGATCCCTTTGAAAAGCATGACTATCAGAATAAAAGAGCTTCCTGTAATGAGTTGTTTCTATTATACATCTATTAATAAAGATATCAGTAACCTGGGTCTAAAGGATAATGTTTTGTGGCTGGTCTAACGGAAACAACCTTACTACTAGCTTTTTTCTAGTATGGGTAAGGTTATAACAAGTGAAGTTGTGAACCTCTGGAGATCTGTCTTTGCGAGAGTTATTTTGGATTATTTTGCAACCTTTTGTAAAGAGGATCTCTTTCTAGCTCCTCCGACATATGAAATTTGCGACCAGGACCCTTAACAAATTTGGACAACAGGCTGTGTAGATTGATATAGATGTTTTACTTTTTTAGTTGGTGTGGTTAGTTATGGACAGATATTGTAGACCAGATGCATTTTACTCAATTCCGGTTTTGGTTGCCTATTTTACCATTATCTTAAAAGGAACCAATTTGAAGTTTTTTTTTTTTCCTTAGGATATGATTTATATTACAGGATAAGAGGGTTAGAATCATATTTATTGTTGTTGCAATCTTTTACTTATCTCATTCTGGTGTTAAATTTTTGCCTTGTTCTGTATATCTTTTGTAGGAAGGTGATCCTAGACTTTCCTGCTTTGGCTTGATGAAAAATAGTAGAGATGGGAAAAGTTACAGTACAAATTTGGCCTTCACTCCACCCGAGTATCTGAGGACTGGCAAGTGCTTGACATTTCAATTAATTCCATGACCAATTTTTTTTATTATTATTGTAACAATAGTGATATATGACTTGAGTCACGTTCTTTGAGTTGGTATCGTAGTTTTGAGTTCTTGTAGCATTTATTTACTTAAAGTAGAATAGTATGCCAAAAGGTTGACATTTCCTGGAATAGGGTCCAACAGACAGCAAGATTCTGTTTTTCCTTTTTTGAGGAATCTGTATTCTGTATGACCCAGACTATTTTGCGTAGTGCTCTTTAAAACTAAAAGATTTTTCCACTTGCTATTGAATCTTATCAGGAATTTACTTATTTCGGGAAAGGTATGCCAAGGATTGTCATCCAGCTACAACAAAACACAATTTTGGTTCTGTGGATGATCCCCTTTTCAAAGATAATTAGAAAAGTACAACGTGCCAATAAATAAAAATCCTCAGTTTATTGTTTCTGTACTTGCTTTTGTTTTTATTTGGTTTCATTGGTTAATTAACTTTGCCATTTGTACGTGTGATTGATTTGCGCCTTGCTGCTTTTTCTAGGTAGAGTGACTCCAGAGAGCGTGATTTATAGTTTTGGGACCCTTTTGCTTGATCTGTTAAGTGGAAAGCATATCCCTCCCAGCCATGTAAGTCTCTTCTTCTCTGCAGTTGCTAAATATCCTTATCGTTTATAGTCCTAGTTAAATTGATATGGCAGAAGAGTGTGAGATGCTGATTCATGTTAGACTTGATGCATCTTGGAAGATGTTATGTTTAGCTAAAATGTCTCTTCAATTGTGTGAAGACTACATTTTTTTTATGATATTACTTCTAGGCAAAATTTCAAAAAACTACCTTTTATAACCAACTTTTTTTCAAAAAAACTAGCTTTTAAAAAATTTCTTTCAAAAATGTACCTTATATAACAAATTCACTTCAATATACTACCATTTTACGTTTATATTTAATACTAATCAATAAATGACAACCGTCGGAGGTGTTGCTGCCGGTGGGGTAGCGAGAAAAGAGGAGAGAAACGAGAAGAGAAGAAAGAAAAGCAATTTATGTTGACTCAATTATTAGTGATTAAACGCCTATAACGGTAAAATGGTAGTTTATTGAAAGAAATTTGTTATATAAGGTAGTTTTTTGAAAGAAAATTTTTAAAAGGTAGTTTTTTTGAAAAAAAATGATTATAAAAGAGAGTTTTATGAAAATTTTCCTTACTTCTAAGAGTTTATGAGTTCCATGCAGAAAGTGCTTCTTTGATTAAAGATCCGTGTCTTCTTTTCTCTGCGGTCCAGGTATTTGGAAGTGTCTACAAATAGGTAACCTAAATGAATTGGTCAATGAACAATATCGAACATGCTTGCAAATGAGCCAGATGCTTGTTCACATTAGCGCCTTCTGTCTGAGGACGTGTATATTAACAAAAGCTTGACACAGCATTTCTGTTTATATTAAATAACTGCTTAGATCAGGATGTAGTTAAAATGCGGACCTGCAGAGTTGCTCAGTCAACCCCAAACATATTAACCATGTAGTTTCAACCTAAACCTCCTCTTTGTCCAGTTAATCCAGTTCCTTTCTCATCTGGGGATGATTAGGTATATGCCGAAGAATACAAGCCCATATATGTATCCCTCACCCAAAATTTTGGTTTTGGTGTGAAGTTCAGAACTGTAAGTTTCATCAAACACCCCTCACCACAGAGGTCCTTTTGATCGGTCCTTGAGGGGGGTCGTCTCTTTTGCCTGCCCTGGGTTAAAAATTAAGTTCATTGTCTTGGGAAGGAACCATTTTAGCGAGCTATAAGCTCCCCTTGATGCTCTCCCTCCTGCTTCTGAGTTGTTCTGCTGGCTTATCCTCTGCTCACTCTTCCCCTCCCTCCTCCCCCTTTCTTGTTTGGGGGAGGGGTGTTCAAGAAAGTTCATTTAGGGTAATCTCTATTTACGTGTAATAAGAGGACACATGTCTGAGGCTGTAGAAATGATTAAGGCTGCTCTAATATTATAAAGGCTGTGATTTTTATGCAAAAATGAGCATTTTCTAGTGCCATTCTGTACTGGTATAGTAGCTCGTCTCAACATTAGCCAAAATTTTGCAGGCTCTTGACCTGATACGTGACAGAAATATTCAAACGTTGATGGATTCTTGCTTGGAAGGCCACTTTTCAAATGATGATGGGACTGAGCTAGTACGTTTAGCTTCTAGATGTTTGCAATATGAACCACGTGAGCGGCCAAATCCAAAATCAGTTGTTGCTGCTTTGGTTCCTCTTCAGAAAGAAACAGAGGTTTGTCCTCACTCATTATTGTTGCAAATTTTATATTTCTTTCTGTTGACCTTGGTCTTTCTTAAGGTTATGTTCTGGATCAATTTGGCCGACTAGATTATCTTCAACAAATTTTCACTGAGCCTATGAGCCATGCCAAATTTATTTTCCTACTGAGACTTCTATTCATTTCATGTAAAATATGCTAGCTGAAAAGTACAATGTGTATGTCTCTTGCTTGAAATATACTTCGTTTAAACTTTACTAATGCAACTAATATAATCTGAATTAGCAGTAGTACGAAAATTATGGCAGTTTAATTGACATGGAAAAACGATGGTCTGCTATACACTGCTGCAAAGATCCAATAGTCATTTATTTCAGCCAGTTCAGCAGAATGACATTTATCAAAGCTACAATTTATTCTATGCTACTCTGTTCTGGTATAGGATATTTATTGTCTAAGCTTGGTACCGAGGGTGATTACTTCCCACTCAATGTAACTGTTGAATCGAATTCTATCTTCAGTCTTTACTTAAGATTTGATGTAGCATGATTTTTTCCCCAAAGATTTAGGTACTTTCACGGATGATGCCAAGGATATTGCGTATTTATTTTCTAGTGCTATTTACGCTCAATACGTAGGGGTTATGCTTTAGTGCTTTTAATTTTGGGGACAGATCGTCTTTAGTCCCTCAGGCTCTTGCTTTTAGGGGATGATTTGAGAATAAGGGTCAGGACTTGGGATTTTCTTCTCTCTCTCTCTCTTTCTCTCCCTCTCTGTCTATATACATATACACACACACACACACACACACACACACACACACACACACACACCCCTATATTTCTCTCTTTTCCCTTGCTATGATATATCTCCAAAAAGATGACTTTAGCAACCAAACGAAGGCTTTTGACATGTAAGTTTTTCTCTGTATGTCAACGCACATTCATGATTTAAATAAGCAATTGAAGTACTGTAAGTAAGCGAGAGAAACATTAAAAAATACATGCTGTTATAAACAATGGGTATGATGGGTTACCACTATTATGGTTTTCTTCTGGGGCTAGTGGGTAGAATGGCGCAGCCCAAGGTAGAAACTGCAGTTGTAAATTGTAAGTTCTCTTTCTTCTCTTGTTTTTATCCTCTCATTTCATATTTAGCAATATGATAAAATGAAGCATTCTAGTTTGTACATTTGACAAACTTTTGTAGCCTTAGGAGTTAGGACTTAGGAGGAGACACCAACGTTTTCTGTACTTGAAAATACCACTAAATTTTGTCGTCTTACTATAACTTCTTCTGTTATCTTAGTTTTCAAGTTTTTGGTCGATTGAAAGAGTAAGTTTTAGTAGTGGAGGATGTTGAAGCTCAGCAATCAGAATTCAACTAGTACAGCTTCAAGTTAAAATAGATGGTAGCTAAAAAGTTTTTTTTTCCCCTTCAGATGCTTTTGAGTCTCAGGCTCGTTCATAGTGGCCTAAGCCGTGCCTGTGACACTGTTTACTGGACCCTGAAGTTCCTTCTCGCTGGTTGAGAGTGTCCAGTGACTCCACCCCAAGTATTATGTTTAGTAGTAGTTCTTACCAGCTTGCTACTCTGTCCCCAAAAAGGTTGTCAAACCCTGGAATACAAATAAGTATTTCTTTGGTTATTATTTTAATTATAATTTAACATAAAGGTGCGATCTAGAGTTCTATAGACTGCTGAATTGCCTACAATGATCATTGTTGGTCTCTATGGTACTGTACTTCGTGATTGAGGCATAGAGCTGATCTTATTTCACTGCAGGTTCCATCTCATTTGTTAATGGGCATACCTCACAGTGCAGCAGATATTCCTCTTTCCTCTCTTGGGGAAGCTTGCTCAAGAAAAGATTTGACTGCCATACATGAGATATTGGAAAGCATTGGGTATAAAGATGACGAGGGAGCTGCCACCGAGGTTTGTTCCTAATTCTTTGAACTGAAGACATCGTGCATTATTGGGGTTCTAACTCTTGCTTTATTAGAAATTCATATTTTATTGTTTTGAATTATGAAAAAATTGCCTTGAAATTATGCATGAATGATAGTTGTGTGAAGGGAGAATGCAAACTTGTGATATAAAGCAGTGTAAAAATTAATACCCCTTTTAAGATTTTCAATGCCAAAGTGTGACCATCTTTTCTGAGCGAAGGAAGTAGGTTATTGTAGGGTGATGTTTTCATGGAGCATTGACAGATGTAATGCATGTATACTATATGATCCTCCAAAATTGTACTTGATGCCTAGACCCCCCCCCCTTTCTCTTGACTCTTCCTTGCCAATATCTCGCTTTTTTATCCCCCTTTTCTTCGCTTTTTTAATCAAACCTGATCATCATCCAAAGGAGTTTAAATGCCGCACTTTCCTCCCCGCTTCTCTTGACTCCTCCTTGCCAATATCTCCTCGCCTTGACTCCTTGTTACTTTTTTTTTTCCCTTTTTTAAAAATTGACTAGAACAGATATTATGTTTGATCTTGGCTGAAAAAGGTGTTAGATGCTCTTTTCTTGAAGTGTAAAATCCTGTTGTCAATGGTTGTTGTTGTGTTCCCCGCCAAGTCACCATGTTGTAGCTTGTGATGACAAGTTTGTATAACAAGAATCATTTGCCTACATGAAACTTATTGTTCAATTGCACATGGCAGCTTTCTTTTCAGATGTGGACTAGTCAAATGCAGGATACACTGACCTCTAAGAAAAAGGGTGATGTTGCTTTTAGGCAAAAGGACTTCAAAACAGCAATAGAATGCTACAGCCAAGTATGTTCTTTTCATAGATAGACTGATAGATATCACTTTTGTTTGATTGTTCTGCCTACATCTTCCGTGTACTCGACTTTTGCATATTCAGTGACAGAATTTAAGAAACTTTTACTTATAAGCTCAATGTTTCTTGCCTCATTGGTCTTACCAAAAACAATTTCTGATAGGGGGAAGTACAATTGCTGTGTATTTGTTTGGCTGAAAGTTTACTGATATAATGCACAATGTGGTAAGTTTTTTAGACTGTAGGGGATTATCCCCTCCCCCCCCCCAACTCTCAAGGGGCCTTGCCTGTTAAGCTGGACTGTGTTGACCTTTACAAGGTTTTGGTCCGGTAGAGCCCTTCTTACCAACCGTATGAGAAAATGTCTCCAAGTCTATTAGATTTCCTTTACGAAATTTTAGGGGCAGATGACAAGTTAAAACTACATAGCTAGAAACTATAGTGGTTATTGTCTTTATCAGTTTAGTGTCAGCAATTTTGCTTTGATTCAAAATTAGTAGCTGACTAGTTGTGCTGTTAAAAGCTAGTAGTCTCTATTAATCTTGTATTTTTTTTTTCACATTTGGGATTGGGGCAATATTAAGAATTGTTATAAAATAGAATGAAGAAATTGGTTGTTGATAGAGGGAATAGATGGTAAGAGAAATGTTGATTTGGAGACAGTAGAAATGTAGAATGATATGATGGAGAGAGAAAGGAGAAGTTAACTTGAAATTGGTTGTGAAGTTTTTTTGGCCATCCGGAAAAGATTAACGTGAATTTTTAATGGCCAGAGAACCAACACACAATAATCCAATGCAAATACTTCCAAATTTTATATTCAGATGATTTGAAATTCATATATCAAACAATTAATGGTTAAAGTTAGCTAGGTTTAACCACCAAAGTAAAAAAAATTGAACCAAATGTTGTACAATTATTTTCTGAAGTTGTGGTTGAGAAATCTAAGTGTGCATTAAGCTGAAAATTATTTTTCTCATTTTCCCTTTTTCTACAGTTCATTGATGTTGGGACCATGCTTTCACCAACAGCTTTTGCACGACGTAGTCTATGTTATCTCATGAGCGACATGCCACAAGAAGCACTTGAAGATGCGTCACAAGCACAAGTTATATCTCCAGTATGGCATATTGCTTCTTATTTGCAGTCTGCTGCTTTATTTGCTCTTGGAAGAGAGAATGAAGCTCAGCTTGCTCTGAGAGAAGGATCGTCCCTTGAAAATAAGCGGAGTGGTACCTAGATAGCAGTTTGTGGGTAATCATTCTTCATTTTGCAAATTGTTACTCTAGCATCAATGTACATGGAGTTGTTTAAGGATCTTGAAAGCAGTTTTTTGTGTAATCATCATTCTTTAATGACACTACAGGATTATCGATTTTGCAGTTTGCTTAAGTGAGAAGATGAGAGTGGTTTTATAATTACAGAGGTTTTTTTTGTTGTTCTAGTAAAGAATCAGATAATGAAGACTCTATTGTACAGTTGAATCACGTACTGTTGAGTGTTGACTGTTGAGTTTGTCATTCGGTCTTATTGTCCTTGTTTAGTCTGGAAAAAAAGAAATGCTCTTGTTAACATGTCGTCTCTGTTTTTCGTATCTGATGCTTGAAAGTTGACAGTAAGCAGGGAAAAAGACCTAATTCCAGACTTTACTGTTATCTCCTGGTGGGCATGTTGCTTGAGATACTAATGACTAATCTTCTTCTTCTGCACGTAGAAAAGGAATAAATAAATCAATTGAGTTCCGAGAGGGTTCATAAAGTGTTGCTTTCGGAGTTAAATTGTCATTTGTCCATACTTTGAATAAAAGTATCTCTTGTTTTTCATTCTCATTTGGCCATTTCCATAAAATTGAATATTATGATTCATGTTTCAAACAGGCTATGACTTCTGTTTTGAAAGTTATTTGATGCTTTTATATGATATTTGCGATTTCTCGAGTTGTAGCCCAACACACAAATCAATTGGTTCCGTCAAGGTACCTATATGATGTGTACATTAGGTGGCAAGATGATATCTTGAGCAATTACACATCTGAGGCCCCTAATGAAAATAGACGTTTCACAAGTTCCGTATAGATTACTTCTCAATACTATTTCTTAATCATTAAAATTTTGTGTATTTTGATTCTTGATTACTTTAAAATGGTTGAGCATTTGTGTGGTATTTTCTCAGATTTTGCACGTGTGATGTATGTCCTTCTATTTCTCCAAGTAACGCTCTTCGCATGGCAGCGCCTATTGTATCACCTTGACCTTTCATAGTAAAGAAAGGATAAAGCTCCCATATATAATAAAGGCATTTAATATATGTTCTTAGTCAACACACTTCCACCTAAGTGTCCTACTAGATACTCTTACTATTGTCTTCCGGAACATATTAATATTTTACAAAATTGAATTTTGTGTATTTTACTAGATACTCTTGAGTCAACATTTCTCTTGAAGTCTCTTCATTCTTATTTCAACAAGCATCTTTTTTTAGGAGACCTACAACCATTATGTGGCATGGGGGTCATGTCTCGTAAGAAACTTAATAGTATACAACTTTAAAAAATAGCTTGTAATGTGCATCCCTTTCGCGACGGAAACCTTTTATCCTGACTTTTCCTCGTTGCATATCTTGCTCCACCATTGTACGAATAACATTTACCCCTGTGGTTTGAGCCGTAAACAGTATCCCTATATTGGTATCCCTGAATCTACAAATACCAGCAGATCCCAAGAAACCACTCGATCTCTTACATATGTGACAATCACAATGTTATTATTGAAACTTGCTTAGACATGAATAACACCCTTTGGTATTTTACGTGCACTTTTACGCAAACTAATTAATATGTCCATTTCTTCATGAACCAATTTTTTCTATAATGCCATGTTTTATCATCTCATAAAATGAGTCAAAGATATGTGGATATATTTATTTCATGTCAAAACAAAGCCTTCAATTTTTTTTACATCAATTCAATCTTTTAGCACTTCTTTTCTTTTAGAAGATACCTTTTAGGTTTTAGTATACAAGAATGATTATCCTTATCGTTCTTTATAATTCAAGTTAGAAAAAATTACTATAATTCGTCCCCTCTGCGGATCAATCGATATTTTTCACAAATTTTACGAACATAAACTCTCATTTCCATATTTGTTATTCCTCGTTTTAATTTTTAATTTATTTCTTGGAAGAAAATAACTTTCTTGATATTTTGATCTTGAATTATATTCTTGTAGAAAGGAGTGTTGAAGTTGAAAAACTGCCTAATCATACGACCTCTTGTTGAATCATAACGGCTTATTTTAATCTTAACTCTATCTCCCGGCAGATTCGTATTGAACCACGTCATATCCTTCTTGAAACATAACCTAGAATCATATCTTCATTATCTATAGGAAACCCATATTATACCATTACTAGGGTGTGATTAGTAACTAAACCTCATAAATCCATTTTTGTTCTTTCGTTCGAGGCAAAACCCCCTTAAAGTATCAACTAATAGAGGATTGATATTAGATAGGCCGTCCTTTCTCCCTTTTTGTTCACAACTAGGAAATTTTGGATCCAACTCGGATATTATAGGGATTATCATATACTTCCTTCGTTTCTTAATAGATGCATCATATTGACTTTTTACACAATTCAGATATCAACTTTGACCATCTTTCATTACTAATTTATAGAGATAAATGTCATAATTTCAAATTGTTGATGGGTTAATCTGAATATATATTTTTAAAATATTTTTTCTTAATAATTTTTACAAATATATAATCAAAAGCTTTATGTCAAAACAACATTTTATAGTCACTTTTTTTGGGCGAGAAACGACCTTTTAATTTTTTTTTCGATACTTACCCAACTTTGGATTATTTTTAAATACCCCCAACTTTGGGGGTGGTCCGCTAAAAATGCCCCGAGATGACCTGAAGGGTAGTTAGGTAAATTTTTTTTCCATCCTCTACTTCTTCTTCCTCCATTACAACCACCACCTAGCCACCGGCCCCACCACTACCACGACCTCCCACCCGCCCCCACACCCCATCCCCACCCCACCACCACCTTTGAACCCATCCCCCCAACCCCGCCACCACCTTTGCCCCCCCCCCACCCAACGCCCGCCACCACCTTTGCCCCTCCCCCACCCAACGCCCATCCACCACCTTCGAACCCCTCCCCCGCGCCCCGCAAGGCCTCCCCTCCCCCACAACACTCCCCACCACCCCCGCCGGCACCTCCCGTCCCCCCACCCCCTGCCCCTTCGAATCCCGCAACCCCTCCCCCACCACTCGAATCCCGTATCCCCGCCCCTCCCCCCCCCCCTTCGAATCCGCGGCCCCCTCCCCCCACGCTCGAATCCCGTATCCCGCCCCTCCCCCACCCCTTCGAATCCCACCCTCCCCCACCCCTTCGAATCCCACGCCCCCACGGCTTCGAATCCCGCATCCCCCCCCTCCCCACCCCTCGAATCCAGCCCACCACCCCTCCCCTCACCTCACCCCTTGGAGTTTGTTGGAGGTTCGAAGAGTGGGTTGAGGTGGTTGTTGGTGGGAGTGAAGGGAAGGTGACGAAGGTGGGAGAAATCGAGGTGACGAAGGTGGTGGGTGAGGGAAGGTGATGAAGGAGGAGAGAGAAATGGTGGTGAGGGAAGGTGGCAGTGAGGGGTTGGGGGTGGGGGGAGAGAGAGGAGAGAGAAAGATGAGCAGAGGGGGGGGGGGTTTTGGTTTACCGGTTCAACGGTCATAACAGGTAAATGGTGCATTTTTGGCGGACCACCCCCAAAGTTGGGGGTATTTAAAAATAATCCAAAGTTGGGGGTATCAAAAGCGGACCGCCCAAAGTTGGGGGTATTCTGATCCATTTTTCCTAATTTTTTTTGTGACATGAAACCTCATCCACTTTTCCAGTGTTGACTTATTCTTTTCCGGCACCCTTCAACCCCTTTATCATCCCCACCATTTCCACCACCACTCTCCTTGGAAACCCTTAATTCTAACAAGGTTAGAAACCGCCGCTGCCCCCGGCGCTACCCCCGGCGCTACCGCCGCTGCCCCCGGCGCTACCGCCGTATCTTCATCTCTAAATAAGGGCATAGAATAAAAATAAGAAAATAAAAAGAACAGAAAGAAAAAGAAAAGCAAAAGAAACAGAGAAAAGAAACGAGAAGAGATGGGTTGGTGATGGTGCACTAGTGGGTGTCGAGCAGGGAGGCCGACAATGTGGTAGTTGTTGTGCGGTGGTGTAAGGAGGAAAAGAGGGGAACGAAGGAAGGTAGTGCGTCAGTGTATGGGACGGTGTATGCCGGCGAAGACTTGAGAAGGAATTTTAGGTGAAAAAGAAGAGGGAGGAGGTGGAGGGGTTTGATGGTATGGCAGGATGGTTGTGATGCGCCAGCAGCGACAGTGATTGACGGTGGGGAGGCGTGGTGGTGTTCTGTGATGAGACGAAAAGTGTGTATTGAGGGCGCCGGTGTTGTGTGGTTGTGTGGGGATGCCAGCGATAATGGTAGTAACTAAAAGAATATACTGGTCAACATCGGAAAAGAATAAGTCAACATCGGAAAAGAATAAGTCAACACCGGAAAAGTGGGTGAGGTTTCATCTCACAACAAAATTTTACTTTTAGGTTGTAAGTTGCAAAAAAAATTGTTTCTCGCAAGAAAGGACTATAAAAGGTTGTTTCTGACAAAAAAAATCTATAAATAAAGATATTGATGGTCAAAGATGTGCATCGACAAGTGTGCCCAGTCAATATGATGCATGTATTAAGAAACAGAGGAAGTATAACATAAAAATTTATGTGCCAATTCCTTCTAGTCTAGCCTCCCAGTCCGTCTTTATTCCTCGAGAGGTAGAAAAAACTGCAATCCGCATTCCACCTAAAATTCTAGGAATTCGTTGATAGCTAGAACAAATCCATAGACTAGGTTGATAGACCCCTTTTAAATGGAAAGTATTTCTACAAGGACCTTTTGTAGTTCTGCTATGTCGTTGAGTTAAAACCAAAAATTGTTCGTTTCTTTCTGGATGTTTTCTCGCATTTTCAATAAAGGTTTCTCGTAAAAGTATTTTAACAATGTTTTCGTTGATGTTAGTAGATAGTATTCGAACCGTTCCATTTCAATTCATGTTAGTATTTTGTATAGAGGTTATTGTATCAGCAATGGTGTCCCTGTCCAAGATGAAGTAAACTATGTGGTCCCACATAAATTTGATATAACCTACATGTCTTTGTATTAGTTTATTGTTAATTAATAATAAAAATGAAAGGGATATACGTGATACACAATCTATTGTTTCATTCAAATATCCTACTTCTCATCTTATAATACTACAGGAGCTGATGAAACTATTCTACTAAAGTTTTGTCTCAATTCCCTGACAATTGCACTAAAAATTCGAGTTTCATAAAGTATTCGACCTGGTTTGACAACAGTCATCCAATATTCGAGAGATCCTTTCCCCGGATCCATACGGGTTTCCGCAAGTTTTACTGGAACTGATTTGTTGGGAAATAGTGATGTTTGGTTTATTTACTTGGCTTTTGATTAGCTTTTAGTGGCCTTTATAGTACTTTTTGAGTTAGATTAGGCTAATTTGCTAGCTAATTCCTTTAAGTTGGGCAATATTCCTCATTTGTATGTTTTCTTTGGGTGTTTGGTTTGTTTTCAAGACTTAGGAGCGTGATCGGAGGACATTTCCACAAACCCGGGGGACAAGGAATCGAAGAAAGAGGAATCGAGGGGCTCAAAGCAAGAAAAGAAGGGAGAAGCGAGCTGACCCGAGGGTTCGGGTGTTTTGTCCCGCCTGGGTCACTTGGAGGAGCCAAGCCCAAGCATTCCTGATGAAACGACCCGCCCGAGTCGTTTAGGTGACCTGCCCGGGTCGGGTCACCCATCCGGGTCGCTGGGTTTCCCGGAAACGTTCTTTTCTTAAACTCTCTTGTGTACGGGGTTTTATTTGAATTATGCTTAGTTTATTTTAGGACTATATATAAGGCAAACTCCTCTCATTTTAGGTGAAGCTAATTTACATTTTAATTTAGTGAGATTTATTTTAAGTTCTTAGTATTCAATTTTAGAACCCTAGGAGAGAGAAAGTTGAGGTTTGAAACTTTTGAACTCCATTTTCAGATTTATGCAAGATTAAAAGTTGGTAATTGGATCATTTATTTCATTTCCCCTTTCTCTATTCTTGTTTAGTTTATGCTTTGTTTGATTAAATTTTGTTTTTATTAGTTATTATTTTTTCCTTTTTCTCTTTCCTCCATGGTTATAGTGATGAGGTTATTTCAAGCTTTGATTTGTTTTATTTCCATATTTGTGAGTACTTCATTACTAGGGGAAGAGGTGTAGCCTTCATTTACTCTTTGGATCCATAATCTAAGTTAGGGTTAACATTTGGGGTTAAACTTGTTGATTAAACTTGTTTGATTTGGTTTGTTGGGTGATTGATCACCACTTGACTTGCATATTTGGAATCCCTAGTGAAGGATCGAGAGATGAAGTTATAGATAGATTAACTTTGGTTGCTAGACTAGGATTTCCATGAAACTAGGTATTTTTTTAGTTTAGGGAAGCTTAATTTATCATGTTGTTCTTGATTTGGCTAGATTAGTTGCTCATGCCATGATAATAGGTCATGAGTGCTAATTAAGCTCCTCTAATTAGCTCGAGAGAGCACTTAGAGTTCATAAGTGCATGATTTCCCCTTGTGATCCCCCATTTGTTTCCCCTTGGATTTCATGTTGGATTCTTGGATTATTTGTTGGTGAATCCCCTAATCCCCTAGTTTCTTTACCCTTTTATCTCCTTTATTTGCCTTGCCAATTTGTTTTGTCAATCTCCTAGTTATCTTAGACTTTAGATATGTTACCAATCTTTCAAAAAAAAAAAAACCCAAAAATAGGTTTAGCTCATTGTAATTGGCGAATCAACCCTTACTTAATCTTACTTCCTTGTGGATTCGACCCTTTACTTACCTTATATTGCGTAATTTAGGTTACTTTTGACGTGTTTACAACGAGCACGTTAAATAGACGTACCCATATTTTTCCACCGCGACATGCATTTAGTGTCATTGCTTATCGCCCTGCTTTTATTTGTCTCGACGTGATCCAAGCGGGTTAAGTGCCTGACGAGCAGATCTTCTGAAACAGATACGATTCTAGGGGTGTTCATTTCGGATTAGAGAAAATGCGACCCGAAGCCAATCCAAAAAAAAGCACAAAAAATAAGTTCCTAGTTATCTGTCGGATATGCGATACTAATAAAACATTAATTTTTCAGAGAAAAGTTCAAAAATAATTAAGTTTCGGATCGGATTACTGGATATTTTCGGATAACCACAAATGGAAAATTCTGATCCGTATCCGTTCCGAAAGTTTTTGGATATTCGAACACCAAGAAACCGAATTGGTTTAACCAGATCGGATATTTGTGCACACCCTACGAATGCCTTAATGAGATATTCCCTTCACTCTTCCTCTATGTTGTTTACGAATTTTAGTTCTCTTGGGGTTGTAGTTGACGGTTTGTAATTGCATCTCTCCTACATGACCGAATGTGAGTTTTTTCTCATATGGCTCCTCGCTAATGAAATTTTCGAAAAAGGTTGTTCGATTAATTTAAAGTTGGGCTTTCAATTTATATCTGATGCATTAGCGTGGTGTATTGGTTCTGAAATTTTTGGCTCAGTTGCCGAGCTGGCTGATGAGATATCACGTGCATGTTCAATGTTTGCTTAGGATTGGTATAGTCAACTTGAACCTTATATCATTCGGTGGTACCAATCTCTAGATGCGATGTGGGTGACAATCTAGCATAAATAGGGTTACTAACTTACTACTTAGTATATATGGACTTATCGATAAGAATTACTTATATTATAATGGGGAATGTTGTTAATGCATATGGGATATTGTTTATGCAAAGATGAGCTACTTATAATATCACACCATCATTTGAGCACCCAAAGCGTTACAGGAAGATAAATGATTACGTAGTATGCCAAAAATTGTGGCATATCTTAAGGATGACCACCATTGATATGAAGATTTATCCTTGAGATGTTCATTATTATGCATGTGGAAATTCATAATTGTAGAAATTTGGGCGTATAGGTAACATATTGTGAATAATGATTCATGAACATGTTTTTGTAAGGTATAATTTTCTGTTTATCAAACAGAAAAGGTCCAATTTTGTGAGATGTGAAGATTATAATAAATTCAGTATATCGTGTATCAATTTAGTTACGCCCAAACAAAAGAAAAATAAACCAAACAAGTTCCTTGTACAGAAAAGAATTCCCCCCTCTCCTCTTACCAGTTACCACCTTTTGTTTTGCTATTAAAACCTGAAAGAGATTTCCCCCCTCATAATTTCAAAAGGAACTACCTTAATTAAACATCCTCTTCCTGATCATATTCCTCCTCATACTCCACTCCAGCTTCCTGATACTGTTGATACTCAGACACCAGATCATTCATATTACTCTCAGCCTCAGTGAACTCCATCTCATCCATACCTTCTCCAGTGTACCAATGCAAGAAAGCCTTTCTCCTAAACATAACTGTAAACTGCTCCGACACCCTTCTAAACATCTCTTGAATGGAAGTGGAGTTCCCTATGAAAGTCGAAGACATAGAAAGACCCGTTGGAGGGATGTCACACACACTCGACTTCACGTTGTTAGGGATCCACTCTACAAAGTAGGATGAATTCTTGTTCTGAACATTTGTCATTTGCTGGTCAACCTCTTTGGTGCTCATCTTGCCTCGGAACATTGCTGAAGCAGTGAGGTAGCGTCCATGACGAGGGTCTGCAGCACACATCATGTTCTTAGAGTCCCACATTTGTTGGGTGAGCTCTGGGATGGACAGGGCACGGTACTGCTGGGAGTTTATGGAGGTCAAGGGTGCAAACCCAACCATGAAGAAGTGGAGCCGAGGGAAGGGTATCAGGTTCACGGCTAGCTTTCTAAGGTCGGAGTTCAGCTGACCAGGGAACCGAAGGCAGCATGTAATGCCGCTCATTGTTGCTGAGATCAGGTGGTTTAGGTCGCCGACTGCATTTGAGCAATATATAATTAATAATGTCAATTTTGGCAGATGCTACTTGCTAGCTAATACAAGTGGTAGTAGAAGAAACAAAGAATGGTAGTGAAAGTAACATACAGCGAGGGTTGTTGAGCTTGAGAGTGCGGAAGCAAATATCATAGAGGGCTTCATTGTCAAGCACCATGCACTCGTCAGCATTCTCTACCAGCTGGTGTACGGAGAGCGTGGCGTTGTAGGGCTCCACCACCGTGTCTGAAACCTTTGGGGACGGAAACACGGAGAACGTCATCAGCATACGATCAGGATACTCCTCTTTAATCTTTGATATTAGCAGTGTTCCCATCCCTGATCCTGTTCCTCCTCCCAAGGAATGGCATAGTTGGAATCCTACCAAGAGTTTCATTTATTTCAGGAGAATCAAGAGAGCTATTTCATTAGAATAATGGCTTTGGAGAGGGAATTATTTTGTATGATTGCTTTCTAAATGATTGGGTGTCATTTTGTAGTTGTGGTCTTTTGGATCTACAATTCCTTGCAACTCTAAGCTAGTCTTTCCAAATATTAATTAACTACAATTCCTAAACAATAAAATCTTAACTAGAAGTAAAGATGGCAAACAAATCCGAAATTTATATTAGGCTATATTCTAGTGATAGGTCTCATTTGGTTGGATCAATATGAGTCAGGTCACATTCAAGTATATATATTGAAGATTTTTTCTGTAATGTAGATCAATATTACTAATTCTCGGATTTATGTTATGCTCAATTTAAAGCCAAGTCTAAATCATGTTCTATAATTTAGGTACAATTTGGGTTATATGGGATTCTTTTTTTCACCAAAACATCATAAAGTCATTGAGAATTGAGATAACCATCATTTTAGAAATATATGGATTTCTATGACAAAGAAGTTTCAAAGTCAATGCTCGGTTCTTAATCATGAAGGTTTTATTTTTGCATCGTATCAAATTAAAGCATGTGAAATCTACAAATATATACATTTCTGATTTCTCAGATCTTGTTATATTAGTTAAGAATATATTTTGCTCAATCATTATATTAATGATGTTACGAGCCATGATAATTGATATGTTAGTGATCATATTAAAGATAGAATATGAAATGAAAATAATAAAAAGTTGTGAGTTATATATGAGACTTACCTTGCAAGGAATCAGAATTCTCAGCTTCTTTACGAACAACATCAAGAACAGAATCAATCAATTCAGCACCCTCAGTATAATGTCCCTTAGCCCAGTTATTCCCAGCACCATTTTGTGCAAAAACAAAATTATCAGGCCTAAAAATCTGACCATAAGGACTAGATTTAAGAGAATCCATGGTGCCTGGCTCAAGGTCTATCATGACTGCCCTCGGAACATACCGGCCACCTCTCACCTCATTGTAGTAAACATCGGATCGTTCGAGTTGGAGAGGAGAATCCCCTACATATTGCCCGCTCGTATCGATACCGTGCTCGTTGCAAACCACCTCCCAAAATTGGGCACCAATTTGGTTACCACATTGCCCAGCTTGGATGTGGAGGATTTCTCTCATGATACTGTTGTTGTTGTTTAACAAAGAGAGAAGCTAGGTAAAAGGAAGAGGTGGTGAAGAGGGGAATTTATTTTGGTTTAAATTTCTTGGTTTTTGAACAAGAGGAAATGCAATGCAATGCAATGCAATCCAATTATAGGGTAGAAATGAGAAAGAGAAACAATGACAAAGATATGTACTATATCTGTCTGTCAATTATTTTCATGTGGGCATGTTACAACTTAGAAGAGACTTGGTGTCCGATCTTTCTGGCTCTGTTTTTATCTGTCTTTTTTTAACAACGGATATCCTATATTTATTTTCCCATCTATATTTTGTAACATGCAACGGAAACTCTATACTTAATTTCACGTTCCTCCTTAAATACAGGTTGTTATGTTTCCTTAATTGAGGGATATGATTTATTTCTTCCCTTCTCTCAACGCCATTTACATTATAGGCAACATAAATTTTTTTAATGGTAATTAGGATTTATGAATAAGAAGATAGCGAAGTTTCCACAGCTATAATCTTTCGTCGAGCACAAATTATTAGAATAGGTGGTCTAATTTTAACATAAAATTAGACAAATCCAAGCCTACATTCTCTTAACAAGCCCATTCCATTTCTCTCTAACCCAACACTATACATATGCATCTCACACTAACCTAGTCATCCCTTCTCTTCTTCTTCCTTTGTTTCCTTTTTATTCTCGAACTACAACACACAATTTCAAAACATAACCCGACAGTCTTACCGAACGGATTAAACTAGTCACTAAATGGATTAAAGAATGTGATTACTTGGTATATTAAACTGGTCACTAAATAGATTAAACTGGTCGCTAAATAGATTAAACTAGTCACTATATTAAGAAAGGTTGCCTATTCTATTCGTAATATTGGGCTTGGACCGTGCCTAATTTTAAATTAAAAGTAGGCGGTCTCTTACAAGACCAATTGTTCGTCGAGTGCTTAAAACTACTTTCATATGTCTTTTACAGGGAAAGCAATGAAGTATAATAAATTAATAATAAAGAAAATATGCGAGAACTACATTTTGCGAGAAATCACTTAATAAAAAAATGAGACACAAAACCACCTCATTATAAATTATCGAGGCAAAAACGTACCAGTGGCCGAATTTTGATAGGTTAACTATATTTTCTGACGTTGACCCACACTTACCTTGCACGTGATATTTGTTTTGCACTTTTTTTGTTTCCTTTAACCTAGTATACAACCCAAATTTCCTATCTTTGAAATATCACTATCTTTAAAAAAAAAACCAAAGCAATTTTCTTTTGTTTGCTCTTTCTTCTTCAGGAACGTGTACACTTGTCTTTCCTTCTCTTCAATCAGGAATTTATACAAACACGTTGTAGTTGAAATTAAAAATAAAAATGACAGAATATAGTGTAATGGCACAACAAAAGTATAAGATCTATAAACCACAAATTGTCAAAAGCATATGAACTACTATATGATTAAGAAGGTGGAAACCGGTTTAAGAGAAGAAAAGGAACGCAAAAGGGTAAAGCAATTATCACATGTTGGATACGTGCGAGTTAGCGCTGAAAAATATAGTCAATCCACCATAATCCACTAGTGCCTTTTTGCCTAAAACCAATTTACAAGGCAGTTTTATGCCTCTTTTTAGGTACTTTCTCGCGACAATGCATTTAATAAGGTACTTTCTTGCAAAGTTTCCTAATAATTAATCTGTTATTTTGTTTGAAAGGAAAATTATGTTAAATTTTAACCATTTAATCATTTGTATTGTTTTATTTATATACATATGATATCATGCATCACAGAAGCTTAAATTTAACACAAAACACTACCAAAAATGATATTCTTAATGTGTTATACATCGTGCAGCTCACATCACAGTAGAGCTATGCATAGGCCATACCAAAATGAGCTTGTTAATAATCCTATACAGCACTAGGCAGGGGAAGATCTTAGTTGAGGCTAGTGGATGCTCGGTCCAATTAGTTTTTTTGGCATAGATATGATAGATATATTGTATCAAAAATATATGTAAAATCCATTGTCAAAATATATTTATATATATATATATATATATATAACATATATATATATATATATATATATTTTATTTATATTTTACATAGCTCTAATTTATAATGAAAAAAATGATGTAACTCCAAAACAAATATATTAGAAAAAAAAAATTCAAAAAAAAAAAATTTTTTTTTGGGCTCAAAATTTTTCGGCTACAATGATTAGAATTTAATTCAATCGCGTTTTTAATTTCTAAAAGGTTGCGATTCCCTATATATATATATATATATATATATATATATATATATATATATAATCTTGTAGCACAATGATTAGAAATTCAACTTTTAATCTAAAGGTTGCCTGTCAATTTTTCGGCCCAAGATCCGCCACTTGCACCAGGGGCACAGTTGTGCATGTATGTCATTATCGAAATCAGCCCATAAATGACATAGTCGATCTGCTCTTTTTTTTTTTTGGCGACAATAGACACTGTAAAATTTGTGAGGAACCTATCAACATTGTACGACCGGTCCAACCGGCACATTGATCAGGTCATGCGTAGGTACTAGGCAGTAGGTCTCTCCTTTGAAAAATGGAAACAAGCACAACACGTCATGACTTCATCTTTGCACACGCTAGCCATCCCCTGCATGCAATGCTGCAAGCCTGCAACAAGACCCTCTACCCCGAAACAACTTCTAGTGCAATAATAATCAATAATACTTTTGAGCTTTAACACTCGAGATATATTTTCAATACCTCAGCTTTTTATAGTTTTTAATTAGTGATAACCAAAGATATTAATAGTTAACAAAAATAGTACAGTTAATACTTCATGAGTTCATGTGTATGTACAATGTAGGCATCCATCTAAGCTCATTTTGATCTTTGAGTCTCAACAGCATTAATCAGAAACAATACACTCCATTTGTGAACTTAACATGCAGGAACGGAGAAGAAAAACAAGCATACATTATTGTTTACCGTAAACATGGGCACACCTAGAATGGAGGATAAGCAAAGCCAGCATACAGAACAGATTATATAACCTCAAAAAGAAACTGATTGACAATCAATCGTTTCATAGTTATATCACCAGCAAGTCAGTAATGCATTACAAGAACAAATATTTGGCACCTCTAGGGTGTAGGATCTCACTGATGAAGACTGGCTAAGCAAGTTAGACAATTCATTTATTGGAGATCTATGTCTCTGAATCTGCCTCAAGTTTCTCTTTAGCAGTTTAAAATTTCACATCCGCTCCAATCAGTATAAGAGTACACGCTATGGTTATGTTTAGTTTGCCCATGAAAGTCAAGGTTCTCCTATATTCAAAGACAGACAGAATTGTTCAGCACTACAGTAAACATGATAAAAAGCTTTACTTTTAGTAGAAACAAAGAAAGAATGAAAAAAAAAGCACTAGAAATCTAAAAGATAAACAACAGCTTCAATTCAGTCAAAACCTTTCCATGCTATTAGATCACATCAAGGGGGGAGGGAGGAAAGTGATCGAAACCCTTCAAGAGTATTTGGTTGGAAGGAAAACACATCCCTGGAAAAGCAGATTTCCCATTCTCCATTGTTTGGTATGTCAAAGGTTGTAATCAGTTTTCTTAAGGGCAGAAAATAGTTCCTAATATTAAAAAAAATTACTCACTAAGTGAAAGGATGCCACATTTTTCTCCATATTTCTCACCTTCCTCTTTCTCTTCTCCCATCCATCATCTCCCTCCATGTTCTTTTTATCTTTGTCTCTAGCCAAGCAAAGGGAAACTAATTTAAAATTACCTTTTCCATCAAAAAATACTCACACAAAATCATTTTCCTTGGAAAAATATCTTCCGCCCAACCAAACAGAGCCTCAACGCCTCACTAAAGCACATAGGAGAAAAAGCATAAATGGCTAACATGTTCTTTTTAACACCTTATGTACTGACAAAATTTTCCAATGTTTTGATGTCAATATACTGGTTTAGATGGAGAATTAGTTAGCCATTTAGCTAGACTCAAGCACTTAACAACCCACCCCCCCCACCCCTCATAAAAGCCACAATACATAAAAATATAAACATCCCAAAACAAGAAAAAGAATGGAACCTAACAACCCTCCCCCCACCACTTCAATTGATTTTCTCTGCCAACTTTCTTTTAGACATTGACGTTATGCTAGGAACTAAGATAATTAAGCAAGCAAATCAGAGAATTAAGGCAGAAATAAGCTAAGATAGCAGCTGATTTGATTAGATCAAGTTGGAGTAGTCAAATATAACTCTCAACCATTCGAGGAGGCTTAGTTCTCTCCCAAGTGAGTGTTTCTCTCTCCAATTTCTGAGTACCTTCTCCTACTACTTCTCTCCTTATCTATGCCCTCACAAAATGGTAGTAGCTTACTCTACCAGCTCTGACATATTCCCTTGATTTCCCCCCTTTTCTAACAAACTTCCCCTTTTACAGTAATACTACTAAATTGCAGCATTACAGCATTTTCTCCTTGCCCTTCCTTGCTCTCCTTGAATAATGAACCTGATAGGGGGCTTAACTGCGGTTGTTTCACATTATTAAACAGAAAACATAGAAGTGTAGGAAAATAGGCACAACTCTAGTAATAACTATAGAACTCTATTGACTTGAGACTCAAGTGTTCCAGACAAACACCCAAACTATCCACAAAGGCTACCTTAATAGAGCAGCTCTTCGAATACAGGATCCACATTTTGGCCCCACTTTCCGTGGTACATCTCCAACAGTCTCTCAGCTGGGGTCACACCTGCAATATTAATCAACTAATGAGACCCAACAAGGATCAACATTATTATTTTTCAGAATGTCCATATACTTGACGTTTCTAAAATGATTGACCAAAAAGGTCATTCAGTTAGCATCAAAATCATATTACTCCCTCCGTTCCCTTTTGATGCTCCTAGTTTGGCCTTTTTTTAGTCTAAAAAAATATTCCAACTAGGAACATAAAAAAGGAACGGAGGGAGTACTCTAGTAGTGTTATTGCTTGGACTTTTATTTTCGCATTGCAGTGTGATCTTCATCTTAAATACCAAAATCCCATAACGAAATGGCTGAAGAGACACATTAGATTTATTTACTTTCCCAAATCAAATACCTGTTCTGACCACATCAGCCACTTCATTTAAGAACCCAATCTCCTTAAAGCCCCTTTTTTCTAAACCATCCTGAGGAGAAGTTCGAAATAGTTAATTAAATATTTGCAGCAGTTAAAATCATGCCAAAACAAAGGAGGCAACTTACCTTTGCCAATTTCAGGACCTCCTCTGCGATATGTTTCACATAGCCATCTCGAAATGGAGTCTTGAGACCAAGTTTTGGTACCTAATCAGTAAACTCGGGATATTCCACCTTAATAAAAAATCATTTTGTTGAAGCAACTTATTGCATTCGATTCACCAAAGGTACAATCAAAATATGTTCACCGGCAGAAGGCAGCCAAACTTTATGTATTTCTTCCCCAGAATTTCAACCATGGTACCACAAATTTCAAGTAAAATTATGAGTGAGGTGTTGAGGATAAACAACATGGGTAATGAACTACTGTTCTCATTGACTGACATAGGGTTAAGTGACTTAAACATCATCCTAATTGTCTTAGAAAGGTCTACAGGATTCCTGAGAGGCAATCTTGGTGAATTTTAAAAAGTAAATGATATTGTGGTACAGAGAAGATGTCAATGAGGACCATTGATAATATAGACTGCACTAACCAGTAGCTTTAGAATTCACTACTTTTACCAACTGGAAACAAGCAAAACAGTCTGGAATATGAAATTTTAAGAGAAAAATTTACGATGTGCACCAGACCACAAGTAGGTTAATTCGATCCACAAGGTGACATATAAAATAAGGATCAGTTTTTTATTGAAAGGCAACAGTCTGGAACTTACAGATTTCAAGTTGACCAGCAGTACAGATTACAGTAAACAAGATATGCAACATAAATTGAACTCTAAACAGAACTGTGAGGCGCAAAGGAAAACAGATTGGTCAAAAGTATCCCGTAAGCATAAAACATAAAGATTTTCGGTTAACTGGTGATGGCTGAGCTTGTCCTTTTATTTTGTTATTTCTTTTTTTGTTGGGATGACCTTGCCTATTTTAGTATGACTACTTCAAAGTTCAAACTCAAAAGAAGAAACGAGGAGGTTTGCTGGACCAAGACTAACAGTGTAACTAAAAGGACCTTTAAATTTGCATCAGTGAAGGTCTGAAGCATCTGTGATAGATGATAAGTAGCCTTAATTGCATATGCAAGGAAGGCGGCCTCATAGTGGTTTACAATCTAATCGTACTGAACGTGGCATTCACCTATTTCATGAGCATCCAACTTTACGAACAAGAAGAAAGGAGTCATACTGTATGACTCAAGGATTTTGAAAGCTATATATGAGCATAATCAGATGATACAAGTGATTGAGAAACCTTTAAGACGGTGTCATAGCAAACAAAATATTTAGGGAGATTGTTCCTTGCCCCTAAGGAAGTAAGGAATCATAGGATGGAAACAGAACTCCACATACAATTTTCAATGAACTAGATTATACATTTTTATGGGGAAATAGCATCTTCTCAGCATGAACTCAATCAAGTATACCCTACACAAGAACTACATACATGTTCAAGCTTTTTAGTTTTGACACGCTGCCTCAAGAATTCAAAACCCCATCCCCACCAGATAAAAGGAAAATGGAGGAAGACATGGGTGACATGGGTGGGGGTGGGGGTGGGGGGTTGGGGGTTCACACACAGCAGTTCGGTATTAAACAATTGAAATTTTTTTGAGATATATGTTGGCATGTTACATTATAGATGAAGGTGGTACCTTATTTCTCAGCATCTCCCTTTCTTCTACGGTCCAATCAAATGTCATGTCTAAGACACTTTGTAACGAGTCCTCATCGTATAATAAACCCACCTGGAATTATAGATGTTACAAATCACAACAGCTGCTATCTCAAACAATCTCACAAGTTTACAATGAAAGGCTTGATTAGGATGATGGCATGTCTCCATCAAGGAGTTGATACAAGAAAACCTTCTACTGAATGCCCCTAACCATCCTTCATTACCAATTATGCACATTTGAATAATGAGGTATATGAACATACAGCCGAAACATGTAACTCCGAACCTAAATTTTACCAGCAACTTGCAAGGAATCCACCTCCTATCCGTTTTACCTATGCTAGAAGACAAAAGAGGCAGTCAGAGGCTCCTTAGTAATTTTATTGGAAACAATCAGTCAAAGGTTGTTAGGTATTATGTCAGTAGTGGCAGGGATATAATCTAGAGAATAATTCTAGAAGAATGATGTAGATCAATCTAATATGTACATGTGTCTATATATAGAGCCAGGCTTAAAGGTAGTGATCATGAAATTATTAAGTGAGGAAAACACAGCTTGATGGAGCATCTCACATCTCAAATGGTGAGAGTTGGATTTGAGAATTCTTGTGATCATCAATACAACTTGCTATCTTAGGGTCCTTTCTTGCTTGTTCATCTATTTTACTGTGCTTGTTAACCTAATCCATAGCAGCTTTGGTATCAGAGCAAGTTGGTTCTGTGAAGAAAAGTGAAGGAATTCCAATGGACACAGGATCTAGCTGTTGGAGCATGGCATGGGAGATTTACAATCTTCCCTAGTTATCAGTCAACCCTGACAGAGAAATTAACAACCAACCTAGACTATGTCTCACAAAAGCTGGAAGATGGCATTCAGAGGTATCGCGAGACGCAGGAAACCATGATTGAAAGCTTGAGAAGCGAGAGGAGATAAAGGTAACATTGGGCTTGTTAAGGAGAACACCGTCGGAACCTCCACCGTCTCCCAGAGGGGTGGGGGGACAACCACCAGAGAATGGAAGAGAATTTTGAAGGAGTTCAAGTCAGGTAGGGGGTATGATTACGTAGAAGGCGAAATGGGGGATTATCAAGGCTAGCAAGGTGGGGGGCCACCCAAACATGGAGGCACAAAAAACTAGATATGCCCTTTTCGCTCGATCTAACCCAGATGGTTGGATCTTGTGAGCCGAAAGGTACTTCAAGTTTTACCGGCTGTCGGAAGAAGATAAAATCAAGGGCGCGGTGGTATCCTAAGAAGGAGATGTCCTGCTCATGTTCCAGTGGAAGCACCGCCGGCGTCCCATAAACTGTCATAAAGATCTTTCCACGTTGGCGACTGAACTGGGTGGGTGTTGGAGTGTCGCCGACGCTTTATCGAAATGCTAGCACCTGGAGGGGGTGTCGTAGGAGATCGCAAAGGGCAAATTTATCGGAGGGCTGAATGATGATATTAAAGTGTGACTCCATGGATAGCCATGGATTTTGCAATCAAGGGCCCAAGGCTGAGGACAAATTACGAGCCAACCAAGGAAAAAGGTATGGGCCTTTCTAAGTCCTATAATAGTAGTGTCAAAACAGCTACTACTAGTCAAGGGGGTGTAACTTCCCTGCCACCTAACATAAACTTCGGGTATTGGCGATGTTCCCGTGGACAGACCGGTGGCCCGGTGGGGGAGTTGAGAAAATTAAGTGAGAAGGAACTTCAGTTAAAGAGGGAGATGGGAGAATGCTTTAGATGTGATGAAAAATGGCATTTGGGACATAGATGCAAGAGGAAGGAGTTGAGATTGGAAGGAGAAACTAAGGACTTAGAAGAAATTCCTATGGCTGACTTTGATACAACCACCCCTAAACTAGGGTTCTCTTTGATCCAATCTAAAATTTCCTTGAATTTAGTTATTGGTATCTCTAACCCCAAAACCATGAAGTTAGTAGGGGGCGGCAAGGCAGGGACCAGGGAGTAGTGGTCATGATAGACCCCCGAGCAACCCACAATTTCAATTCCACCCAAACTGAAGAAAAGCTGGCCATACCCAAAACCACCCACAAAGCCTTTGGGATTCCTTGGGCCTGGAGAGGCAATCCAAGGGGAGGGAGTATGTAAGGGAACATGTCTACATTTACCAGGCCTAACCACTATTGAAGATCATTTACCTCTTCCTCTAGGGAATTTAGCTATCATCTTAGGCATCCAGTGGCTTCAGATATGACTGCGAATTGAAAGACACGAACCATGAGGTTCCAGGTGGGGAGTGGAACAGTCCTAAAAGGGGACCCTTCCTTGGGAAGGTCTAATATTTCCCTAAAAGCCATGATTAAGTCTATGAGAAAAGGACATGGATTTTTGGTTGAATTGGAAGGACAAGAAGAAGAAGAAAGGAATTTTATCCAATCTGCCCCCATTTCTTTGCAGCATCTATTGACTCAGTTTGCCTTGTTCTTTACATGCCAAAAGGGTTACCACCTAGAGCATGCCATAATCCTTAAAGAGGAGGCCAATCCAGTCAGTTGGGCCTTTTAGGTACCCTCAAGCTCAAAAAGATGAAATTGAAATGCTTATCCATGACATGTTAAAAGCTGGAATCATTCAATACTCCACTAGTCCTTTCTCTAATCCAGTTTTGCTTGTCAAAAAGGACAACTCTTGGAGAGATGTTTCTATTACACTCGTAGTCTGTGAAGGATGAGAACCCACTATGTAGCCTCTACATCGAGAATTCAAGTAATATTAATCCCCGTCATTAATGAGCTCCTAGATGAGATGCAAGGGGCAGTTGTTTTCTCTAAACTTGACCCAAGTCACGTTATCATCAGATAAAGGTTAGAAGAGGATGTGCCAAAGATGGCCTTTACTCCTTTAGAACACATGAAGGGCATTATGAATTTTGTAATGCCATTTGGCCTTACCAATGGCCCAGCCACATTTTAAGCATTGATGAATGAAGTTATCAGAAATTATTTGAGAAGAATTGTGTTAGTGTTCTTTGATGACATTTTCGTTCATGGCAAGAGTGCTGAAGAACACTTAATTCACCTGGAGATAGTGTTAAAGGTGTTGGAAGTTGGAACACTTAAACGTGCTTTTGGGCAGCCGGAGGTGGCCTATCTTGGTATGTAATATCCCATAAAAGGAGTGGTTGCGGACCTTAGCAAGGTGCAGGCAATGCTTGACTGGCCTATACCCACCACTTTGAAAGAATTAAGGGGCATCCTAGGACTTACAGACTATTATAGGAAGTTTATTTATAGGTATGCCAACATTGCAACTTCGGTTGGTCCTTTGAAGCAACGGCAGCTTTCCAGTAGTTAAAAGCTGCGATGGTCAATGCTCCCATCCTACAGTTACCAAACTTTCACCTTCCTTTTACATTGGAAATTGATGCTTCAGGATTTGGGATAGGAGTTGTTCTCTTGCAAAAAGGCCATCCTATTGCATACTACAACAAGCTTTTGGGCCCTAGAAACATAGGGAAATCAATCTATGAAAAAGAGCTCATGGCTATAGTTTTAGCTGTTCAAAAATGGAGACACTATATCCTAGGAAGAAGATTCATTATAAGGACTGATGAGCAGAGCTTGAAATATCTAATGGAGCAAAGGGAGATAGGCTTAGATTATAAAAAATGGGCCTACAAGCTATTGGGCTTCGATATCGAGATTCAATACAAATTTGGCCCCTCAAACACGGTAGCAGATGCTCTATCAAGAGAATTTGCAGGCAAGTTGTGTTCAGTGATCACATCTTCCACTCTTAAGTGGGAAGATATTAATCAGCAGACCAAAAATGATCCCTTCATTCTCCAACTTCTGCAGGATATTCAGAATGAGACTCCAGTGTTGAATGGGGCCTCCTAAAGTATAAAGGCAGGCTAGTAGTTCCCAAAACTTCTTCCTTCTTACCTACACTATTGCACGAGTACCATGATTCTGTGCTAGGGGCTCATTCAGGAGAATTCAAAACATATCAGAGGTTGACCAGGGATTGGTTTTGGCCTAGTATGAGGAAGGATACAGCAATACATGCTGCTGCTTATGTGGTTTGCCAACAGCAAAAAACTTCAACTTTAAGCCTTGCTGGTTTGTTACAACCACTCACTATTCCTAATCAGATATGGAAAGACATTTCAATGGATGTCATTGTAGGATGGGAATTGACACAATCTTGGCGGTGGACAAGCTCACTAAATACAGCCACTTTTTAGGCCTTAAACATCCTTTCACTGCATATTCAGTGTCTGTGCTTTTTGTCAAAGAAATAGTCAGATTTAATGGTGTTCCTTCTTCAATAGTCTCTGACACGGACAAGATTTTCTTGAGCCTATTTTGGAAAGAGTTGTTCAAATTGCAAGGCACTACATTGCTTAAGAGCACCTCATACCACCCTCAAACTGATGGGCACACAGAGGTGGTGAACAAGACTCTGGAACTTCAGGTGCTTTGTTCAAGGGCAGCCTAAATCTTGGGTCACTTAGCTTCCTTGAGCTGAGTTTTGGTGTAACACTTCATTTCATGTATCTAGTGGTTGTACCCCTTTCAAGGTTGTTTATGGAAGGGATCCACCACCTGTCATCAGGCCAACACTAACTACTATTTCTTCTGTAGAAGAGATGAGGCACAAGAAAACTGCAAAAGAAGGGAAGTTGAATTCCACGTAGGGGATTGGGTGCATCTCAAATTACAGCCTTACATACAACAATCCCTTACTAAGAGACCATTTGAAAAGCTAGCTGCTCGTTTTTATGGTCCATTTGAGATAGTGCAAAGGATTGGAAAGATGGCCAATAAACTGGCTCTCCCATCTTCTGATAAAATTCATCCTCTCTTTCATATTACTCAGCTGAAGCAAGCTATTGGGACTGCTCCCTCCTCCCAAACCCTCCCACCTTCCCTCTCTAAAGACCTGGTGCTTGCAGCTGACCAGATAGGGTGTTAAGAGTCAACAATTCAGTTTCTGGGAACTCTTAACACTACTGAAGCCCTCATTGGTTGGCGAAGCTTGCATGATTTTAAAGCTACTTGGGATAACATAATTCCCTAATCTCCCCGTGAACTACGATCCGAAAAAAGCGAATTATGGTCGGTGTTCGCCTACTTTTTCCCCATTTTGGGCGAACCGCGAACTAAAGAAGCGAATTATATAGCGAATTATGTTACACTCCGGAAGACATGGCTGCTCTGGTTGAAAGGTTTCCCTCTTTCCAACTTGAGGACAAGGTGGCCGTTTGGGTGGGGGGTAATGCAAGGAAGCCACCTCCTATTCATTTTACCTATGCTAGAAGACAAAAGAGGCAGTCAGTAATTTTACTGGAAAGAATAAGTTAAAGGTTGTTAGGTATTTTGTCAGCAGTGGCAGGGGAATAATCTAGAGAATAATTCTAAAAGAATGATGTAAGGGGGAATGAATCTAATTTGTACCTGTGCCTATATATAGAGCCAGGATTAAAGGTAGTGAGCACGAACTTATTGAGTGAGGAAAACACAGCTTGCGGGAAAATCTCAAATCTCGAGTGGTGAGAGTTGTATTTGAGAATTCTTGTGATTATCAATACAACTTGCTATCTTAGGGTCCTTTCTTGCTTGTTCTTCTATATTACTGTGCTTGTTTACCTAATCCGTAGCAGAACTTAGCTTTATATGAAGAATGCAAAATGTTAAAAGAGGCTTAGACGAGATCAGGAGAAGGGCAAAGGTAGATTTGGCAAGGTCAGTGATTAGGGAGATTTAGATTTACCCTTGTTAGGAAATTCTGGCACTTTACAATCGGTTTTCCAGACTCCAAATATGAGGCCGTTTTCTCAAATTAAGGTGTAAAGCGATCTTTGCTTCGTTTCTTCCCTCGGCAGAAAAAAAAACTACAAGCGTTTTTACCCTTTGCTTTTTCTTATGTTACTGCTTTTAGTTGGTGGAATTTATGTCAACTATTCCTCTTCTTTTGTTGTATTCACTTACCATTAGGTCTATCTGATTTTTGTAGAGGTCTGTTAGAAACAGTCCCACATACCGTAATGACTACTTAGGTGAGGTCAATGATTTTAGAAGCCGCACCGTGCTGGTAGAGATATCTACATCAATTGCTGTCATTGTATTAACGAAGAAAAGTTTACAATATTCATACCCAAAATGCAGGTAAAGCACACAATCTCCTCCATGGTCCTCCATCAGCCCCTCTCATCTCCATATACCTCTTCAACCTGACCTAAAATGAGATAATAAAGCGTAAAATTATCCGTGTACATAATAATATACACATTATTGGATGACAACAAGTGCTACAAAGCGAATATACAGAATGCATGTGACAGACCTCCGGGAATATAGTTGTAAGATGATTCTCCCAATCATTTAGTGTCGGGAACTCACCAGGGAGGACTGGAAGTTTCCCGTCAATGAAGTCCTATAATATATGATCAAAAAATCAGATTTTCAGTAAGACCTATAGATAAGGAACTCAATAATTAAACCACTAATCATCAAGGGGATCAGAACAGCCCAAACTTTCACTTTGCTTTGCATCGCACCCCCTAACTCCGTCCAAAGAAAAGAAGAAACACCTTTCTCTTTTGGGATGTTGACAGGCACCGAGGCAGGATAGTGTAGGACCTTAAAAATATTTAAAGAGATAATGCAGTAAAGCTTTCAAGGGCAGAGGATTACTCGGAAGGACAAGCCACTGCAGTCAACATAACTTTTGTTTCGATAAACAAAGTACATAGGAACATCAAGGGCATAATCCACATACTGCTCAAACCTGCATTAACAAAAAAGAATTGTTAGGTACTATCTACTAGACCACTAAAAACTGAAAAACACCTTTATAAAGAATAAATGCATGACAAAGCAATCGGAATTCAAATCTAGAAGTGCAGAAAAACTATTGGCTGGTATTATCTCCATTATCTTTCAATTAGCACTGAATTTTTCCTACGACTTCCCATACTGGATCATTTATCCTCTCCCTTTTCCTCCTTTTGGGGCATTAGAGCTTTTCGCCGGGAAGTTGTAAATTATATGGAGTACTTCGTACTCTACCTCTGCATTTAGCATTTCTCATCAGAAGACTAATTATTAGAACACCATAATGGTAGTATGAGTTTGCCGTAGTCTTAACATTGAAGCTAGAGCTTGCAAAGGCTAAAAGAAGGGACCAAAAGAAGAAACTCAACAAAAGTCGACAGCACAAATGCATGCAATACTTGCACAATGGCTTCACAGCAAAAGCCAAATGCTAATAATGTCTGAGAGATAAAGTCATATGTTTATCAACTCTAAGTCTTGGCTTTAGAAGCAAATACTAGATGCAAAATTGTTGTTCATCGTAACAGAAAAAACAAACAAATTCAATTGTTCTGAGGAACTCATGTATTATCCCACTATCATGCACTTACGACAAGTTTGTACAAGTGTACAAAAATATTAGTTCATCTAGAACTGGATGTCAGTTCCCATAGAATTTATACTGGAATGCTACTCACCCGAAGGAGTCGTCGAAAACAAATGGAAGCATCCCAGTACGATTTTTATCCGTATCAGACCAAATATGGCTGGTAAAAGAGCAAGGGAACGAAAAGTCAATGTCAGACTATAAAAAGAAATGAATCAACTACATCAGCTCTGATTTCTGATGAACAACTAAAGCACCTCCTCATACTGAGGTAACCATTGGGATTCCCTTCCTTGAAAGGTGAATTTGCAAACAGGGCTGTTGCTATCTGTTCCATTTATTAGATAGTCAGACAAAGGGATGAGAAATCTGTGCACATCTCATAAAAAGTTTCAAGATTTTCTCACAGGTTGAAGTGCAAGAGCAGCACGAAATTTTCTGATCATGTCAGCTTCAGAACTAAAATCCAAGTTCACCTGGAAAGGAAGAAACCACCTAAGACAGTTCAGTAAGTTGACTATGATAGGTAATTATTCTCTGTTCGAATACAAGACATTTTAGCCAAAAAATTGATCCAATATAGAAGGCTGAAGGCATTCTACAATACCAACATAATTATCAAATGCAGCTTTATAATGATAAGGTATCGTATAATTATAGGTTAGTAGGTTACTTATTATAATATAATATTTAATGTCAATTCTTATCACCAATGCAAAATTAACTAAAGTTCACTAAATTCTTACTGTGAGTAATGGTTAACGTGCTTTATGTTGTAGAAACGGAGAGAATATTAAATAAACCACTCCTGCCCCAAAAAAAATAGTGAAAACTTCTGCAAATAGCTGTCAGATAAATGGCTAAAATTGTCTAGGGATACTGTATGGACATATTCCCTTCCATTTCTCAATAAGTACTTCTCTTTTAAGGTTACACATACAAACCACCTTCAATTCATTTATTGGTATTTAAAACTGGCTAGTATCATATCATTAATATTTTCAAGTGACAAATGCCATGGCATTGGTCTTTCTAAGTGACAAGTTGGTTAAGTGGATAGATAATAAACAATGAGGGAGTAATAATGTGAACATTAAATTTTCATTTTTTTGAGTTTTTTTGGACTAGAGTCTAGAGGGAGTACACGAACAATTTCAAAATCAAGGAGAAAAGCAGCAATCACAAAACACATACTCCCTCCGTTTCTTTTTAATCTACACACTTTCCTTTCCGATCCCTTTCTTTTTAATCTACACACTGTTGTTTTTTCTATTTTTGGTAACATGTCCCATCTATTTTCTCCTTTTATTCCACCATATGGTCCACTTTTCAATATAATAACCCACCTTTTTTGTTTCTCTCTCCACCTTTTCAGTTTCTCTCTCACACTTTTGGACTTCCTCCTTGGTTCACCCCCAAAGTGAAGTGAGTAATTTAGAAAGAAATGGACGGAGTAGCAATTACCTGGACAGTACAAGTCCTGAACATCATATCAAGTCCAAGAGTGCCAACTTTCGGCATGTAGTTCCTCATAATCTCATATCTTCCCTGATCATTCAAACAGTCAGTAGTCCACAAACAGAAGCGGGGAAAAAAATTGACAGCACAAGCTATAGGAATCATCTAGCAATTAACAAGCACCACGAAGTTGTGGAGCAAGTCGTAAAAATCAATAATAATTGTGGAAGCTTCTGTAATCACCAAATGTGAACAAGGTCAAGCTTTCACACATACTTTATAGCATAAGGTGTGAGCACTGAGCATATCACAATCATTAAATTTATTTATCAAAATAAGTTAAGATGGAAACTAAAAATACAAACATAAAAGGGTAGAAGGTAGAATTCCCGAATCCAAAACGAAAGATAATCGGTAAAAGATATCTTGGCCCTGAAAAAAGGAAGGGAAAGATACAGAAACAATGAAGGGAGAGTACATATATCAAAAAGTACATCTAGCTCAATTGCAATTTGAACAACATAAATTGCAATGAGTAGTTTGCATGAGATCTACATAGTGAAAGATTATAGAGGATTACCTTGGGCATTACAGGGATGTCCTTCAGTCCCCATTTGGGCTGGAAACCAATCCCTAAAAATCCAATTCCCATTTCTTCTGCAACAGCTTTGACCTGCCAGACGTGTGACAACATCAAGGATTTGATCACATAGTCATTTATGAGAGCAATTGATATACCAAAAATGTCGTTCCATAAGACTCTAAAGTGCACTTATTGCTGCATTCCACTTAAGAGACTATGTCACAAAGTCTCAAGTTAAATAGAGAAAGTACGGGAAAAAAAGATAATAAAAAAGAGCAGCTACTCCGTCATGATTCATCAATCTTTATCAATTGCCAAAATCTCTCAACATAAATACATGACACGGGCTAGAATAATCATACTTTTTTTTTCCCTCAAGCCCCAAAACTTCACCAAATTTTCCATTTGAGTTGTCTCAACTATTTTAACCAACTTCATTTTGGGGTAAAGCTTTGAATGCAATGTGAGTAAAGAATATAACATGGGACCAGACTATTCTTCGGCATGTGCATGAACGTTTTCCTAATACTCGATAATACTATTGAGATACAAAGAGGACCAATTGATTTTGGGTTTTCAACAAAATCAATCTAAGAGTTTGAGTTTCTGAAACACTCAAGAACAGATGACTGTGGACTTTTGTTGCAAAAGTAAACAAGATGATGTGATTTCTTATACACACTTCACATATGTAGGTTCATGTCTCTTCATAGACACCCAAACATGCATGTCAATAGAATAAACAATTTTATATTAACATCACTAATTACCCTTAGTTTTACGTTATTTCAGAAAAAACAACAAAGCAAAAACACTCGCAAAACTGCCAACCATTGCAACATCTTGGGCTTGCACGACCATGCAAATTTCAACATCAAAATTTTGCATGATCATGCAAACATGACACAAACAATTCCTGTCAATATTAGGCATTTCACTTGACTGCACAGATATGCATGATCAATGATGCAAATTCACAAAAATTCCTCTTTTGCGTTATAGACATACCATGTCTACACACATCTCTCATAACCCCCAAATCTGAGCAATGCTTCTACCACAATGCCAAATGTGAAATTCGAGTACAGTTATACCTACAAATGTTCCGATAAACCTTCCTTTACTCATTCACATTTACTTTGTCTCTCTCCTCAATATAAAATTGTCCGCTCCTTTTTCTTTGTCCCCTCAATATAAGATTATCCTTCCTAATAGTTGGTTTCAAGATAAGAGGGTAAGGCTTTGGGTGACAGAGGGAGTTTTTTTTAAAAATACATTTATTGTTCATGAAGGATTGCTAAAAGTCTCTAACCCAAGCGAGAAAGAAAAAGGCCCTCTAAAACCCAACCAATTCATCAGCAGTTCAGTATTAAACGGGCTCCAACTTTAAAACAAACATGCAGAGGACTATAAGGAACAGCTTGTTAAGCATTTCACATGCACCTTCGAGCTAGCCTATCCAACACTTCACCTTATTGCTGACATCAATATCTTAATGATATAGCCAAGAAAGAAAGTAATACACCAATATATTCATTCATCTAGCCGAAAACTGATTCTTAAGTTGTTCTTCCTGCATGTGGTGATCCAGAAGTTATCCTCCATGTACTTAGTAATTTATATATTACTCTTAAAGTCTTAACTGCATCAGATAGGTAAAAAAATAATTTGCAACATCTCAGGAAACCTCATCCCCATATTAATAGAATGAGTGATTCATGACATTGTACTTTACATAACCAAGACAACAAATCAAGGGCCCTCTTTTGGCAGTCGCAACAGATATTATTTCTTTGATTAAGACAGGCAGTGTGGTACAAATATATACATTTACAAAGAAAGAAAGCTGAAAGTATTATATTGTCTTAAAAATAATAGTTGAAACTTGAATGGGAGCAAAGATCAGCATATACATATAACAGTGACAAGAGGGATGAGATATGGGGCAAAAATGCCCAATCAGCATGAAAGATATCTCTCAAAGCAACAGTAACAGGTAATGAGAATAATTGCCTAAAGCCCTAAACTAACCTGGTACAGGTGCGAGTTAACTTCCGCACAAGTTTGATGCAATGTTTCAAGAGGAGCACCACTAAGTTCAAACTGACCACCAGGTTCCAGTGATATGTTTTGATTCCCCTGACAATGGCAACAAACACGTTATCTACTAAAGGCACCAGCAGCAGACAATAAGATCAAAAAAAAAATTCTACATTTTCAAAAAAGCAGATGCATATTTGCAAAAATAAATGGAAGTGAATCAATAGGGATAACTTTACAAGCAAACAAGAACAGTGATGACAGGGACCAATATTTTGGAGAGCGGGTTTGCAGTAAGTAGAGGGGAATTGTTGGGCTATATAATATATATGCATACTCAGATCCAAAGAGATTAAGGCTCATGCGGATAAAGAACCCTCAACCTCATGATTGGATCATTAATAATGTGAAAGCTCAGATTCTCATTTCTCTGAGTGAGCTCAAAGCTTACTATTTTCTGCATAGCAATATATTAATTATCTGTCACTATCTTTTACCTGCCCAAGACCTTAAGCTAGCAAGGGAAAGAATATGATGAGTATAAAGCATAGAAAAAGTTAACCTGCTTAAGTCCAATGATATAGTCACCCTCCATTACTTTATCCCAGTCAAATCTCTCAGCAATACCATTGAGCAACTCAGCAATTTGTTCATATTTCATGGGGCGTAAAGTGTCGATTTCGAAACCAAACTTCTCATGTTCTGTGCCTATTCTCCATTTCTGTTTAGGTTTGCATCCAGACGCAAGATAATTGACAAGATCCTCTTTAGTGAGCGGGTCTGCAGCAACCACAGGATCTTCTGTAGGAGGACTAGCAGCAACAATTGAGCGAAAACCCCGAGACCGTTCTCTTCTACTAATGTCTAGGCTCAAATATTTTGTCCCCTTCCATCTCAGTGTCTGTGTCTCAGCACGCAATTGCATGGATATTGGCACAGGTGCCTTCAACACAACTGCCATCTTAGATTTAGATTTTGATTTGTCCCCTACACAACTTTTCAAAACCAGTATAGAAAACTATTATCTTCTCAGAGCACAAATCACAAAGACTACAGTACATATAACTATGATAGTATAAATTATACTTCTATTGTACAACCACTCTTAATATTAGCATCTCTGGCGGAACCCCCATATTCTTTGAGCTCTAAATCAATAAATTCTTACTCCAATATTTTATGCTTCATTTTAAATTGTTAATCTTAAAACTTATAGTAAAATTAGTCCTACACAAACCTTCAATTTCTTGGAATCGCCAAACAAATCCTTCAATTGCCTCCAAAAGCAACTTCAAAAGATGCTGCAAATACGATATCTGAAAATCCAACTTTTTAGATAGAAAACAAAACTGGAATAATATCTGAAATCTATAATCTTTAATATGTAGAGAGAGATGGAATTTTCTTGCAATCGCAGTAAATCCGTATTTGGAGAGTTAGGTTACAAACTTACTTCTTTTCTGTGTTTCTTCCTTTTCTTTTCCTTTCCTTTCCTTTCCTTTTCTTCTCCCTTCTCCGTCATGTTTTAACTTTTTACTTCTATCTACCATTCCTCACAAGTTTTAACTTTTTTTTTTTTTATAAAGGTCAAGAAAAATAAGGTTGGCTCCCACCTTATCGTTTACAAGAATAGAATGAAGAGCAGACTGAGTATAATTTTCTACATTAAACTGGGAATCAATAAGATGACCAACATTGGCAATCCAATCTGCTGCTTTATTTGCTTCCCGATAGACGTGACGAATAGTCCATGAAGCGAAGGAACAAAGAGAAGTCTTGATATCCTGAATAATATGAGCAATCTGCCACAGCGGAGACCAAATACCTTTGACTGAATTGATGACCATGAGGTTATCACCTTCTATGTGGAGATAGTGAATATTATTTTGAAGGGCGAAGCGGATTCCTTGTTGAAGGGCGGTGGCTTCAGCCACGGAGACAATAGACGATCCAAGGTTGAAGGTTGCTGCTTTAAGGAGATCCCCACCGGAATCTCTGATGATAATACATGTTGCGGGTACACGAATCGAGCGTGAAGTTTAATTAGTTTGAAGAAGGGTGGTGGGGTGGCTCCAGACCATGATGGAGGAAGGATACTTCGGGTGGAAGGATGGAGAGAGGAGTGAGGGAACGGGGAGCGGAGGATTGCGATATTCGCATTCTAAGACTCCATTCGGATAGAATTTTGTTTATGAACAATCCGTAAATATTAAGAGAATCATTATGAAATATGATATTGTTTTCTTTCAAATACTCCAAATGAGGAAGACAACTTAGTAGTGGAATCTTTATATCTCTAATTTTAGAAAGTAGGTTAAAAAGTGTGGTTAATGTGTGTGGTAGCCAATCTCGAGATCCTTAAGGGGCCGAGGGAAGTAGCGGGCTACAATCCCAAAGGGTGATCTAGAGATTCCTCATGATCTGGCTAAAAGGATAATTTTTTTAGCGGTAGTTCTAACTCGATTATTATGGAAAATTTGCAAAAAATCTTAAGTTTTGGGAATATCAAGATTCCAAATCATGAGCCATTTTCCCTAATAGAAGGCTAGCCAATTAGCTGATTTGACCGTGAACAGACCCGAGGAACTAGGACCCCAAATAGACTTATCTGGAATCTAGGAGAAAGGAAGTGGAATACCTTTAATGCAGTTGATGATGTGAGCAGGAAGAATAGTCTTTAATTTTATAAGGTCCCATGATCTATTTGGAAGAATTAAATCCTTTAGGAGAAGGTTAATATCAACCTGACTTTCAGTTAAGTTTAAGGTGGTCATTAGATTTTCATCGAGCCACCAGTTATAGAGCCAAAAGAGAATTTGAGAGCCACCTCCTATTTTCCAACGGATACCTTTACGAAGTAGCGAACGTTGAAGTAAATTTTTTTCCATATGGGGGAATCATGAGGTTTGTGCTTGTAATTAAAAAACGATTGACCTTTGAGATATTTGTCTGAAACAAGTTTAACCCAAAAATTTTGAGGTTTTGTTAGGATTTTCCACCCAAGTTTTGCTATAAATGCTCTATCCATTAGCATCGTTCTCCTAAGGCCAAGCCCTCCCTGAGATTTGGGCCTGCATATTATGTCCTAGGCTATAAGTGGAGTTGCATTTTTATCCTTGTTTTGGCGCCAAAAGAATTTCCTGTGAAGTGAGTCAATTGAGCTAGCAATTCCTGGTGTTAACATTGTTGAGGCACAAGTATAAGCCGGAAGGGCTTCGAGATTACTCTGAATAAGGGTAAGTCTCCCTGCTTTGGAGAGAAACCCAGATTCCCAAAGATTAATTCTTTGATTTGTTTTTTGGACAATATGAGCGAGATCAGCTTTAGAAGGATGATGTGAACTAAAAAAAAAATCCCGAGGTAGCTAAAGCTGTTTTGCGATTATGGTTGACCTTTTTGGAGAAAATGATTGAAGATTTGTGGAAATTGACTAACTATCCTAGAGAGATTATAGAATTCATCAAGCGCTTTTTTTAGGTTTGTACAAGTTGTGGTAGTAGCTTTGCAAAAAAGAAGGTTATCGTCAACAAAAAGAAGACAAGGTATATTAGTAGTTCTAGGATGCAGCTTGAAACCAATACCTGAGTTCCGAGATTGGCTTTGGATACTTAATTTCCTTATGAGGACTTCCATGCAAATAATAAAAAGATACGATGATAGGGGGGTCACCTTGTCGAACGCCCCTAGAAGGACGAAACCAAGGCGAAGGATGACCATTTACTTTGATTGAGTAAGAAACATTTGTAACGCATTCTTTAATCCATAAAATCCAAGGAGCTGGAAAACCAAGAGCCTAGAGAGTTTTCCAAAGAAAATCCCACTCAATTCGGTCATAGGATTTTTCCATGTCTAGCTTTGGGGCATACCATCCTGTTTTGCTTTGAGATTTTTGAAAAGTATTTAGAGCTTCTTGCGCAATTAGTATATTGTCATGGATAGAGCAGTCCTGAGTTAAAGCATTTTGAAGGGGACTGATTTCCCATTGCAGGATTGGTCGAAGGCGGTTGACCAAGATTTTAGAAATTGCTTTATAGACAGTGTTGACTAAACTGATTGGCCTGAAATGATCTGGAGTCTCAGGAGCCTCTTTTTTCGGTATGAGAGTTATCAAAGTATGATTCAATGAAAGGGGGAGTTTACCATGGAAGAAAAAGCTCTGAATGGCAATTGTTACTTCTTTTTCAATAATGGGCCAATAAGCCTGATAAAATTTTCCTCCAAAAGCATATGAGTCGGGTGCTTTTAAAGGATTAATATCAAAGAATGCATTTTTAATTTCCTCCGCGGATACTGGAGCAAGGAGGTTATTCGAGTTAGTCGTCGAGATAAATGGTTGAATAAAGCTTAGATCAATCTCTCTATTTGCAGATTGGGATGAATGGAATCGATTCTTAAAAGAGTCTAAAAGTAGCTTAGTAAGTTCATCATGGGAGTCAACCCATTGTCCAATTTCGTTTTTTAGTTGAAAGATAGTCAGCTGAGCCATTGTCTTTTTCATTCTATTATGGAAGAATCTGGAGTTACGGTCTCCTTGAGTAAGCCACGTTTTTCTCACAGTCTGACCCCAAGCCTTTTGGTTAAAAAGAAGTAGTTTCTCTCTTTGAGTGATCAACCGATTTATGTGCTTAATTAAAATGTCATTGAAAGGCTGGTGCCATAGTTTTAGTTGTAGTTCATTTATCTTTTCATCATTCTGGACGAGCTTATTAGTTGTATGTTTGTAGTTATTTTTTGCCCAGACTTTGAGGTCGGTTTTAATGCGGATAAGTTTCTGTTGAATTCAAAAGAACCGAGAGCCTCTAATAGGAATATCCCAGTTCTTTTTAACAATAGAGTGCGAATGCTTGTCTAAAGTCCAAAAGTTTTGAAACCGAAATGGAGGTGGCCAATTAAATTCAACGTCATTGGAGGAAAAAATAATTGGAGCATGATCTGATACTGTAAAATTACCATAAAAAATGGTGCTTTGTTGAAATCGTCATAAAAAGAGTTGTGGCATATAGCCAAGAGAAAGGAAGTGTAGTAATTATTCAAATAAGACCAGAACGCATCCTTTTCGAAATTTTTGGCCGGGCAATATGTGCCCAAAATTGAATACATTTTATTGTTTGGTTTGTAAAGTACGTCTAGATGAATCAATAGGTCATGCAAATAATGATTTTGTAGTGTAATATTAGAGTTATTCCAACACACCCACATTCCTCCAACATGGTTGATTGGGTCAATAACTAATTTATTGTGGAAGTGAAGCGCTTTAAGAATTCGATGGCTATTATTATTATTATTAGTTAAGTTTCAATGATGAAGATTATCCGATTTATATTTGTTCTTTAGGTAGATTAGCTCACTCAAAGTTTGGGGTTTTTCCCCCATGGATATTCTAGCACAAAATCTTCATAAAATAAACAGATTGGTGAGATAGGGTTGTTTGACAGGTTCATTATAAACCAGGCCATAAGTGCCACAAACAAAAGCAAACCAAGAATATGGCATCATGACCTCTCTTCTTCTCCTTGGATCATTTGAGAAATGACAAAAGGGACCTGCCATAGAAAGAGAACGGGTCAGGGGGTGTATAACCACCCCAGTGCAAAAGCGAGTGTTAAGCACTCGGTTCAATATGGCTGCAAGAGCCTGGTCATTTAAATGAAGAAACAGTTGGAGTGAGTGGTCCAGCCCAGCACCAGACTGTTCTTATGCGAGTGGCAAAACTCGTGGTTCCAGAAGGTTGTGAAAACCCATTCTAGAGGAGTAATCAAAAAGATTTTCCAGGACGTAGGTTGAAATTTCTTATAATTTACCCTGAAAGAAAGGAACAAACCATTAGGGGGTGGAAAAACACCCCGTTTCTGCGAATGGCAAAATATTCGATTCCATAAGATTTTGAAAACCCAGTCCATCAAAGAAATAAAGTATTTCTTTAGTCTTAACACATTGTGGAACACGCGAAGAGAAAGATAAAAAATATCATTGTAGGAGATAGGTAAAATTAATTTTGTTTGTGCTGATGGATCTCCATTGTCTTCAAAATAATGAATGAAAGTTCTGCAAAATATCCTTGGTTCCAACCAAATAGAAAATAGGCACTTAGTGATTGTACAATCATAATGCTGAAAAGAGAATTCTGATAGTAAAATTACATGAGTAAAAGAGTTGGCATAAATGGTTATGGATCTAAAAATGGAGAAGAAGGCGGTGTAGTATACACCAAAACAATAGTAGACAGGAAAAAACCAAAGGTAGACAAACAAAACACAAGATAGAGGAAGCAAGAAGTAGATAGTCATATAGAGACTGAATAATATGGGAGATCTATCCAGAAGACATATGGTTAGAGATAAATCTATCACAAGCCAACCCATTTTAGTCAAATTGAGAAGCCAAAATTAAAATTAAAATTAAAGAAAATAACTCGCCAACCACGTAGATGAGAAACCTATATTCCACAAAGGTTATGACATTCTAAACTAGTAATCAGGAGGGAATGAGTATAGGGAGAACCATTTGCAACAGTAACAAATTCATGAGGAGAGATAAAGTGAAGAAGACCATTAAGAATAAAATAGAGCGTGTAAAATTGACCATGATAAATCTCAATAAAACTAGAAGGTTCTGTAGGAACAAATTAGCAAAAACAACTAGGCAATCATATGAAGTAACCACTATTGATAAAAGAGAATGGTGAGGAATTGAAGTCCAACCATACCCCTCTAGGATAAGAGAGATCATAATAGTGGTTTCACATATGGTTCCAAAGAGAATAATTAAAATCATAGCAAAATGATACAAATTATTTGATAACATTTGCGAATCATTTATCAAAAAGGAAGCCAAGTCTAACCAAAACCAAAGGAAAACCATAAGAATAAGTAAATGATAGCTAGACCATAACCCAAAAATAGAGATTAGGAGTAGACATTCTTGAGATATTAATACAGTATGACGCAATATTGAACACCAACCAAACATATTCAGATTCAGAGCACTCAAAAAATTGGTCACCAAGAAACCATACAAATCCAGATCAAGATGATACCAATGGAATGATATAAAATCAGATCTATCACTGAAGAAGGTAATAAATAGATATCGCAACCAAATAAAATTCACAAAGGGGAGGAAGGGACTTACCTGGGTGAGATCATGGATGTGGTTGTTGCGGGATCGACACGGCACGGACGCCCCGTTGCCGAGAAGTCGATTGATGTTGGTGGCCACGGTGGTGGTGTTTGAAACACCCCCTCGCACTGTGCGCACGTTGCCAGGTTCACCGCGGTGGTGGCCGGACGATGCCAGGTTGGCTGGACGTTTGAGGCGCAGCTGCTCCGTGCCGGGAATGGATTCAGAGGAGGGATGGCGGTGGAAGATGATGGTGGACGAGGTGGTACTTTTTGTCTTCGGAAGCGAATTAGGGGCCAGGTAATGATAGGTAAAACAATTTCTAACAAGATCTTGAGAAAAAACAGTAGTAATTGGATGGATTTGCATTGAATTCGGCTTGATAAGTGATGATTCATGAATCATGATGGAAAGATTTACAGAAGAAGGTCTTATGGTTAGATTCATGGAGGTTCTTTGGTTTCATTGGATGTTCTTTGTGTTTTTCTTTTTTTTTTCTTTTTCTCTCTCTAGAAATCTCTAGCATCTTTTGGAGCATTTTCTGCTCTTGGACTTGAGTATTGATTTTTATTACATAAACATCTACAAAACAATTTTATCCAACAAACTAATTAATATAGATGTCAATTAAATATATTTGTTAAAATTTAAGGTAGTACTTACTACTTAGGCCCGTTTCCGTTCAACTTATTTTAAGTCCTTATAGAAAAAATAAGTTTAGATAAGTTCATTTAAGTCAAGTTAAACAAAAATAAGGTTTGACACACTTATAATATAAATTTAGATAAGGACTAATAATATCAGACAAGTACGGATAAGCAAAAATAAGTTGAAAATAATAAGGCCTTAAACTTTGTTTCTTTTATCCTCCGCGGTTGACTATACTCGTGTTTATTAATCATGGTGCCGAAAGCAAATAGAGTTACCAAATTTCAACACATTCAAGTAGAGTTAAGTGTTATTTTAGATAATGATGTTATTGATGCAGTTAGGGATGGCAACGCGTCGGATCTGGATCGGGTCCTTATGGACCCATATCCATTTTCGTTTTCAAAGACTGTACACGGATCTGACGGGTCTGAAAACTAGAACCCATATCTGGATACTGCAGATCTTACGGATCTGTCCATAATTTCTCTACCAAAATCATAATTTACCAACACTTGCACAATAAATACAAAATTTGATAAACAACATTTATATAACAAAATTCAAATCAAAGACAATTAACATTCCATTCTAATATTAAAACTTCACTTTACATTACAGATTTACAGAAATTAAAGCAAATAAAAAGAATTAAAACTAAGAACGCCAAGAAAGAAGAAGGGGAGAAGAGATAGAGAGGGGTTGAGACTTATTGGGACTTCAGGCGGTGAGAATAAAGCCTATGTTTGCTAACTTTGTAGGAGTACTATAATGGGTGACAAAAGTAGGAAGAGAAAAAGAGAGGAGGGAAATCAAATGAAAAATCCTAAAGTTCTAAAGTCAGTGAAAGAGAGCGGAAATTACTTAGGGGCGTTTGGTTTCCACATGGTAAAGGGAATGGAATCAAGAAAGGGGTAGAGGGGGGAAAGGAAACTAAAGCCCTTTGATTAAAAAGGTTTTTTGGTTGGTATATAAATTTTCCACCTTTCTTCCTCCTCTCTCCATTCCTCCACCATTTCTCCCTCCATTGATGTGTTGCCGGTTGTCGCTGCCCCTCCCTGATCTGGCATCGTCGACGCTACTTTGACACTACCGTCGCCGCGAGGCCCGCGACAATGCCACTGCTTCGCCTTCCCCTCGCCGACAACAACCCGCCCATCACCGCCGCAACCACCCCTTCTCTATTTCTTCTCTTATCTCACCACCTTCTAAAAAGGTCAAATTCGAGGTTTAAATGGTCGAATTCGACCATAAAAACTTAAGATCTTAAGTTTTCATGGTCGAACTTGACTTTCTAAAGCCATGATTAACAACAAGAAGAGGTTTCCCCATCCTTACTCTCGATTTTTTTTTAAAAAAAATAAGGGTTGTGGATTAATGGGTGGGTGGTGGTGGATCTTTGGGGTGGTGAATTTTTTTTTTCAAGTGGGTGATGGTGGTTATGGTATTTTTCGAATGGTTGGAGGTCGATTTTTAAGGTGGTGGCTGGTGGGGATGGGTTTCTTGGGTGGTTTGTGGTGTTTTTGGGTGGGTTTTGTGGGTTAGTGGCAATGTTGGTGAATTAAGGTGATCGTTGTGGTGGTTGCGATGCTTCCAGGCGGTGGTTGCAGTGCCTTCAGTTGGTGGGTGTAGTGGCTTGGTGGTTGCGATGCTTTCAGGAAGTGGTTGTGGTGGTTGCGGTGGCTTGGTCATCATGGGTAGGTGGTGGTGGTGGTGCTGTTAGGATCAGGTGGTGGTGTGGTGGAGTGTTGTGGTCAAGGTTGGTCAAGGAGTTGAGGAGTTTGGGGGTAAGTTGAACCCTATGGGGGACTGGGGAATCAATATAGAGAAGTTTTGGGGGTAATAAAGGGGTAAAGGAAATGATTAAAATGGCTTATCAAACAAGATATAAGGGAATAGGAGTTGTTGTTTCCTTTTCCCTTTCTTTAAACCCCCAAAACAAACACCCCCTTAGTTTTACAGCTCTAGAAATCCATCTAGTCATCTTTCAGTATTATTACCACTGTGTTTGGTATTTTTTTAGTAAAGAAAAAGGAAGGGAAGAGACGGAAACGAAGAGAAAACAAGAGAACTAAACTTTCTAATGTTTGGTTAACCAAAACGAATTTAATGAATTATCTATTTCCTCCTAAATTCCTCCAATTTTGAGAGGGAAGATAAAGGGAGATTTATTAGGTTTTATTTCCTCTCACTTCCTTTCCCTTTTCAATTGAATCCTTTTTTTATCAAACATAACAAAATCTCTTTTTCCTTTTCCATTTCCACGTTGCATTACATCTTTTTATTAGATCCATGTCAAGTTTGTATCTCACCTAAACACAATAAAGTATATCTCAAATCTTCTTACGCTACAACTATGCTTACATATGTAAATTGTGCAATTATACATGCTCCATATTTTTGAAATTTTAAATATATCACTATTTTTTTTCCAGATAATAAAAGAGAAAATTATGACAATATACTTAACTTCTACAATTGTATATTTAGTGGTACTTCTGCTTCCGGATCCTTCCATCTTCTAACGAAATTATGCATATTTAAAGAAGCGAGAACCTATAGGTCGAATTATGGTGGAAATTAAATAAAATAACTATTAACATTTAACTTAACGCTGACTTAACGGAGGGGTACCATAGAGAAAACTTAAAAAGTTGAAGAATACTATGTATAACAAAGAAACATTAGGGGTTTAACATATAATTTTAAAAACCACATGGTATCCATAAAAAACCCCAAAAACATAAAAGGACAGCATGAGAGCAGTAATAATGTCGACAATCCCGCAAACCCAGTATCCCAACTATCTCTTCCCAACAACCCTGTAGCCTCTCTCTTCGCAACAGCCACCATAGTTTCTTCTACTTCCAAGACGTCGCCATCGCTGATCTCTTCGCGGTAGCCTTTCTCTCTTTTGTCTACATTTCTTAATCTCTCTAACTCTCTAAGTTTTTTTTTTTACTTTTTAGGTTTTACTAATCAATAATCCAGGGTTTGTTTTCATTTGGGGGTTTTTCTTGTTATTTACCATTTACTAAGTGTCGAATAATTTAGGGAGTTCAATTACTTATTGGTACGTTTCGTTTTCAATTTGGGGGTTTTGCCTAAATATCATTTATGCTTTCTTATATATTTATCAGAAAAATCGAGTTTGTATGGATTATGGAGTACTAATTTATTATATATGGAGTACTAATTTATTTTTTATGAAGTTAATTCGTTCAATTTTCATATAATATTTTTATGTAAATTTCTTGTTCGGCGTTACCTAGTCGGTTTTCCTTTTTTTTGTGAAATAAAAAAATAGCGTTTTCCAATTTTGTGACATGTCTGAATCTGTTATCCGTTTTCGTGCATTATAGCATGGTATGATCATGTAGCAATGTAAGAATGCCAAATGTACATGTTGTTTGTTAAATGACCAACTCGAATTATATATATTTTTGAATGTTTTCCTTGGCAACCTGAAGAATTTTGGTTCATTGGGAAAAGGCCGAATACATTATCATAATTTGAACTTCTGAAAATTGCCAGTAGTCGGAAATTGGATCCACACTGCTACTGCTCGTTCTTGTTGGTATACTTCCATTGTAATACCCCTCATGATTGCTTTAAAGGGATTTAGCAGGCTACTCATTCCAACAAGATGCATCTTTCTTTTAGGGAGCTTAAGTCCTTAGTTACTCCACAGTTAAGCGTGCTTGGCTGGGAGTAATCTTGGGATGGGTGACCTCCTGGGAAGTTTCTCAGGGTGCGCATGAGTGAGGACAAAATGCGCCGGAAGAACTTGTGTTGGTTATTGAGGACAGTTGTTGGCCCTAGATGCGCATTAGTGACGATATACTCGACTCCGGAAGAGTCGGGGTGTTACATCCATGCAACTTATTTGCTTTTTTACATGTTGAGTTTCAATTACTAAATGCCACTAATAATATCCTCTATAATTTTGTTCCTTAGCATGCTAGCTAGACATTATTTTTCCACCATGCCCCTCTCTGCATTGCAATCGACTAGAAAAATAACATGTATGGTGCATGCTTAAGAATTGAGTTTTCTTGGTGGTTTGCATGATGATAGGATATTTTCCAAAACGAAGAAGGGAGTTTGATTGTAAGTACTCAACGATTTTATCGTCCTTAAGATCTAGGCTGAGAATAATGTAGGTGAAACTTGGGAGTCGCGTGACCCAAGGGAGCCTTTCTACAATTATCACCTCGCGTCGATGAGGTATTGAGGTCCCTGCTAGTGCTGTGATGCAGAAGTGCGTGATACATTTTCTGCCTCTTCACAAACCATTGCTTGATTGTAAACAACACCCTGGTTTTATAGTTCGCAAGTTTAATGACTATGTGGAGCAAAAAGTTTTAAATCTCACTGACAAAGAGTGTAAATGTGTCTTACCTGATCAACATTGTGATAAGAGGTTTTTAGTGTGTCCTTAAGGCACCAAAAACCACTTCCCAAACTAAATTTCTAACTCCAAAACAAGCAATTACTTAGAATGTAGTAAAGGCAAGTCAAGGGTCAATCCACAGGGAAATAGGGATTAATCAAAGTCTAACAAGTTCAAATTGCCTAATTAAAGGATATTTGGGGGTTTTTTTGAAATAGGTTTTATAAACTATGAGCTAACTAAGATAAAACAAAACAAGCAAATAAATTTAAATATGAGTGTAAATATCAATAAGGAAAACACTAGGGTCAAGGCTACTAGTATGAATCAAACCGGAAGAATGATCATTGATGCAATTACGGATTCAAAAGCGATAATTATACAATGTTTGATTTTGCTCTAAAATACTCAAGTCCTCTTTCGAATGGTCCCCAAGACTAATCGTTTAATCAATCAACAAAATCCTCTCTCGAATGGTCTTTAGTTAATTGATTAAGAGATCAAATAACTATGGAAAACCCCTAAGAAAAGGATCCCTTTAATTTCTACACAATATCTTGGCCTAGAAATTAAGTTGATTCATGGGGATGAGAAAAGGGTTCAAAATTTGATAATGTGATCGGTATGTACCCCAAGGCCTTAAAATACCAAGATCAGTGCATAATCATCATTAAATCACCACAATTACATTAACAATCAAAGGAAAGCCTCAATTCATACTTTAACCCAAATCCTAGATAGAAGACTACTCATTAATCATGGAGTCTATGCATACAGATCTAGAATTATAGACTAATTTAAGGCTAAACATGTTTAAAGGATGATTAATAGAATAACAATAATCAATTATGAATCTACTATAAGATATATAACTATGAAAGAAGAAAGAATAACAGTAAGAATAATGAATAAAAAATTAAAATTTGCAAATTAAATTAATCAAAGTACCTTGGAGATGTAGAAATCAACAATCTTTAATTTAGAAATCCGAAATTTAAGACAAAACAATGTGTTTTTCTCTTTAATGTAGAACCCTCAATAACTCTCTTATCATCTAGAATAAAGCATAAACCGAAAATAAAGTCTAACTCAAGTTTTAATTGGCATGAGGCCTTACAAAAATTATTTTCGAAACTCAATAGGTGCGAGCGCACCCCATAAACATGTGCGAGCGCACCAAGTCTTTTGTGTTTGGCCTCCGCGAAGTGGTGCGGGCGCACCTAACAGAGTGGTGCGGGCACACCAGGCATAGGTGCGGGCGCACCTCTGGTTCTGCTTTGGTCAAACAACTCAATTAAAATGTGCATAACTCTTTCGTTTAGATCCAACATAGGCTTATGACCAGTCGTTTGAAAGATATCGAAATGATCTTTTACCTCCAACTGGAATTACCTTCATCTGATTTGTGATTTGGGAGATATGTTGATTTGAAGTTTCCCCTTACAAGAATTTATTGTGCTATTGTGTTCCTTTGTGCGAGCGCACCATTTTTCAACTTGGGCTCTATTTTCATTGTTTCCTTTGTCGACTCTTGAGCTCGTAGTGGTCTTAGGTAGTCCCACCTATATTAAGAACATGGCAAAACATGGTGAAAACAAATAAACTAGAAAGGTAAAAAATGACAGAAAATCTAGTAAAATGTCACTATGTTCAAAAATGATCAAGTGAATAGAATATAAGGGAAAAAAGGAAAAAAAAGAGGAAAGAAAGAGGGAAGAAAGAGGAAAAAGAGGATCAAAATGAGCCAAAAGGAGTCCATTAAGTACAGTAGAAACGCACTTATCACATCGGCCTAAAGAGTAGTACAAAGTTGTGCAAGGGTGACTCTTGCCAAAAATATGTGGTCACGTAATTACATGTATGTTGTTTTTTGGTTTTGCAATAAAAAACTTGAGACTTGGTTATGGTTTACTAGCGAGCTTTATTTCTTATTGTTGATTGCTAAACCTCAATTGACAGAGGTTTATGGGATTTTGATCATGTGATATTTGGTAGACTTCACGTGGTTAGTTGGGTTAAAAGATCTCATAGAATATTGTTGATGGTGTGCGTTAAAGGCATCTAGCCTCCTTTTTCTTCAAATTTGTGAGCATATATGAAGCATGGCTATCATACAACTTGGTTCTACAAGTAGATTGAGGATTAATTTTTGGACATTGAGTAGCAATGCAAGTTGTTCGGCTCCTTCGTCCGCCATCGAAACTTCAAGCAATCCTATTGTACGCATTCATGTTCAAACTGGAATATATGATCTATTTCCAGTTTGAGATGGGGTTTTAGAGATTGGTAGTTAGTTTGTTATTTTTCCCCTTACAATTAAGATGTTTAGTTAGGTTGCATTAGTAGTATAAATATATAATGTAATAACTATAACCTATCCAAACCATAGATTGTATTACAGCATTACAATGTAGAAATAAAAAAAAATATCCACATGAGCTTGAGCTCCAAATAGCAACAATGGCATTCTTTCATTCTCTCTCATTAATCTTCTCTCCTTAACTCTCAAATCTAACACTTATCCTTAGGAAGCATGCCCAAAATTTGCTTTTAGTCACGATATAATTGTTATTCTTTCATCTACTCCTCAATTCACATATATATCTATTATGAATGCTACCATAGTTCACTAATCAATAATATGCTACTTGGACTTTCATTATCCGACCATGTTGGATTCCTGACACTCTTTGTTAGGTATGGACACTTAGATGCTTCATCATAGACAATAGTATGATATGTTTTCATAGACATAGCATAGTTGAATACTTAAATGTGTAACTATGTCCGACATGAGTACCTGAGTATGAGTAACATAGCATACTTATATATAATTTGTGTAAAGAAGAAACAAGAGTATGAAAAAGGCAATCAGGCCACCATTGTTCTAAATCCGCTTTGTTTTTCTTGTTATGTAAGTAAAATTGTATCAGCTTATGCTCGACTTTATAATTATTCCATATTCGATTTGAGCGAATCTCAATATACATGGTCAATAGGAACATAACAATGCCTAAAAGAGGATATATTAATTTTCTGACGGAAAATATTAACGGCATATAAAATTTAAAGCCTACTACATGAGTTTTCTTTTGATTTGGATATGTAAATCATAAATGTAGGATGCAATCACAAATTTTGCAATCAAATAAACCAATACCACGCATCAGACATAACTCTAAAACTTAAATATCGCCATGAGTAATATTTCTTAACCTCACTCCTCACATCTTTCTTAAAAGTGAAGGCCATCACAATACACTTCGTAATTGTTGGGGTCGAAATGGTGTGAAATCAACCAAACCTTCTTGGATCTCAACCAACATAGCAATTATTATAAACATAAAAGAAACTCGATTGTACCATAGAGGAGAAGAGAAACACTAAAAAAATTAGAGGAATCTGACATATATACGGTATCAATAAAGAAAACATAAATGAAGAGAGATTAACGTTAACCACCAACAAATTTGGATATGACATTTCGGAGAGAACTATAAATGTTTTGCGAGAGCAAGAAATTCTTAAGGAAATAGGAATTTTAATTGTGATTAATATAGTGTAATTAGGTTGACCTACAAAGACGAAAAGACTCCAAATATTGTTAAAATAAGGAAGGATAAAATAGTCAATAATTAAATTGTAACGTTTTATCCGAAAAATCGATGATGAGGTGTGTAATATAATAAAAAGGGTTACCTAAGGTAGATTTTTGTTTGGAAAGAAAAGAAAGATGTTTTTCCTTCAAAATTGACAAAACACCGTTTATGAAGTTTTGAGTATTTGAGCATTTCTACTATCTCTAAGCGTATAGATAGAGCCATAGAGGCCCTGGTTGGCGGGCAAAAACACTCGAGTGTTATGGCGTCTTCCATAAACAAAAGGAAAAATTGTTTTAAATAAGTCAACTTTGCGTGGTCTTCCCATTTTAAGTCTACCTTTTGATTAATCCTGACCAAGTTTACTTTGTAAATTCATTAACTTTAATTAGGTTAGATTAAAATATTACCTATAACTCTACGTAAATGCCGGTTATTTGGGTGATGTGTCAAGTACTATTGCCTTTATTTCTTTTTCCTTTTTTTTTTGCTCTTTTTCCTTATTTCACCTAATTCCCCTTTTCTTATTCTCTTTCTTCTCTGTTCCTCTGTTCCTCTCTCCCTCCCTCCTCCCTCCTTAGTCTACACTGCTCCTTTCTCTCTCTTCTCTACTCATCATCACCGAATCAACATCATCAATCATCCTCATCATCAAATCAACACCATATTGAACATTTGTCATAATCGAACTACGATCATCAATCAACGTTCATTGTGGGTGTTTGCCCATCATCGCAAACGATGATCATCAATCAACACCATCTTGTATGGGCCACTCTATTTGTTGCGTTTGGGATGGTGATTGCATCTTATTGAGATGGATTAGGTGAGTCAAGTCGGAGCGAATTGAGAGGGGGTTGGCGGGGGAGACGACGATGCCGAGGGAGAGGAGAGAGGGTAGAGAACGGGGACGTGGAAGGAGGGAGGATAGAGAATGAGTGCCACGTGGTCGGAGGAGAGGTGAGAGAGGGAGGAGGAGAGTGAGTCGACTCGGTTGAGGAACTCGGGATGAGGACAGGGGAAGAGAGAGAGAGAGGTTGGGGTTGGAGTGGATTGTAGTGAGATTAATGTTGCAATTTGTGGACTCAATTTAGTAGGAATAACGAAGAAGACAGGGAGAAATTATGAGATTATGTGTATTTGATGTTTTGGGGAAATTTTGTTTTTGATTGGTTTTGCTAGTTCTGAATTTTAATTTAGATGGGGTTTTTTGAGGGAAAGTAGATGTTGGTGAGTTTGAGTCAGGGTAGGAGAGGGGTGAAGGAGGTGGCAATGGTGGTGGGGGTGAGAGAGAATGGAGAAGATGAAGTTATAAAATAATAGGAGGAGAGAAAGTACCGTTGTTTGGTGGGGTTTTTGGGTGGGTTATGTAATTTGGGTGGTTTTTTGGGTGGGTATTTAGTTTTGGGTGGGTATTTAGTTTTAGGTGGATTTTTGGGCTGGTCAATGGGTTTAGTAGAAGTCAAACTTGCATCTATCTTTTTTGATTACCAGCTAAACCGGTAAACAATCATCTAGCTTAATTAGAGTTAACTAAGCTACAAAGTGAACTTGTTGAGGAATAATCAAAAGATAGACTTAAAATGGGAAGACCACGCAAATGTTAGCTTATTTAAAAGGATAAATTTCATGGAACTACCTGTTATAACAATTTTTTTTTTAAAACTACCTTATAATTTTTTTTTCTTCAAAAAACTACCTTATAAAACAAAACCCGTTTCAAATGACCACCAATTGACGACATCCGTTAATTTTGACCGTTAACCCATCCTTTGACCATCACATGATGGTCACGTGAGTTCATTAAAACAAACAAAAACTCAATTTCAACCCTAAAATAATCCAATACAAATCTAAGATGATGACTCACGTGAACTCACGTGACCAACAAGTGATGGTCAAAGGAGGGGTTAACGGTCAAAATTAACGGATGTTGTCAATTGGTGGTCGTTTGAAACGGGTTTTGTTTTATAAGGTATTTTTTTGAAGAAAAAAAATTTATAAGGTAGTTTTTGAATTTTTTTTGTTATAAAAGGTAATTTCTATTTAAAACAATCTTTCCTAAACAAAAAGCACCACGCTCTCTCTCTTCCTGTCTTCGGAAAATGGTGACACGAAGGTTAGCGCAGGTATCAACAAGCGACGACGAGGGTGCTCCGAAGCCTTCAAGCAGCGACGACAACACCACCCTCTCCCGCCACAACAGCCGCACTCGCCGCCGTGGTAGTCGCACCAGCAGCCGCCGAGAACCGCCCCCTCCGCCGCCAAAGCGCCGTAAAAAGGTCCAGATTCCCGACGAAGACGACGATGAAGAAGAACCCGAGGAAGCCGGAAATCAAGAGGAAGAGGAGGAGGAGGAGGAGGACGATGAAGAAGAAGAGTCTATTCAGGAGGATGCCAAGACTATTGGTGATGTAATTAGGGTTTCTGGTAAAGGTAGAGGTCAGAAGAAGCATTATAAAGAGTTCGAATTTGATGGTAATCGTTTTGAGCTTGTAAGTTTTCCTTTCATTCTACCTTTTGTTTGATGTACGTCAGGTGGAATTTCGGCTGCCAATTGCAAAATTGTTTGAATTTCAGGTTTTTAGGCTTAGGTCTTTTCTTTGTGAATTTTCTAATTACTGAAACTACTTCTGTGAATTGTTTGATCCTATTAACTTTCTAGGAGTCTAATTTATAGATATGTGTCGATTCTTCATTTATCCTATTCTACTTCCAAGTGTTGCTTTCCATAGAAACACAGTGGAACTATGGCCCCATTTCTAGGAGTCTGATTCAGTTGCCGAGTAATTTCTAACTTGCTAGCTTCACTAAGCAAGAATCCCTTGAAGTTTTTTAGAGGCTTTTCGTCGCCACTGTCTCTGCTTCATTGTGTTATCTTGTTTAGATCTAGCTTTTCTATGGGCAATTGATGAAGGTCTCCAAATTTATATTATCAATTTGTATTTCCTAATTTGTTCCAACAATAAAATGCTTTGTTGTAAGTCTTGTATTGATGCTGATTTTCTTGTCTCAACTTACAGAAGATTGTCAAGGGCCTTTCCACCTTCCTCACCCCCTCTTCCAGGGGAATTGAAATAAAACTTCAATATATATTCCCATCCTTATGTATATTGTTAATTTTGTATGCAGGAGGATCCTGTGCTATTGACACCGGAGGATAAGAGTCAGAAGCCTTATGTGGCAATCATAAAGGTAACTGTCCATATTTGCATTAGGACGTTTTTTAATATTGCTGATGCGAAATTATACAAGTCCCTTATTACCTAAGGATCGAGAAGTTTTTGGAGAGAGTTTTTTTTATCTTTCTATATGTTATGTGGAATTGAATCATAGACTTACTTTTTCTAGTGTTGTGGGTGTTTGTTGGTTCTCTAAATCCCCTCTTTTTACAGAATTGAAACTTTGTTTTCATCTCCACCTCCTAGTAAATAAATGCATTCCTGTTTCTTTTTCTTTTTCTTTTTCTTTTTCTTTGGGAGGGTTAAGGGTAGACTTTGGGCCTGTTCGGCAAAAGTAGTTGTTGTTGTTAGCTGTTAGCTCTAGAAGTAGTTGTCGGCTGTTGTACTAGCTGTCAGGTGTCAGATATTAGCAACTGTGAAAATAACTTTTATGACAATTAGTGTTCGGTAAAACTAGCTGTTAGTGTAAAAAAAATAACAAATATAAACTATATTCAATCTTCAAAAGCTACTCCAAAAGCTATCTCTACCTCAAAAGCTAATATTCATAGCTTTTCTAAAACACTAGTTCAAACACCAAAATTACTCCAAACACTACTTCACCAAACACAACTTTTCACCATTATTAGAGTTTTGACTTAGTCAAAACACTAAAAGCTATCTCAAAAGCTATTGCCGAACACGCCCTTTGTGTGTTTGTCGTGTCAATGTCTTTAAAGTGTAACAAGATTTTGTGCTTTAATTTGTGATTCTTTGCCTATTACACCTATCTTATACTAGTGATTCCTTGCCTTACATGTTACTAGTTGCTTCTCAATTTTTCAGTTGCATGAGATTGTCTATTACATGACTTTACTTCTGCTGTCTTGTTCAATTACCGTAGATACCAAATAGCAATTTGCGACCTATTGGCAAGTGCTGACCAAAGGAATTTCTGAATGTTGTTTTTTCTCTTTTCTAAGATACATAGTATATTGTAGTTGGGTTTGAAAATCACTTGTTTGTTCAGTTTATAACAATAGTCCAGCAAGGGAATAAATGGAACTGTAGCAGAATCTGCGGAGGTCCAGATGTATGTAATTTTATGCCTAACTAGTCAAAGACTATTAGGAATGCTGGTTCCTTGATTCTTGTTCTGTTGTTAGGTGTAATTCTTTGTGTGCTAGTTTCCATGTTGTATGAAGTGTGAAAGATGGAAACATGTCAAAAAATTTACCATGTCCTGGAGTGATAAGTTCTTGAACCACAAGCGGAGATGCAAGATCATATTTCATTTTCATTTCCCAAAATCTAGATTTTTGCTATATCAGTTTTTAATTGTAGTGCTAACTAATTAAGGGTAAGGTTTTGTACATTCTGTTTTGGGTCCTTCCAAAGGCCAGTTAATGCCGGTGGGCTTATACTGTTGGTTGAATGCAGTATACGACTGTAGAGTTTTTTGGGGCCACCTCTTTACTGTTTAGATAATACACATTTGACTATGACCCATCTCTGCTATATTAAGAGGATTGTGCACTAAGGGCATTGTTTTCGAGTTGAATGCATTTCAAATCATCAATGGTTTTGGTACAAGTCAGGACCCTGGATTGTTTTCTAGATCTGCTCTTTTTTGTCTGGATACTGAATTTTGTTATCATTTGCTGAGCACCAAGCCTGTGCGCTTGACAATTTGTTATTATCATGAGAGAAATGCCTAGGGTTCTTAGGTGATCTCTTCATCTGCATTTTGTTGAACGAAATCTATCTAAACTTGTTAAACCTGAGCAGCCTTGAAATTACCTATATTTACACTTGTGGACCTCATCAGCCTTGAAACTTTTTATTTAGGTGAAAAAAAGCACCCTTTTTTTATTGTTTCTCAGTTAATGGTCCTTAGAGTTTCTCTGCTCCTTCCTACGTCCTATTATAAGTCCTATCATACGTCCTATTATAAGTCCTATCATACGTCCTATCATACGTCCTTAGACCTCTTATACTTCTTTTGCACCTTGATTCTTCATTAAATTGAGTGATTTTCAACATTCGAAGAATCCGGGTCACAAAATGGGATAAAATCTGTCTTATGATCTGGATCATAGGATCTCATCTTGACCTCCTAAAGTCCACTGTGATTTTGTAATCCCTTGGTTCTGTTGGCTTCACCTTTTACCTTCCTGATATTATAGTTTCTTGCTAAGTAATCTACAGTTAATTTATTTTTTGAAAAAGATGTTAATAATCAAATGCTGGGATTTGTTTTCTTCTGTATGAGCTGTGAAGCGCATTTGCTTGATTAAAATCCCCCTCTTTACGAACATATTTTGTTGCAGGATATAACTCAATCCACAAAAGGGGCCATCATGGTCACCGGACAGTGGTTCTACCGTCCTGAAGAAGCTGACAGGAAAGGTGGTGGAAGCTGGCAAGCTCGTGATACAAGAGAGCTTTTCTATAGTTTCCACCGTGATGATGTTCCTGCAGAATCTGTGATGCACAAGTGCGTAGTGCACTTTGTGCCATTGCACAAGCAGCTGCCCATTCGCAAACAACACCCTGGTTTCATCGTGCAGAAGGTGTATGACACCGTGGAGAAGAAGCTGTGGAAGCTAACTGATAAAGATTATGAGGATGGTAAACAGGAGGAGATTGATGTTCTGGTGCAGAAAACAATATCCCGTCTTGGAGATCTTCCCGACATTGAGACAGAGGATACACCTACAGTTCAGCTGGAGGAGCTAGTAAGAAACAAGCGAATGCTGAGAAAACGACATATTTCTCCACTTGATGTCTCAAGGGAGGATGAAGGGACACTAAAGTCTCCTAGAATGGAGACGCCGGGAAGCTGTATTAACAATGGATCCAAATACTATATCATCTTGGCTGAAGCAAAGGCGGTAACCAAGGAAACACAGCGGGATAAATGGCTGGAGAAGCTTCTCCAAGGAGTTGAGCCTGTCTGTTCATCGACTGACAGTGTGCAGGGAGAAAAGAGAGGAACCATTGGAGCTAATACCATCAACCCTTCTAATGTTGATAAGGATAACCGAGAAGAGAGTGTGAAGGTATGCTAATTTCTGCTAGATTGTCATGGTTTCTTGAGCCAAATTTACATTTTGAGAGAGGGGAGGGGGGGTACTCTAGTGGAAGAGGAGAGGTGAAGAGGATGGAGGAGGGGGGAGCAACTCTATTCTATGTAATAATTCTCTCAGATAGTCCCTATCTTTTTTACTGTAATTCTACTCTTGAGATTTGCTCACCCAGTATCAACTAAGAGGGTGATTACAAGCCAATTGAGCTCGAGCGTAGGATTCTCAGGTCCGCTTGCACCAGCACAAACTCAATTTCGGATTTAGGAAAATATTGAGCTTGTTGTGCATGAAATTTTCAAGCTTGGTTGAACTCATACTTTTAGTTGAGGTGAAGCCTAAGTAGGAGGCTCCAACCAAGCAAATACTCTCTTTCAAGCTATATTTTTCATATTTCTAATGTTTTGAGATTTTCATAAGCACTGTATTAAATCCTACATTATTGGTCATAATTTATAACTTATTTATTCTGTTTAATTCATATATTCACATTGCTCGCAAGCATTTCGAGCCGAGATCAACTGTGCTTGCAATGTCTTGGGACATGCTGGAATTCGAGCCAAGCTTTGATTGATCTAAGCTCGAGTAGCTCACAGGCGAGCTAGGCTCGTATTTATCACTAATAGTAACACATTCTTCATAAATCTATTTACAGGGTAACAATAGCCTTCCATGGCCAGATTCTGCTGTTTCAGCCATTGTTGCCTTGGAGAAGGCTTCTCATGAGGCATTTTATTCAGATTTTAGCAAGTATAACCAGAAAATGAGACAGCTGTATTATAACCTCAAGGTTAGTGTCATCTTCTCTCTTTAAATGAAAAAAAAAATCCACGAGTGTCAACTTTATGTCTGCACATATTTGTTCTGAATCATGATATTTGAAACAGTAGGTTCTGGGTTTGGTCTGGTGGATTCTTGATGAGACCTAGATCGCTCCCTAATTTTCTTTTATAAATGTCCTTATATTGGAGTAATTTCTCCCTGTTAATGGTCGGCGACCATCTGCTTTTCTTGGGATGGAATCTGGTCGCCATACTGCTGAAAGTTAACAGTATATTTTTCTTGTCTCCTTCTCAGGGTAAACTAGCCCGGCGGTTGTTGAGTGGAGATTTAGAACCTTCAAAAATTTTGAACATGACGCCGAATGAATTAAAGGTATTGGTTAATGATTATTTGGGTAATTATGTATGCTATTGGCCTCTTCAATATTGTTTTGGGTAGATCATGATATTGGCTTATTGTAATGTTTTAATTTTATAAGCAAGTGTTATTCCTTTTTTTTTATAGACAATTCTTTCCCTAGGGATGTAAGCATACTTTATAGGAGTCTTTACTGTTTCTACTGATCAACATTTTCCTACTCTTGTTGTGCGTGCTATAGGTTAAATTCTTTAGGATGTGTGACCTTTCTCTTCATGGTATATCTACTGCGTTCAAGTTGCACTGAAGGGTTGATAAAACCCACGATGGCCGTGTCCCTTATTTGTCTGGAAGGTCAGGATGAACTTCTATGATGAGGATCGAGGCTAAAATGTTTTGAAGGTTATAGATCAAGGCAATATAATGTGTAAATTTCACAGGCTGGAATATGGCCTCTTCACTTTCACTTGCCTAATCTCTTATTCATTTGCACAGCCCACAGGATTATCTCTCAGCTTTTCTCCACCTGTCTAGTTTAGATTCTAGGTTGGTCAGATGTAGCACAATCACCAAGTGATAAGTTGTATGACTTCATGCATATTTCTGAAGAGGGGATAAAACATTTAACCTTTCTGGCTTTTCTTAAAAGAAAGATATCTGTAGAAAATGATTACAATGAGCAGTAGCATCCGTAAACATTATTGCTTCTTGGGACACTTCCTTCCAGTTAATGAGTCAATGGCCAATTCAAATATTGTAACGTATAACAAAGCCCTGAATTTGGGATTACTTTTTCCATTTATATCTCATTTTCAACTTGCTATACTGAGTCTCTCTTGCTCAATGCAGGAGGGTTTAACTGCAGAGGAAATAGCTAAAAATCAGCCCGAAGAGGCAGCGAGAATGCAGGTTGATTCATATTCTGCTGATAATTAATTAAGTGTCGTTCAAGCCCAAACACACATTCTTTTTGTCTTATTTTACTTTGTTAAATTGTTGCCACTTGTAAATTGCAGATGACAGATGCTCTCTGCAAAAGGTGCAACGTGAGGAAAGTTGGTCTTGTAGATATCATACAAGCAGGTCATGGTGATCGCTATCAGGTCCGTATGATTTCTGTGCAATCATTAAACTACGTTAAACTTGTTTTAAATTTCGTGATGGACGCTTTCTAGCTTTTGTGATTGAAATTTTTGGTCTCCTACCTTAAACACACTTCTTTTTCTCCATATCAAGGAAACTATGCATGCCCTTTTTAACTTTTTTAATTTTTTACATAATATGATGTGGTGTTTATCTTCACAATGAATGTAAATCTGTGATGCTTGGAACTACTTTCATGATTTCTGACATGATGCACCTTCAGAATCGGCAATTAGTATATATATGGCCTTTGATTATTTTCTTCATTGCTTTTTCAGCATCAGATGCAAGGGCAATCTAATATTTCTACATTATTTGGGTGTCCAAATGCCTACACTTGCTGTTGAGTTAGAGGATTAGACAGTTGCGTCAAATAGGCCTCTTTTCTTTGAAGTTGAACCAGAACCTCACACTTTTAAGCAGTTGGATAATGTCTACTTCCTCGGCCCAGTCCAGAATTAGTAGTCAGATATATTACTCTAGGATGTCCGGAAAAAAAGAGTTTGTCATTTTCCCTAAAATAGTGTGCTCATTGTCGGATTTCTTAAATGGTATCACTAATATAAGGGTTTTGTTAGAATCATGTTGTATGTAATATCATAAAGTGCAATGTGACTACTATTTCCATGTATATGTTAAATAGGTCAAGAGATACTGAGGATAGAAACCCATATTCCAAGTTTTTCCTTAACTGTGGTGGAGGTGGAGGTGCGGGTCTCACCTTTTAGGGGGATTTGGGTAGAAGTTGTTCTGAAGAATCTTCGTCTCAATGTCTGTTGGAAATCCAATATGAGAAGGTGCTAATATGCCCTAATTTTTCTCTATCGTCTGGTGGTTTTCTTGTGCAATGTTGTTGATAATGGAATGGGGTAGACAACCAGTTTTGGTGGGCATTTGGTTAACCCATTTCTAGAATAGGTATTCCCCTCTGTTCCTAATATTTGTCCACCTAACTAAATTATAATGTTCCATTTTATCTGTTTCTCTAAGTAATACCCGTCACATTTATCTCTCCATGTCCATTTATTAGTATGTATTAATGACCAGTCATTGTTATGGAGCACTGATAGTCCTCCTTTTGTCAGTAGGGACTAAAGAATACTCTCATTGCTCTGAGTTTGGAGTGATTTGCTTTCCAACAATTTAGCTTTTGTAGACATCAATAATTTGAAGGTCAGAAAATCTTGGGCAAACCCGTTTATTTATCTTAGCCCAAAAATACTGCACAAAAATTGTAGAACGAGTGAAGGACATATGTTAGAGAACAGGGGGACTAGGGGAGTATGTGGTTAGAATCAACAAGCCATACTTGTGTTTGGATCTACGAATAGGCTCCTAATACATATACTTCAAACCCAAGAGAGCGTGGTGGGTTCGAGCAAAACATCCATTCCTGGAATCATGAATACCCACTACATCCAACACCATCCAATGAAGCACAAAGTTTCCCCACTTTGGAAACCTGAGAAGGCAGAAATATCTTGGGAACGGGCTGTGGAGTTCTGAAACATTTCTGGTTTTGAACCCTGGCAAATTTGGGGGGTTTCGTAAACGCACATGGAGCCAAACACCGTGTTTCCTGCCTTCTGAAGTGCTACAAACAATCAAGAAAAAGAATAATTACTTACCTGTGGCCTAGCCATGAAAATTCCATTTGAATCAGCTTATGTTCTCTCTCATCTATCACTCTACTAACATCAGGCTCTTGCTATGCCTTCGCTGGCTTTGTCTGCTGAGGGGTACCATGGTTGTCAGATCTTCTGGCCAGAAAAATGCATCGCGGCAGGCGGTAGTGGTTCTCCTATGTCCGTGTGTTCTCTCTTTCAATTTCTTTGTCCTCCCTTTCCTTTTATTTTGTGTGTACATAAGCTTGACTGTGGCCAGTTCATGTAAGGAAACCATAGGATTTCATGTTTTGTGGGCTGATCACCAAGAAAGAAAAGAACGGAGAGGGGAGGTCTCGAAGAATTTGGAGATTTATGAGACTCTCTTCGATATCAATCACTTGTAGGCGGGGCTTATAAGTTAGGCCCTAATATATTATATTACAAGTGATTGTTTTCTTTAACTCCAAAGCGTTAAGTAGATCTTTACCCCCCAAAAAAGCAGATATATTAATAGTTCTTCTATAAAGTAGAGAAATTATACTTTTCTTGTATTAATCAATGTTTTCTTGTTGTTGAGAATTGTGAAGACCCTTATAATGTTTTATTAGCTGTTATAATTTATCAATAAGATCGTTAAGCATATTGATACATACGGTTGACAGTCACACGTAAGATGAAGATTATACTCATTTTTTCGCTCAGAATAGAACCTCCCATTTTTACAGAAAACAACAAGGTTTTAAAAAGGTTCTTTTCGCATTTCTTTCTAGCTGTGTCAAACTTTATAAACTTTGACCTTTTTTTTCACTAATATATAAACAAGAATATTATTATGTGGAATCATGTTAGATTCGTCTCAATATGTAATATAAAATATGGGAATTTTATAAGTTCTATTAATACTTTCGCCATCTTGCATTTTATAAGTTTTATTAATACTTTCGCCATCTTTTTTTTTTTTGGAACGTTTGATTATTTTAATCCAAAATTTTTATTATTGGTCAAAATTGTGTATTGAAGACCGTAAAAATACCAAAGTTGCTATTAAAAAGAACGGATATAGTAATACTTTGAGCTATATAATCTTGGATTGTAATGAGAGTCCGGACTTACCTTGCTACCCATTAGTGTCGCCCCTCTTGTAACATTTGTATTAGATTACTAGAATTTAGGAAGAGTTATAGAGAACATTGGAATTCTAGATAGAGAACATGTTAAATCATTGGAATTCTACTATCAAAATTTATCGATGGAGATTTTACAGCTGAAAGCCGGGAAGTCGTTTTTTTTTTCTTTTTCTTTTTTTGGGCTTACTAGAATGTAGGAAGAGTTATAGGAAGGGAATCTAGAAGATTTAACATGTTCTCTATCTAGGGATCATCTACTGATGAATTGTGCATCTGGGTTTTGCGGTTTCCGCTCGAGTCTACTTGATGGGTCTTGACTAATTTAAAATGAACAATCTCACAGCCTTGCAAGCCAACAACTTTGACTAGCATTGGGAGACGGAGATGATGGAGACAGAATGGTGGGAGGAGGTTCGGAGGAGAGTGATTTACAGTGTAGAGGGAGAGGAGGAGAGTGAAGATGAAGTAGGTTTGAGGGGTTAGGGCTTGATTTTTTCAATCGAACAATTGGAATCGGTCATGACACATCCCATGGGTTTGATACCCAACCCTTATCTGATACCAATCGTTGAACCAAGTGGGGCTTTAGTAATATTGTTTTGGAAATGTCTGTACTTTGTTCGACTATTTTCACATTGTGAAAAAATAAAAGATATTCCTTTATGGCTCTTTGAAGCCGTATGGCCTATATTCTAACCAAGCATATATGGGGAACCTGTAACAATTTTTTGCTCAATACGTGTTGGGGAATTTTGGTATAAGCTAATTGTTTACCGTCTACTCCCTTCTCTAATAAATGACCAATTTCACTTGCACTCAAGGAAATGATTAACTGATCCTAATGATTCTAATAAATGTTTCACCTTTTTTGTGTTTTTTTTTTTTAAATATTTCGTGTGTAATGAACAGTTGCTCATAAATATAAAAGAAAGGATACTTTTTTTGAAGCTTCCTGATATTTTACATTGATGTATAATACTTATAAATACTCAGTTTCATCTTTGAAAAAATGGCCTTTTATTAGGGATGACATTTTTTTTTAATTTTTTTTTTAACCATGTTATCTGATTAACCCTTGATTTGGCAACGAAGTATTCATTTATTGACATTTAGCATCATGTGGATAATTGCTAATGTTCCTTGATAACTTACAGTTGGAGTGTGTTGCGTGTGGTAATACATGGTATGCTTCTAGAGACGAGGCAGCTATGCTGACAATAGATGGTCCAAGTGCTGTGACCAGTGTTGGTACAGCACCATGGGCCACTGCAAAGTTTGAAAATGTAGAGAAAAAGAAGATGCTTAGTCCCCGTGACACAGACAAGGTAGATGCTGTAAAGAAAAACATGGAAAGTTCCACGCCAGTTTTGGAGACTCAGAAGTCTTTCAACAAGTCCAGGGCTGACGGCATAACATCTCCAAGAAAGCCTGAATAGCTGCTGGATGAAATTTTAGTTTAGACTTAACCCTTTATGAATAGAATCGCCAACGTAGAGCTTCTTGTATATATAAATATACCATGATGTTTCGGTCCACATATGTATGAGACCGTAGTAGTCACATTAGCTCAAGAAAATAGAAAATATCATTACGGGTTAGCCTCTGCTGTTGTAGGAGCAATGATCCCTGAATTTATTTATGATACTATTACATGGTGTAAAGAAATAGAGTAGTTTTGTCACTTCATGTCTTCTCAACCAATCGCATCTCAATTATGTCTCATAAATTCAGCTGATCTATGCAGGTGGTGTATAATGCGAGTCTTTATTTGTTTTGGCTTTCAACCGTTTCATTGCCATTTGCCACCTTAATTACTAAGGTTAGACCATCAATTATCATTGGGTATTCTGAGAAATGGTCCCAAGTCTTTTTTTTTGTGGTGTTGGTGGGGTGGGGTGGGGTGGGGGGAGGGTTCACATTACTAGGCTTTTGCCTTTTGACTATCCTTGTTGTCTGCCACTGTTCTGTTGTCTAGGGCTAGATAGGAAAAAAAGATGTGATTAGCCAATTGTTAGAATACAGCTTAAATTTTTTATTATATTACTTCGTATTATTCTTGGCATACGACTTTCTTCCTTTTTTATTGCAACAGTTATCACTTCGAGAAGTTTCATATCTATTTTAAAAATTCTACTTTCACAAATTCTTATGTGTGTTACTACACCTATAAAACACAAATTCTTACGTGTGACGGACCACTCTTGTAAATATTGGTGTGGCCGGCCATATATGAAGCCCGCATGGAAATTTCAGTGTCCTCTCTTCTATCACCATTTCCGCACTTTCTCTCTCCTCTAAGGTTTTTCTTCAAACTCTCATCAATGGAGGCTCCTCGAATCCTTTCCTCCTGCAAACGATCCGTTGCAGACTCGTCAGTCGTCACGCCCCTCTGGTCTACTTCCAGAGAAATATTCCTGCTGCCTTGCTGTTGTGTTATTCAGGCCGTGATGATGTGTACGCCATGAAGTTAATCTTCACATCCTAAGTTATATGTTTAGACAAACGCAAAATTGAAATGCTTTTAGTAGTTAGAAGATTTCATCAGAAAAACAAAGTAGTATACTGCCTGCGTGCATTGCCATATGCAAGCATACTAGAAAGGATAAAGGAGATAGTTAGCAGTAACCACAATTATAGAAAATAGTTAAAGGTTTTTTTTTTCTTTATCTCATGAAGCTCTAAATATGTTTAATTGCATTTTGAATTCACCTTTAAATTTTAATCTATTATACTTGTAAGCAATTACAGTCTGTAAAAGAAAGGGCAAAATTTCTTTTTGTTTATAGGAAAAACATCGTCAACATGATATTAGAACTTTAAAATATTACTAAATGAATATCCCCAATTATTTTTTGGAATCGTTGAATATCATGAGTAACCCCATTTAATCATACGAGAAACATCATTTATTTATACTAGTAACCTCATTTAATCATACGAGTAACTCCAATTGTTGACAAAAGTAACCCCATTTCTTTATAAAAATAACCTCATCCATTCACAAGAGTAACCTCATTTAATCATACGACGACCCTATTTAATCATACAAGTAACCTCAACTGTTCACAAAAATAACCTCATTTATTCATACGAGTAACTTTATTTATTCATACGGATAACCTCATTCATTCATATGAGTAATCTCATTCGTTCATAAAAGTAACCTAATTTAATCATACGATGGTGCTATTTAATCATATAAGTAGCCACAATTGTTCACAAAAGTAATCTTATTTATTCATACGAGTAACCTCATTCATTCACATGAGTAACCTAATTTGATCATCCGATGACCCTATTTAATCATATGAGTAACCTCAATTGTTAACAAAAGTAACCTCATTTCTTCATACGAGTAACTTTAGTTATTGATACGACGATCCTATTATATTATACGATTAATCTCAATTGTTCACAAAAGTAACATCATTTATTCATACGAGTAACCTCATTGGTTCACAAGAGTATTCTCATTTAATCATACGATAACCCTATTTAATCATACGAGTAACCCCGTTGTTTACAGAAGTTACCCCATTTCTTCATACGAGTAACCTCACTTAATCATACGACGACCCTATCTAATCATACGAGTAATCCCAATTGTTCACAAAAGTAAATTTATTTATTTATTTATACGAGTAATCTCATTCGTTACCAACAGTAATCTCATTCAATCATACGATGACCTTATCTAATCATATGGATAACCACAATTGTTCACAAAAGTAACCTCATTTTTTCATACGAATAACCTCATTCGTTCACAAGAGTAAACTGATCAGTATTCCCTTTTGTTATAAAAGTAACCACATTTGTTTATAAGAGTAACACTCTTTTATTGTTAAGAGTAATCACATATTCATACAAGTAACTCCAATTGTTCATAAGAGTAACTCCATTTGTTCATAAGGGTTTGTGCACAATGGTCAACTTCAAAAGGTCATATCTCACGACACGCTCAATATCTTGGGGATATTCAAGTTGGAGATGAAAATTTAGCTCGATAGCTTTCCAACGCCTTGTGAAAAGCTCGATTCAGATGAGAAACGAGTGAGATATGATCTTCTGAAAATGAGTTGATGGGCTGATATTCACGCGCGCACGACCACATCTATATTTATAGGTGTGGTCGGTCGTACGCAAGACGTTTTGTTACAGATTTAGGTAAAAAAAAAAGCAACTTTAGTTGACAATATTGTCCTTATTCTGGGCCTGTTCTCCCCAGCTTATTTTCAGTTCAGTTCAGTTCAATTCCTAAATTATTATCATTACTATTACTTAGTTATAATTTAATTTAATTCAATTCAGTTCAGTTCAATTCAATTCAGTTCAGTTCAGTTCAGTTGTTTTATGCCGAAGAGAACAGACCCTTTTATCTTAGTAAAACCATCATTAATTACTCACTTTGTCTTATAAAGTTGTTTTTACTTTATTAAGGATTTATTTATCTCTCTTACTCTAGTTAATTAAATGGGTACCTTTATGCTAAACTACCAACTTTTTTTTACTTGCTTAAAAACTGTACCTAAACCCATTGTTACAATAGAAAAAGAACGGAGGAAATCAAGGCCTGACCTAGGCTATGCCATTTTGAAGTCTCGCTAATTGTTACATAAGGATTTGGGCCACACTCTTTGGTAGAGAAGAGTTTGCACATTTACAAATACAAAGGAGGTTCATTTTAAAATCAATTAGTAATAGGAGGATAACTCCTTAAAACTTACAACATGGTCTTTCTCTCTCTCCTCTATATAACAAGTATATTCAGATGGATCCCCTCTTATAATCTCTAGATTCGCTAATAGACTTAAAGTTATAGTTACACTCATAGCTCAAGTGCCTTTTTTTTAGGGATTTTAACAATTACATCTACTTAATGTATGAGAATGTACGTAGAACACCATCTTCATGTAAAGCCTTTATAGTGCTAGGTGGTCCCTCTCAATATTATTTCGGTACATTTTGCTCAGTTGAGTATAGTATGTGAGTGTGACACATGTACAAATTTTTTTTGCACGAGAACACATAATACTAGATACACGTAGGAGTACCTAAGAATTTGCAATCTTCGTGGCAGTATGATATTAGCAGCAGTGACCGTTTTCCTCTGCTCAATTAAATGTATAGATAATAGAAAATGTATAGATAATAGAACAATAATCTAAACTGAAAGAAGGGGGAAATGTATTCTTTAAATTGCCATGAAGTAATCAATCTGATCTTCATCAATTCACATGGAATGATTCTGCCATGTGCTGGTGATTCATGGAAACTAAATCAGAGGCAATTAACAGAATTATAGTAGTAGTATTTGTAGGTGTAGCCGTGTAGATTACCAAATACCAAAGATGCATCGACTCTGTAATCACTGTTAGGACTCTATATTGGATATGTTTTAGGTATAGGATTGTTATACCTAATCTATAGTGAAGTAGGACTCTCTACTTAGGTTGTATAAATATATTCTATTGATGAATGAGAAGGATGACAGAGATTGATCCAAACTTGACATGGTATCGAAGAGCCACAAACTGAAAATTCTCTCTACCCAAACCTTGAAAAAACCGAACTCTTGCACTGAACCAAAGACTCGATTTTTTTCGAGCTTCCCCTGCATATCTCGACCACAAAACTGATTTTTTTTCCTTCTTTCTTTGATTGATAATGATTCTCCTATTCAAACATATTCTCGCGGCAATCGTCGTGTAATCATGACTGAACACAATGACAACAACAACCCCAAACCTGACCCAGTTTATTTTTTAGGCTCCAATGACAATCCTGGCAACTTAATCACTCCGATTCAGTTGAAAGATGATAACTTTGATGAATGGGCACGCGCGATTCGCATGTCTTTGAATGCCAAACGAAAACTTGGCTTTCTTGATGGTACTATACCCAAACCGACGACTGCGGAAAAATTAGCAGATTGTAGTACGGTTCATTCGATGCTTCTTTCTTGGTTATTGAATATGATATCCCCACACTTACGCTCGTCTGTATCTTTCTTTGATACCGCCCATGATTTGTGGTGTCACCTTAAAGAACGGTTTTGTGTTTCCAATGGAACACGGATTTGTCAACTCAAATCTGAAATCAGCGAATGCAAACAGAGAAAATCGGAGTCTTTGGCAGACTACTTTGGCCGGTTGACACGCTTGTGGGACGAGCTTTCTTCACAAGAAATCGCTCCTACCTGCACGACGGGGGGCTCGAAGTGCCAAGTTCTAGTGTTTCTTGAACGACAACGAACGCAAGACCGACTTCATCGGTTTTTGATCGGTCTTGATGATGCTTATGGACCGTTAAGATCACATCTTCTTGCCCAAGATCCGCTTCCCTCCATTACACGAGCATATCAGACGATAGCTCAAGAAGAGCGCCTGCGGGGACCGACTGCTTCCTCCTTGCCCCAACCGGGTGAGGCTTTAGCCTTTGCCGTCGACTCACGCTCCAAATCTCGAGCCTTTACTGAAAATCTGATGTGCACCAACTGTAATCGTGAGGGCCACGATGTAACGGGCTGCTTCCAGTTGATCGGGTACCCTGACTGACGGGGAGATCGCCCCGGGGTTCGCGCGGAGGCCCTTCAGCCCGTGGTGGCCGCACTGGCCGTGGTCATGGGGGCCGAGGAGCAGCGCCAGCACGCGCCCACAAGACGGTGGCTGGTGGGACTGGCGACAAGCCCGGTGGTGGTGGGGGAACTTCAACCTCGCAGCCACGTGATCCTGTCAGCGCGGGGCTTGCCGGAATTACTACTGAACAGTGGCAGAATCTGTTAGACTTACTGAACTTACCTAAACCAAAAGATCGTCTGAACGGTGAGTCTTTGTGGATATTAGACACTGGTGCTACACATCATGTAACAGGCACTTTTTCGCACTTCCTATCAGCGCGAAAAAATTAATGGATGTCCGGTTGGTTTGCCGGATGGTAGTTCAGCAGAGTCGACTCATGAGGGAGATGTGATTCTTCCCGGCAATCTCAAAATTACTAATGTTTTATTTGTGCCTAATCTTGATTGTAACTTGATTTCCATCCCGCAATTATTAGATTCTGAGAATTGTATTGTTCAATTCACTAAAACGTTATGTGTATTACAGGACCGCAGGACGAGGACACTGATTGGAGCGGGTGAGCGGGCCGATGGACTTTTCTTTTTCCGAGGTGTTCCTAAGGTGAAGATCATGGCTGTGGATGGCATGACCTCGATAGATGTTTGGCATAAGCGTTTGGGTCACCCTTCGGAGAAAGTTTTGCGTCATTTACTGTGTGTGAGTCAATCTAGTCTTAGTAGTTGCAATAAAGATGGATGTGATGTTTGTTTCCGAGCCCATCAACCTAGAACTAGTTTTCCTACGAGTGATAGTAGAGCTAGTCGCATTTTTGAGTTAGTACATTGTGATTTATGGGGGCCATATCGCACTAAGTCTGCTTGTGATGATTTTTCCCGTACTGTTTGGACATATTTATTATATAATAAATTGGAGGTTGAGACTATGTTTCTGCACTTTCTAGCTTTGGTTGACAGACAATTTAATCAGAAAATAAAATGTGTGCGCAGTGATAATGGAACTGAATTTAATTGTCTGAAAAATTATTTTGTGCAACAAGGGATCATATTTCAAACTTCATGTGTCAAAACCTCACAACAAAATGGCCGGGTCGAACGGAAACATAGGCATATTTTAAATGTTGCACGGGCTTTGAGATTTCAGGCTAATCTTCCATTGAAATTTTGGGGAGATTGTGTTCAGGCAGCTTGTCATTTAATTAACAGAACTCCATCTGTCATCCTTGATTATAAAACTCCCTATGAATGTTTGTTTGGCAAACCCCCTACGATGACAGATATCCGCATTTTTGGTTGTTTGTGTTATGCCTATAATCTATATCATGGTGGTGATAAGTTTGCTAGTAGGAGTCGTCGATGTGTGTTTGTTGGCTATTCCTACACTCAGAAAGGATGGAAATTATATGATTTAGATACCAAGTAATATTTTGTATCCCGGGATGTGAAGTTTATTGAACACAAATTTCCATTTCTTATGTCTGACCCATTGCCGGTTTCGAGTGATCATGTTGTGGATACGGAGTATTGTGAGGAGGAGATGCCCTTGCCTCTAGTTGCGGTTCCCGTGCCGGATGAAGGGGGAATTGGCGCAACAAGGGGTGGGGCGCAGGATGTGAATGTGGCCGAAGGCATTGCCGAGGCTAGTTCGCCTCGTGTGTCACCAGCCGTGGATGATCATGGAGTGTCGGGCGTTGATGCGCCTCAAAGGGGGAGACGTGAGGATGGTGTGGAGACTTGTGTAGAACGTGAAGTTGAGGTGTTGGGAAGGGGTCGACGGAACAAACTCCCAAATACTCGTTTGCAGGACTATGTGACTCATACTATAGTGAAAAAGAAAAGTTCATTTGCTCCGGCACCTTCTTCATCGACGTCCTCAGGTACTCCCTATCCTATTACACATTATGTTAGTTGTGAAAAGTTTTCTGATAAACATCGCAGATTTCTAGCGGCTATAACTGCAGGGAACCCTCCAAAGTCATTTAAAGAAGCTATGAAGCATGAAGGATGGCGTAAAGCCATGGGAGCTGAGATAAAGGCTTTGGAGGATCAAGGAACTTGGGAATTGCAACCGCTTCCTCCCGGCAAGAAGGCATTGGGGAGTAAGTGGGTGTACACAGAAAAATATGATGAGCGGGGAAAATTGCAGAGATTGAAGGCCAGATTGGTTATATTTGGTCATCATCAGGTGGAAGGAATTGATTATAATGAAACTTTTGCCCCTGTAGCAAAAATGACAACGGTTCGTACTTTCCTAGCTATTACAGCTGTGAAAAAATGGGACATTCATCAGATGGATGTTCATAATGCATTTTTACATGGTGATTTGGAGGAGGAAGTATATATGAAAATTCCACCTGGTTTTCAGGAAGGTAATACTGATCTGGTGTGCAGAATGAAAAAATCATTGTATGGTTTGAAGCAGGCACCTAGGTGTTGGTTTGCAAAGTTGGCCACTGCTTTAAAAACCTATGGGTTTCAGCAGTCTTATTCTGACTATTCCCTGTTCACTTTGACCAGAAACAATATTCAGCTGAATGTTCTTATCTATGTGGATGATATGATTATTGCAGGGAATGATCAGGAAGCTTTACTGAACTTCAAAGTTTATCTTGGGAAATGTTTTAAAATGAAGGATTTAGGTGCTTTGAAGTATTTTCTAGGCCTAGAAATTGCCAGGGGGCCACAGGGAATTTTTATGAGTCAACGAAAATATGCTTTGGATATTATTTCTGAGGCCGGTTTACTTGGTGCCAAGCCAGCCGAGTTTCCTATGGAACAGCACCACCAGCTTGCTTTGGCTGATGGTCCTCTGCTTGATAATACCGAGAAGTATCGCCGATTGATGGGCAGGTTGATTTATCTCGCTGTTACTAGACCTGATTTGACATATTATGTTCACATTTTGTCACAGTTTATGCAGGCCCCTAAAGTTGTTCATTGGGAGGCCGCTCTGCGGGTGGTTCGATATTTGAAGAAAAATCCAGGACAAGGTATATTATTTCGTTCTGATAGTGATCTCCGCCTTGAAGGGTGGTGTGATTCGGATTGGGCCAGTTGTCCTATTACTCGGCGATCTCTGAGTGGATGGTTTGTTTTGTTGGGATATTCTCCTGTCTCCTGGAAAACTAAGAAGCAGCCTACAGTGTCTCGGTCGTCTGCAGAGGCAGAATATCGCTCTATGGCTGCTATTGTTTGTGAATTAAAGTGGCTAAAGCAATTATTAGGCGATCTTGGCATTCAGCATCCTTCAGGGATGAGATTATATTGTGATAGTCAATCTGCGTTATATATTGCCAGGAATCCGGTCTTTCACGAATGTACTAAGCATATTGAGGCTGACTGCCATTTTGTTCGTGATGCAGTGACTGATGGTCTAGTGAGTCCGTCATATGTTCCTACCAAGTTTCAGTTGGCCGACATTATTACTAAAGCACTTGGTAGGACTCAGTTTTAATTTTTGTTGTCCAAGTTGGGTGTTCGTAATTTGCACGTTCCAACTTGAGGGGGGGTGTTAGGACTCTATATTGGATATGTTTTAGGTATAGGATTGTTATACCTAATCTATAGTGAAGTAGGACTCTCTACTTAGGTTGTATAAATATATTCTATTGATGAATGAGAAGGATGACATAGATTGATCCAAACTTGACAATCACAAAATTACGTTTTTTGTTTTTGTTTTTTTTGGGTTCTATATTGTCTCATTCCAGATTACCGTGCCACCAAAATCTACTTTTGCGCCCCAAGCGGTCCTAACTCCTAATATTAAGATGAACTCATTGTGCTTTGGTTCCCTCTTGGGTTGGTAGATGCACAATCTACGTCTATGCATAAGGATTATTCTCGGTACTGTACGGGACTATATAATCCCTTGACGGATAACCGTCATGGTGCATGCCGGTCAACTATACATGTCGGCCGTCAGTCCACTCCGATGAACGACGTCCCGTTGGTCATAACACCATGGGCCGACAGGGTTGTACTTGCCGGCCTGACAGGCCTACTGGAGAGTGGATCAAACTTGCCTACTGAGTAATGATGCCTACGTGTACGGATCGAGTTACGGTATACACGTGTAGTAGAAGATTTCATATAAAGGAACCGACCTACTGTTCATCGTCTATAAATATACCACATGCAAGGTTCCCAAGGTACATTATTCTGAGTTTCTGACCTTACTTACTTTATCTGCACATTACCTTGACGAACCTTGTCTTACTTAGGCATTCCCTCCGAGGTCAGTCACCCTTGTTGCTTGTGCAGGTAAACCGACAAACATTCACCGACATTCCCAACACCGCCAAGCCTTATCCTCCCTTCAACGGTCGTCAATAACCCTTGACTTCCACTGTTTCATACTCGAAACAGGTACTCTATGTAAGAATTAATAACTACTTCCTTGAGCCTCCACTTTTCACTTTTCAATGAGTAATTTTTACGATCAATATATAGCCGGCAAGGCGGTAATAAATTGTACGGTTTTTTCATCAAATGTCGTGAGTTCTTCATGAATTCATCATATACGTTCCAACTTTTGGAAATTCATCAAATGGCCATAACTTTTACACATTAACACAATATGCTTTTTTGACTAATGGAAGGTTGGCGCCATAAGTTTTAACCTCTAATTTGCCACTAAAATCTAATTAACCCAATAGCCTTACCTAATTAATGCTAATTAACCTGCCTCTATATCTCTTTTCCCTCTTCTTGCTCTCTTCACCCTGCCCCCTCCACTACCACCAACATGGCTATATAAATTCCAACCTCCTCGAAAATCACTAGGCACTTAAAATATGTTGTTGTCAAAAATCTTGTAATGAGTCGTATGATATTCTTTAGATCCTCCACTTTACCGACAAAATCCCTATGTAACGACTTCTCCATTTCTTGTAAAAACTCAGCGTTGATGACGTTCACTAGCCGGAGAATGTCGATAAACTCGTAATTTTCGACGGTAAGGTTTCTAGACATATTGGTTTAAATTTGCACTGAAAATTGAGCTAGGTGGTGGGGTGGTTTTTGGGTTGGGTGGTTTTTCAGGTGGCAGGTGGGATGGTTTTGGTGGAAGGAGATGAAAGTGTTGGCGGTGATGGTGGCTAGAATGGTGGAAGGGAGGGACTTAGTGGAGAGTAAAGAAAGAGGGAGGAGAGTTATGGAGGAAGGGTGAATTTGGGTTAATTAGTTAAGGTTATTAGGTTTCATTAATGATTAGGGTTAATTTGAGTCTGATGACTTAACGGAAAGTCTAACTCCATTAGTCAAAAGGGCATAATGTGTTATTTGTGTAAAAGTCGGGGTATTTAGTAAATTTTCCAAAAGTTGGAAGGTATATGGTGGATTTCAGGAAAACTCATGGGCATTATTTGGTGAAAAACCGTAAACAGTTTTGGGCACAAGTTTTGAAAAGAGGAGAGAGATAGAGAGAAATGAAAAGAGAGATCCTATGTGATGAAGAGAGAGATAAAAATAATTCAATGCCAAATAAAGTAATATAACACGTATTTTAAAATGGCCTAAAGTGGTAATTGTAATACTTACTTCCTCGATTTCCACTTTTGGCAATTATCTATTACTTGCGACATTTCTATTATTAGCAATATGTTCTCTCTTTCTCTCTCCTCTTATCAGGGGCGAGTTTAGTACAGTGGTTACAGTTGTACACCCATTCCTAAAAATAGAAAAGAAGAAAGTAAAATGGACTAAGGTTAAAAAAAAAGAAAAATTATGTCAATCACTAACATTTAACTACAAAGTATAAAACCAGCACTTATCAAACCTAGATATTTTCTTTAGTAAAACCACAAAATGATGTGTCAATGGATCTCGAACTCAACTCAAATCCTTTTTTATACAATCTAGATTTAAAATTATGAATTAGAAGGATATTCATTGGATTCAAATTAAATACTAACCACACCACATTTTAAATAAATACTAGTATTTAGGCCCGGGCGTTGCCCCGGGTGGTATTGTCTTCCAAACTTGATATGCATTTTTTTCCATTCGCATTAAAATATATTAAAGAAAACTCAATATTTAAAAGGTACAAATATAATACTATGGACATTTAAAGCATGATTAAGAGTTGGTTGAGATGGTAATTGTGCCATGTATAATAGCAAGAGGTCACGTGTTCAAATCTTATTGCAAGCCAATTTTACTTTTGTTAATTGACATGACATATGTACACATTGGACAATTCTAGTAGAGTAACAGAGGTGCCACGTGGCGTGTAGACGTTGTCACGCACGCCTTTTAATATATTAGTATAGATGTTTCTGATTTTCAATGACATTGACACGGTAAGATTAAATGCTATAGATTTGTTTCTTTCACTTAGAACTCCTATATGTTAGAATAATGTAAAATTAGAACATGGGGTTTGGGTAGGACTGCTCGTGGGTTGTGTTGGTGCGGTTTGAGATATAACCCAAACCAAAAAGCAAACATATAGTTTTATATTTTCCCAAACCAAATCACACCACACTTTTACCCAAACCGCACCACGTGAAATGGTTTAGTGGAGTGCGGTTTGCGGTTTAACCATTTTTTCATCTGCGATATCAATTTTGTAATCTAAGAATTAAGATATTTGTTTATTATATCCGCGGACTATGGTAAAGTGTCTGTAATGTTACTGTAAACTTCTTGTTGCTGAAAATAGTTAATTAGTTACAAATCGTTGGAAAATTAACTCATAAATGACTAAAATATGTGGTAAAAAGTTGTTGAAAACCCAATAATAGTTCATCTAAATAGTTTTGCGGTTTATGGTGTGGTTTGGTTTTACAAAGATTGAAACCCAACCCAAACAACAAACCATGGTTTGCTTGAAATCACAAACCAACCTAAATATATAAATCGCAAATAAACCCAAACCGCGAAAAACAGGGTGGGTTGCAGTTTGTGCGGTCCATACCATACTCTGAACAACTCTAGGCCCGAGTAATTGTTCTTCATTATTTTAGGCGCATAACAATTAGTTTCCTAAAAGTATAATATTGACATGTTGTATAAGTATTATCATTTAATTTTAATACAACAAACTGCAAATTGGATTCAACTGAATAGGCATAGCTGCATGTAGGGGTGTTCATAAAAAACCGAAAAACCGGTCTAAATGGGTGGTAACCGTACATGTAAAAAAAAGTTTTAACGATACGGTTACCGAACATGTAAAAGTAACGGTTAAACGGTACAGTTACGATTATGCTTTCTGAGCAAACGGTTAACCGAAAAACCGAAAATATTGTTTTCCTCTATTTAATTATTTTGAAACTTTTTCCAACAATTACCTTAATTCTAATATTTGTTACTAAGTAACAACAATTAGAGGAAGTATGTGATTATTTGGAAACTTTAGTACTAATATAAACACTATAATTAGGAAATGGAGTAAATTCTTAGTGTTATTATGTCTTCCAATGGATTTATTATCCACTTTATAATATATTTTATATTAGAGTATATATAATATTAAAATATATGCACACAAAAATAGAAAATATATATTTACATTAAGTAAAATATAATAGTATAACTTGAATAACGGTTAATGGTTAACAGAAAAACCATACTGAAAAAACGTTTAACCGCTATGCGGTAACCGGTCTAAACAGTTACAGTTACGGTTCGCAAAAAGGGCGAACCTAAACTTTCGGTTATCGAACCGAAATGTTGTTTCGGGATGGTTAACCACCCATGAACACCTCTAGCTGCATGGCGTGCACAAGCTTGCACGATGGAGCATGAGTGCATGACAATATAATAGTAGAAATTAGACACTACCAGTGCCGACTATATATGTCAGATTCACTTGGAAAGGTCCCAACTTTTGTTTATCTTAGAGTAGTCCCAACTTTGTGGGAGTATTTTATCAAAATGGTCTTTCTAATTAATTAACCTGCTAAATTAGTTATTGAATGAGTGTGATGTATCTTCAATTGATTGAAAAAATGGTTATCGAATGAGTGTGATGTATTTTCAATTGCTTGAAAAAATGGTTATCGAATGAGTGTGATGTGTCTCAATGAACTTATTTAGCAGTCTAATTAAGCTAAATTATTGTCTTGGGAAGAGATTTCCACCTCCAAAAGTTGGGACCACTCTAAGATAATAAAAAATTGAAACCTTTTAAATTATCGGCCATAATTTGGATCAATAGTGTCAATCTTTCCAATATAATATAGAAAAAAAATTATTTATAGTATTTTATCTTTTATCTTACTATTTTCGAAATTATATGAAGGTCCATAGCTAATACTTCCTCTGTTTCTTAAAGCTGCATTATATTGACCTTTTACACTATTTAGATATTAACTTTGACCATCTTTAATTACTAATTTATTAGGATAAATGTCATAATTTTAATTGTTGATGGGTTAATCTCAATGTATACTTTCAAAATATTTTTTTATAATTTTTTTTAATAATATGTAATTGAAGATATTGATGGTCAAATATGTGGATCGGCAAGTGTACTCAGTTAATATGATGAATCTATTAAGAAATAGAGGAAGTAAATAATAAACGTTGGACTTAATTGTCAAGTGAGTAGTGACAAGTCCAACTCTACTAAAAGTTAAGTTATTCCACATAAAATTATCTTATATGTGCCTACTTGTTCTATTAATAAAGTTTTTGTGGTGATACTGATACTCGTTATCTAGGATTGAATATTATGTACATCATTGTTATTTGCAGCTCTTCATACACCAAAAGGAACTTAAAATAATCTTCAATCTCATTTAAGGATTTTGTAATCAACTTGTACCACCAAATTCAACTAAATTATTTTTTGAATCATACTATTCTCTTAGTATTGTTATCAATGTTAATACCATTCTAAACACTGGGGATGGCAATGGCTTGGCTGAGATTGGAATATTTAAACTTCATATCCAATCCAACTCTTTTTAGGTTTTATATATCGAATTTGAATTTGAATTCTTACGCCATAATTGGATAAGATTTTTTTTACCCGATTGGGTTGAACTTGAGTTGAATTTAAACTATATAATCACTCGAGATCACTAAAAAGAGTTATAGAAGAAAATTATATATTTAGTTGATCTTAAATTGCAAACAAGATTCTCTGTGAAAATGTAATTTAATCTATCACTTGGTGAGGTTGGTATTAGTAATCGGTAATCTATCACTTGGTGAGGTTGGTATTAGTAATCGGATTTTGATAAAAAAAAACGGTTGAATCTTACTTAAACTGAATTCCATATTATTTTTGGATAATATTTGTTTCGAATTTGGATGAAATTATTAGTTTTTCGAATTCAGATTGAATAATTTTTTCTCGATCAAATGGAAATTGGATTGGATCAAACTAGATTGTCATCTTAGCCTCGTACCTAACACTAATAAAAGGAAGCTTAAAGAACTAGAAAATGAGGAGGAAGGCATCTTCAATTCTTGATCTCCCTTTCTCACAAGTCACAATAGTATATGTCATTTTTCTCTATGTAGTATACTATTACTATGCTTAGGAATAGTAAATGTAGGCGGAGGGTAGGAAAAGGATAGGCTTCCTTAAAAGTTGAAAGTAGTTAGCAATAACATAACACAATTAACATATAATGGGAGTAGTACTATAGTATATACTTTGTGTGACCACTACATACCCAAATGCATGCCCTTCAAAAGAGGACCAGGGAGATTGAAATAATTTTAAAAGCAAAGATCTACAATTCCCTATTCAAAGTTTAATAATTGGAATAGTTAGAGAATCACGTCCAAAACCCAAAAATTAGTATAAGGTGACATTAATAATAATTGTCTTAATATTCGCAAAACTAATAAGATAATGAGCTATTGCAGTTATTGCCCCCATAAAATATTCAACTACGTCTCCTCTTGCTTGGACTTGCTTGGACTTGCTTACTATATTACCCCTTTAGATCTAGTGAAGGTGTAGTTGAGGTTAGAGGGTAATAATGTCTTCTCACTTACAAAAGTGCCCACAACCTTACAGTAATGGCTGAGTCCCTAGAACCAGAAAAAATAGCATCTTTGATTCTTGAAAAATGGGATTTGCCCCCAAAATATATTTAAAGAAAAAGGAAAGAAATTTAAAGTGAAAAGAGAAGGAAGGACTCCTACTACAGTCTACAGCACAACAACAGTAGCCAGTAATGTATGATGAATTGAAGGGCAATGGGCATGGCTTTACTTTAATGGACATGAACTGAACCCACAGGCCACAGCTGCTCACTGTCTCTATTTGTCTCTCTAATAGTAATAATAGTAAACCTCTTCTTTACTTTTACTAGGACTATTTCTCTCTCTTCCTGATTACAAGGCAATAGGCAATAATAGGCAATTAGGCATGCTCATTCTCTCTCTACCTTTCTTTCATTAGTTTCTCTCTCTTTTATCTTTTTGCCTGTGTTCTTCTGATTGTTTCTTTCAGAAGATTAACCAACTTAAGCTACACTTTTGTTGATTGCTTGCTCAAGTATCAAGTAGTATCAAGTATCAAGTATTGACATTTCTCTGATTACTGATTTATGGTTTGAAGCTCAAGACTCAAGAGATTGAATGAAAATAATTTGTTCTACTAGCAGTTTGTTGGGGTTCTCTTTGGGTTCACTACTCTGAGATCTAATGTGGGGTATATACTCCATTTACATAATTTTATGGCCCCTTTTTTTCTAGCTTGGGATGCAAGTGTAACTAAAGGTAATTGATGTTTTTTTTTTGGTGCTCATCTACTATCTACTAATCTTTGCTTTATTACTCTATATGCCTCCTATTCTTGGTGATTGTAGATTGTAAGAACCCTAAAAAGATCCCTTTTTTTTAGTAGTCAATTGTTTTTCTTCCCTAAAACTTGATGGTTTTACCATATTAAAGAGTCTGAGCCCAGATTGGTTGTTTGCTTCCGCATTCTTTTGATAAAAAATGGATCTTGAACTGGCTGTTTTGCACATGAAGAATAAAATTTTCAAGTCGGAATTTGTTTTCGAATTGCATAATGTGGTATATTCTTTTATGATGCTTCATTCCTACTTGTTTATTGTCATAAGTTAACTTTATTCACTTTTGTTGATGACAATTGTTGCATTCTCCTCTCAGTAGGATTCATTATGCTCCATAGTGTATAATCTAGGGCACTATAGTTAATTATACTATCTAGATCAGAAACTCCATATTGTATTCCTCCTTTATCTTTTTATTTAATCTATTCCATGATAGAGAACTCTGGTTTAGATTGTCTCCATGTGTACTTGTAGGGTGTTGTTTAATGCCATTCTGATTCTGTTTTTTGTTTACCTTCTTTCTTACAGAAATATAGATGTATCAATGGGTGTAGATATGGAATTGGAGTTCGATAAAATCTGCAAAGTAGGTAGGAGCCCTAGAACTGTTCTTCCCTCCCCACAGCATAAAAAAAAGGGTGAACGTAGGAGTAGAAAAGGAAGATCTAGCTCTAAAAATGATGATTATGATTTGATAAGCTTAGAAGAGGAAGGATTTACAGAAATTAAGTTTTGGAACTATCGAAGTGTTTCTTGTAAGAATCTTCCATCAGGGGATGTTGAGCTGGAATGTAATGAAGTTCTGAGGCGTGGTTCAGTGTATCAGAGCTCCACAGACAAAAAATTTGGGAGGCCAGAAACTCGAGGTGGGAGGAAAAAAGTTGAGTTTTCACTCAACAGTGAGACACCCTTTTCTTTCAGTATTCTGGATTCTATCTGTGGTTCGGATGAGGAAGCCGAAGCTGAGCCTGAGAAGAAGAAATCATCGTTAGTATCATTAAGTTCAGGCACAGTATCTTCTGCTAGGCCTCCTAGCCACCCGTCCTTTATGGGTTTGAAAGACAGGCCAAGTGATTCTGGTTCATCTGCCATGAGGGATTCAATAGAAAACCAAATGTTCAGATGTGAACAAGTGTGCAGTCCTTCGAACAATGCTAATCTCCTCAAAGAGAGAGACTCTCTTGCTCTGAATAAGTCTCTCTCTGCCAAGCTTGCATTGCCACATTCCCCAACTCATTCAGAAGGGGATAAATCCAAAGAAAGCCCAAAAACTCGTTTCAAAAAGATGTTTGATCCGTTTACAAAGTCTAAATCTCACCGAACTCCTTCATATGATGCCAAATCGTCGAGCTTAGCAGATACTGGGAAACAAAAAACTCTACGGAAATCCTTGTTACATGAATTTTCAAGTGTGATGCCAAATGTGGAGACTGGAACCCTACCTATGAAGAAAGAACAGCAACAGCAGGCTGTCCCACCATGCTCACCTGCTCATCTCAGAGGCAATCTCAAGATGGAACAGAAGCATGGAGTCCCTTATTTTGAGTTCACGATGGCACATTCCGATGATTTGTTTGTGGCGAAAACATGGAAGGCAGATAATTCGCTTAATTGGGTGTATACTTTTCACTATGTTCAGGGAAGAAAGAGAAGTAATGCAAGTGGTTGGGGAATGAAGTACAGCAATAAAGATTCTCCCATGGTTGGGCAGATGCAGGTAACATGCTACTTGTGTTCAGAGTTAAGAGGTGGAGCTTTTAGCAATTCGATGATGACTGAGTTTGTGTTGTATGATATTGTTCATGCACGAAAAAGTGTCACTGCCAAAGAAGAAATCAACTTCCCTGAAAATCCCAAAGTTTTGGGTGTTTCTAGCGAAAATTCAGCAGAAGGGAATATTGAATTGGATGATTTATTTGATCTTACAAAGCCTAGACTGCCAGCCCAAAGTCCTATTGACCGCTGCAATGCAGATTTCACAAATCCTTACCCATGGTCCCTGTCTGATTTGCGACCGAGCTTTCAAACTGCAGCTGTTGTTGTGCAAGTTCCTTTCGAGAAAAGAGAAAGCTTAAAATATAAGAAAGGAGATAAGTTTAGTGACCAGGTGACGGTAGACACACGTGATGATAGTAATCCGGTAAAGGTGAATGTAGTGACCCCATTGGGGAACCATGGTTTGCCAACTAGTGATGAAAATAAAGGGCCATCTCCATTGCTTGATCGATGGAGGTTGGGCGGAGGCTGTGATTGTGGTGGATGGGATATGGCTTGTCCACTTCTTGTTTTTGGCAATCCAAATACTCAATGCATGGATGAGCATTCCCTTTTAGAGAAGGATCAGCCTCTGAGGCTCTATGTTCAGGTAATTTCTTCTCCTATGCAAGAAAGACTCTTTTCAAATCGCAAGATGTCGTGTTATGAATGTTTCATCGGCTTTTTCTGTTTGCAACTTTAGATCTTTTGGTAAGTGACAACTCCCTTTACATAGTGTAGGAGAACTCAAAATACCCATATGTATGTATGATACATCTAAAGCTGGCCTACTTTCTTGGTTAATGTAATGAAGTTGGTGTCCATCAATTTGTTTACATATGCTAAGTAGCCTGCCATCTCACTTCTTATAAAAGTTATAAGTTACGGTAAGTTCAAATAAGTTAGGGTAAGTTTAGATGAGTCAAATAAGCTTAATAGAGCAGTGAGCACAGTAGCACACCCTTAATTATTTGTTTTGCTTCTATGTTGTTGTAAAATTGGCACCACCTCTCCTAGTAGATTGTTTTTAACCTTTTTTTTCAGACGAAAGCCATTTTTGGAGAGTTCGTCATAACAGGTCAACACTCACACTCAAGTGTTCCTATATCTTAATTGTAGCATCACAGATCAAAACTTGGTATTAGTAATCATTCACTTTTTGAAGTGGTAAAGTGAAGACTAGACTTCTCCTCTTCGGATAAGTAGTTTGGTGGATAGTCCAGTCAAGGTAGTGCTTGGTGATGTTACACAAATAGTACCTTGGGAGTGTTCAGTATTCCCGAGGTTTTTCTCACAAACTTATGCATATACATAGGTCTGATTCTTAATTTATATTCTTTTATAGGGGGCAAAAGAAAACGAGCCAGCTTTGACCATAACAATTACCGAGAAGGGGAAATATGCTGTCGACTTTCACGCACAACTATCGATATTACAGGCTTTCTCTATCTGTGTTGCTATCATGCACACAACAGAAGCTTCCAGCTTGGTTGAGCAAGAGAAAAGCAAGGAGTTGTTGCAATGTAGCTCCCTGAAGGTTCTCGTTGAGGAAGAAATGAAAATTTTAATTGAAGCAGTCACAGAGGAGGAAAAGAAGAAAGTTGCAAAGACAACTGAACAGCATCAACAGTCATCTTTTGTGCTCAATCCACCCTTTTCTCCTATTGCCCGAGTATAGTTCAATCGTTTTATTGGTAAAACTGGAGCTAACTCTCTCTACAAGTGTTGCATTTCAGAACCATTTGTTACCTTACATCTGCTTCTAAGTGGACACGGGTGATTGCCTTGGGTTGTCGGATTTCTATGGATATGCTGAGGAAGTTTGCGCGTTAAGACCTCCGAGGATCATGTGAAAGCAGAGAGGATATTTGGTGTATTTGTTCGATATAGTAAGACTTTCAGAAAGAATATATACTGTCCATACTTGGTAGATCATAGTGAGAGGTAAAGGTCATCTGATCAATTCTAGGCGGGATACCTAGGTTTTTTCTTTCTTTTTTTTCATTCTCTTTTCTTTGTCTCGTTTTTTTTGCATCTCCTTGTCATCTAAATCATCTCCTTGTCATCTAAATTCAATTTTTTGTAATTTAAATGGGTTGTTAGAGAGAGATCAGAGGTTAGTTGAATGTTTATGGCTCCTAATAATGGTAGAAATCGGAGCCAAATACAGAAGTTTTTGTATTTTAGCAAATTTATATTGCAAATAAATGTAATAAAGCTTCTGGATAAGTATTGTAGGCAGAATGTCAATCTGCTTAGTGCTTATAGTCCTTTGTATATTGCTGTTCTTTCCATCATTCCTGGGCTTTTTTTGGCAATCATATGAAGGTTTCTTATTCCTGGAGTGACTGCCAAGCAAAAGAAGACAGCTACAGGTTGATTCCTTGTCGGTTTCCAAGTACTGCTCTACAAGAGATGTACGTCCTTCGTTCTAAAATAAATGCAACACATGGTCGTGCCTTTTATCTCTTTCTATCTCTCTCATCGCATGAATACCTCAAAAATTGTGCCTCCCCATCATGTAACACTTAATTTAGAACAGAGGAAGTATTAAATTGTTTATTGTTCTTTGTACCATAATTTTAAAAGTTAGATTGTTGGTGGAGTGGAAATTAAAGGTATCTTTGGCAAAACTAACTAGAAAGGTTTGCCAAAGAGAGTAAGAAGTTAGCTGAAGAGGAGTGAAAATGTGAGATGGTTTGGAATTGATAAGTTAGCTGAAGAACAAGAAAATATAGCTAAAATTCTTACCAAGCATGACTAGTTTGATAGTTCATAAAAGATAACTCTGGTGAAAGGTAATTGAAATTTTTGTCGAAGAGACCGTGAACAAAATTTCACATTGTTCATGGATATGAATTATGAATATCTTCCTTCCATAATAATTTACAAAATTTCACATTTCCTTCAAAAAAAAAAAATAGGTAATGACATTGGAATTAATCGAATTCTAAAGCCAAATTTACACTATACATGCATTCTATTCTTTATGCTTTTACTACCAAACGGGCCGTGAGAGTTTTACACTTCTTGCAGAATCTATACAAGATTTGAATTGTCAATACCCCTTCATAAGCTCGCTCTAGTATATGATCTTCGTAAAGTAGTGATTTACATCTATTTTGAAACATTTGAGCAAAATTGAGCCATAAACCTACAATTAAATGAATAAATGGTTTATAATTTTGCAATAGTCATTATGGCAATAATGGATCGTCATTGCTGTCTTGTTTATGCTGCAACATCTCCGGTTTATGTTGGTGTAACTCCAGCGACAAAAAACTCTTAAGAAATTCATATGATGCAAAAAACAAAGCTCCTTGAGACATGTACATAGCAAGCCTCGGAATCAAGCCCCTGATAACAAAACAGCCTATCTTTGATAAGAAAATTCCCATAAGTTAAAGCACACTGAAGACTTAGGTGTGACCGATTGAGTGCTTAAAAAAAGACTGGAGTCTTTCAACTCTGTACTATTAACTGTTCTTCTTAGGCTACTCTTCAATTGTTTTAGGCAATGGTTAAAGCACATTGCGTTTTTGCTCAATCTTCAAGTCAAAGTTTGTACAAAAAATAACAAAAAGCTACAAAAGCAACAGGCAAAGAAGACAGATTCAATATAACGTTCAGGGATCACACAATAAGGCAATATAGTAGTATATATCATTCTTAAAAAGGACAGATAAACTGACCCGTGCTTTTTCAGCATGAACAACAATTCTTAAAACACTATGCAGAACATACTAAGGGGGGCATTTGGTATGGGATAAGAGAATCAATTGGGCTGATTCCTCTTGTTGTTTGTATTGTCATTTTAATCATTCCCTTTACACTCTTCTTACCCCCAAACTCCTCTACTCTGATTCCCCACCTCCCCCTAGGTATTTCAATTCCCTTTCCCTAAGCCACCAATACACCACCGTACACCCACTGCCCAACGCACTACCAGCACCACTCCACCACCGCCACCCTCACCAGTTCCATTACCGCCCGGCGTCACCCTCACCAGCACCTCTCCAGCACTGCTACCCTTACCAGCACCAACATCGCTGCCTTAACTTACCAAACAACCACCTCCAAAACCCTACTCGCCACCACCCCTAACTTACCAAACTACCACCAAAACGCTACTCGTCATCCACAAAACCCCACCCGAGTTGCTGAAATCCCCACCCAGCCACCGAAATCCCAAATATAGCCACCCGAAAACCCACCCAACCCACCCACCTGTAAACCTTCCTCCACCAACGAAACCCCACCCCCACAACCCACCCAAAAACCCACCCCCACTCGTGAAAAAAAGATTTAGTGAGGAGCAGCAGCGGCGGCGACAATGGAGGGTAGGGGCACTGGCAGTAGTAGAGGAGAGGAGAAGAGAAACAGCAGCAACGGTAAAAGGAGGGGCCATTGAAGGAGGGGCAATACTGGTGGTTGTAGAGGGAAGAGTAATGTGGTGGTGGTTAGAGATTGTGTTTTCTATTTTCAAAACAAACAACCTAATAAATCTAAGGCTATCCCGTTCCATTCTCCTTCTTTCCCTTTCTTAAACCCTTTCCCCTTTATAAACCAAACGTCCCCTAAGGAGTAAGCCTGGTCAATGGACAAGGTAGCCCAATGAGCATAAGGTAGGGTCAAGTTGAATAACTTATATTGGACAGGGCCATATACGGCCAAAACAGTAAGCCATTAATTGGAAAAAAAAGAAAAGATTCAGCATAACACGATCATACAATAAAGAAATATATTTACCATTCTAATGATGGATAATCCATTTGTGATATAGACTAACCTGTGGTTTTTCAGCATGACCAGCAAATAAGCAATTCCTAAAACAATATGCAGAGAATGCTAAAGCGGAAAAAATCAACAACAGGATGATCCGTATATGATAACCCCCCCCTTCTCCAATTAATCACCAACAAGAAAGCTGTTCAGAGATTTGTACCTGTAAAGGCCTCTAACACCTTCATGATTACGGATATCTTGAAGAACACTCAGAATGCCATGATATCTCCCCCTATATTCAGGCATCTGCTTCAACAAATTTATCAATCACCAACCAATAGTATTATATACAGTTTCACAAAAATACAGAAAGACATCGGTCAAACCCTAGCTTCGACACAATACGATATTGAGAGTTTGGGACAACTCATGGAGCTGTCAAGCTGAAGCTTTTAGCTTAAGCATTTTGATCTGGCTTGAACCATAAACTCAGGGAAGCTTAGCTACAAAATATATAAATTGCTGACGAACCTGAGTCTGTAATCTTGTTTTCACCACATCAAAAGGAGTAGAAAATAAAGCAGCAGTAGATCCAGCCAGCCCTCCACATAGCAGCTGTACATGAGTTTCAGAAGCAAGGATAAAATTGGTAAACCTTGCGCCAATTATACGAACATAAGCAGGTAGAGATTTATCTCAATCAAGATTCTTCAACAATACTTCAAGCATACTAAAAAGCAATGAGCTTAGCAAGCTTGTAAAGAGTACTATATTTAAACATTCAGGAGCAAGTCTACGACCATGCACAGAAGCAAAGAGTGAACATTGAACAAACCGTTTGCGACGTGTTAGGCTGTTTATTAGGTGGTTCTGAAGACATGAGCTTTTGCTTCAGGCTTTCATATGTGTAGAACTGCAAAGAGAAGCATAAAACCCTGAATAAGGTTAGGGTAGATTGAAAGATAAACCATAAGAAAATTAAGTTGATATGAAGCCTCACTTTGATTATTGAGTGTGGTATATTCCTACAGAGTACAGCTCCCCAACCAGCATACAGAGAAGTTAGACCCCCCGTCTCAATGATTTTCTGAACTGCATTCCTGGGAATAGCCACATAGAACATAAGTTTATCTTCTCACTCTCCGTTTCTGAAAGATGAACCAACGAAATCAGGACATCTTGGATAAGGGTTACTTGTATTTTTCCTCCACCGTTTAAGATGCTCCCCCAAAACTATGAGGTTTATGAGTTACTAGTTTACTACAAGAGACTACTAAACAAGATAGCAAATCACATTGACCACACTCATATATTTAATATAAGAAAATTTGTCAATTACTACCAATAAAGTAGCTCATTTTACGACTTAAGACTTTTTTTTTAGTACCTTTTTAACATTTTACTTTACCATTGTTACTCTTTCCCAGTTTTCGGTGGATATGTTGGCTCAATATGATGCCATAATGTATATAATCAATTTGTGAAGTCATTTCAGTGATTTTGGCACCAAATTGTGGTATTGGCCCTAAAAAATCCATTAAAATCATCAATAGGTAGCCATAATAAATGTAAACTATTTGCAAAGGTACTAATTTCCCATTTTTATTTGAAATGGCTTTAAGTCACAGAATGACCTATTCAAAAGGTAGTAATTGACAACTTTTCCCCAACATAATAAGGTAACGCAAAACGACAAAAGATTCCCAGTAACTTTATTCAATAGTGTAGAATTTTGCAGAGCAATTTGAAGGGGGAAAAATAGTATGTTTGGTCAGCCATCAAATGTACACTGCTTCTGGAAAACTGAAGGTTAAGCAGCTATTACAACATGAACATCATGAGATAGGGAGAGTTGCAGAATACCGGCAGTTCTGATACTTTGTATTGACTTGCATTTGCTGCTTTATACGCTCACTGGGAGTAAACACAAATGATGTGGCTATACTTGCACAAGCACCTGCAGTGCAATGGGCAACAGAGTGATATTCCTGCGAGGAATAAATGATTGGACTTTACATGGAAAGTAAGATGAGAATCTTAACGTTAATAGAAACCTTTAAAGCATTACAATAAGAAGCAAAAAACAAGTAGAATTTTCTATCTATTGCTTGTCCCGAAGGCAAGAGAAACCAAGGACACTCGTGCAAAATGAAGGGAACCAAATGTTTTGAAACAAATAACTGTGGAACCTAATCAAGTAGAGCTTTTCAAAAAGAAAATAAAAATGATGGGTCGTGAAAGAAGAAACCTTCGCAAGGAAAGGAAGCAAGAATTCCTTCATCGATTCATATGTGAAGGTGTATATAGCAGATATAGGTGCAGATGTGGTGATGTTGCTTGCTATTCCTCGGTATAGTCCAGGTAATCCTGAATTTGAATCCATCCCAATATAAGAAATAGCAATTCTAACATAACCAAAAAACTAATAAAGATAACAGACGCTTCCAACCATGAACCATGGACCCAAACTCTTGCTTGAAACAAAAAAGAAATTGAAAAGGTAATACAACCTCATTCGAACACAGCATACCTCTCTCAGAAAGTACTGATTGTCCTATGTAACAAATAGACTTCTGCCCAGGTTGACAAGATTGAGCAATAGTTTTAACTGTATCAATTGGATGCAAGCATAGACTAACAAATATGCCAGCCAAGGCTCCTGAAACAGCATGCTCTTGTTTAGCTAGTAGTGGATGAAATTTGTTTGTTACAGATGAACAACTCTCTATTTGAAGTTCATCTTGAGTATTCAACTTTTCACATCTTCTCATTTCATTCTCCAACAAATCATCAGCCTCAACATTTAGTTGTTTTGGTTCATGAGTACAATCTGGAGCTAATGTGCTCATATTATCATCCAGATGAAGTCCCAAACTCAAAGCTGTAGACATTCTCGCTGCACAATGTTTATTCTGAACCATGTGAAGGAGATTATCAGTATACAGAAAAGAAATAGATGCTTTACTAAGCATATTGACTCTATCGCTTGCCCCATGGGATATAAGATCCTTTAAGTTGGTCATATCATCACATGTATTAAGATACCCAGTCCCCACATTACTCGAACTCGCTTCATCTTCAGATACAGGACAAAAATGACAGACAGCAGCCTTGTAGGTGAAGGCCTCGACAATCTTCTTGGCTTCATTGGATGCAGACATAGGAGGCTTTGGCGAAACTGAAATTTGGCTCATCCATCCATATCTATTCATCAATCTGTAGAGAATTCCTACATTTGCAATACTCTTCTCCTTCAACCAGATATCATGCTTGACGAAACCATAATCTCCACTTCGCTCAAAGAGATTCTCAATAAAATGGTCATTATATGGGTTATACTGAATTCTCCGAGTTGCTCTTACAAATTTTAAACTTTGTTGCATGATGCACGAAAAATAGCCGGAAGATTTCAAGTCAACATGGAAGTATCCACTGTCTATGAAAGTGATTACGCCAGAACTATCATCCTGAACCAAATAACGCAAATCATTATCCTTTTGACTGATAGTGCTTGAGCACTCAAATCTTGCTTTCGGTTGGACACGTGCAAGAGAACGACTAGCACACTCCCATATTTGCCCGACTGCTGATATGAGCTCCGTTTTAGTCAGAATCTCAGGAGACTGCGACGCCAAGTGTTCTCTTCCATCTTTGTTGTCATTAGATGAAATCTTTACATCACTTTCATCAGCAAAATCAGCAATCTCAAAATAAGGACCCTTAAGTGGTTTGACCCTAAATTTTACTGATTGCTGACTGTGAGTTGGAGATTTATTAAGCTTCACCATATGCCCTATCTTATAAGCCACTGAAGAGGAACTCCGGCAAGACAAGTGAAAAGAGGAGTATTATGATTATTGACGATTTAACATAACGTGCCTTACCAGATAACTGCATATGTGTGCATGTCAAAATTATGTTCTCCTAGATCTTCTAGACATCAAAGGCACGCAACTGAGGCTTTAGCATAACAAAAAATGAATCGTATTAATAGCATCATCCTCTGATAACTATGTGAGACTTGGGTTCTTTAAGAAGAAAGGACAACATAAACAATGAAATGTTAAACAGAAGACGAATATGGATAGATAGGATAATTTGAAGAACCATGATGAAGTGATATTAATTTATTATCATGCTGGAAACCCTTCCTGGCCCTTCCGCTTTCAAAAGTGTACTCAGAAATAAGAATGAAAATAAGTTAAAGCAGAAGAACCAAGACAGCACCCCTACGCACTATAGTTGAAGACTGATAGCAACTAATCTGCCATATCAAATCATAGAAAGACCGAATGAAATCTTAATATGCACAAATATAAATTGAGCAGCACAAAGTGGTATCGTTATGAAAGAAGCATAAAAAAAGAACATAGCCATTACGAAGTGAACCTTAAGTACTAGAGAAATTCATCATCCTCGCTTAATAGATAAATAAGCAACCACGTTGCACTACTTCATGGAACTTGTTAAGACAACTTTATCAAGTCTAAATATAAATTTATACAGACAGGCCATAGGAAAAAGACGATTGATTAGAGCTTAAGTGAAAACATTAGGCTAAGCTAATCCAAGAAAAATAACTCCTAAGTCCTAATAATCAGTATCTCCAGATGAGACAATTAGCAGCAAAGCAAATATTACTCAGACAGATATTGGTTAGCAAGATGCGTTACCTCTGCTCCCCAGCTATCCACAGTGATGCAACAAACCCATCAAAGATATAGCTCCCTGATTTGATTTGAGAAAGCAAGATCATCATTCAGACCTCAACGTTTCCCCCGAGACTTGATAAGAAAAGAATAAACTAGGGAACAAATTGTAATTTGTGACACCAAAAATTGAGAATAATTATCTCCACTGCAACTCAACTTAAAAAAAAAAAAATCTGCCCAACTAAATTTCAGCACTTAAATAGCTAGGAAAAGAAAGACATTCAATTAAGAACCTGTTACAAAGTCCATATTACCAGTAAACTTTTTTTTAAAGAAAAAAAAAGTGTATTAGATACTGATAACCTTGGAATGCATTGATGTCAGATGTTCATACTAAACCATCAAATTATTAACGGAAAAGGATGATTATGAATATAAACCTGAATGAATTTGACCCACCAGCAGCAGAAAGCATCTCCATGAAAGTGTTGGAGCTCATTTGTTTCCTGTATAAAGTAAAAAGAGAAAGTTTCCGAGAATTTTCAATTAAGAGTTGGGAATCTTACTTGGAGAAATTGAATATGACAAACTCAAATGGCCATCATAAAAACGATGCACAAGTATGAATTAACTGAGACATGAAGAGGCTAATGTTAACCTCACTGAGCTGTTAATTCGATTCTGATGGCAATTGGCAATGCTTGAACTCAATTTGACCGGCTATTTTGACCTAATCAATAATCATCACACTTCTCTAAGCAGTGTGTACGAACCACTTAAAGTTCCATTTTTCATTCAACATTTCCATTTATCATGCAAGATTACAATTTCATTAAACGGTATAAAGTCTTGTGTATATTTTTGTTCTTTTTTTTTAAAGAAACACATAATGGTCAATTGGTCATGTTCAACGGGCTGAATAAAGTTTGTGATCAAATTAAAACCAGGAATTTCTCCGGGGGTGGTTTAGTGAAAAAGAAAGAAAAGGTTATAAAGGTAATTTCAATTTTTTTTGGGCGATTTTAAGAAGTTTTGAGGCGGTGTTTGGCATTCCAGGAAAAGAAAGGTAAGACTGCAAGAATGTGAGACATAAGTCATAGAATAGTGACTAAAAGAAGATAAGGTTTTCAACTTATGTATTTTTGAAGGTATGGGCTTGGCTCAAAATTTTAATTTGAAAAAATAGGGCCTTTTCAAGTTAAGTGATTTCCTCGTGGTCCCAATTAAATGCGAGTCATTTAGTTAAACAGGTTAGGTGGTTTATTTTCGGGTTGAAACTTTCAACCTTAACATAACCTGTTTAATTTCAGGTCGGGTTCGAGTTAACCCATTTAGATAAACAGGACCAAAATCTTAAGTAAAAAACTTATATGGACCCGGTCCATACTAAATTAGTGTGGGCCTGTCTTTGGTTACATGTGATTTATGAAAAAAAGGGTTCTTATATAAAAAATAGATGTAAAAGATGAGTAGATACAGATTATAAAGTTTGATTGTCGTGAAAAAAAAAGGTTCATATGTCACAAACCCGAAAATTTCATCATGATAAACTAATGTAAGAAAGAGTGACTATATTGAAAAAAAGTCACTATTATGGTAGATAATAACTCTATAAGAAGTAACTTACGATTTCAAAAGGATCCTATATTGAAAATAAGAGTCATTTATGTTAAATAAGTGGTTTTGGTCCACAATAATATTATTGTGGACCAGGTCCACACAAGACTAACTCAAATCTTAACCCAAACTCGCTTATTCGGGTCGGGTATCAAGTTGAGTCAACTTTTACCAGCCCTATGGAAAAGTAATGCAAGGTAATTTGACAAATGAGATTGAGTATGAGAGATAAATATATAGCACTCCCTTCTATATTGTCTAACACACTAACTCGGATTGATTAATAGGTGAAAGTGGGGTTATGAATTTATGATCAGATGAGAAAACCTTTAAAAAAAAAAAATTAGAAGGGGAAAGAAGACAAGAAAAGGGGATGAATAGGCGGGAACGTGACTCCAAATGGAGGAGTGGGCCCAAAATAATGAAAAGCTCCATCAATTACCAAAATTTGGTTGTTTAGAAATCTAAAAACCATAGATGCGGGATATAATGTTTGAATAGAGGAGTCAGGACTCAGGAGTGCTACTGAAAATGCAAAATTAGCCCCAACTCGCAAGTCGCAAGTCGCAAGTCATCTTCCATTCCCTTACTGCAGGAAAGCAGAGAGGAGAGAGAATTTTGGTTCAATTTTCCCAAAAAAGGCAAAAAGTTTTCATACACATTTACAAAACCCAAGCCGAGAGAAAACAGAGAGGGGGTGAAGAATTTGAAGGACAATGCGTCAAATTTCGATCTGAAACCCCTAGCATTTCCTAATTCCTTCACTTCTCTCTCTCTCTCTCCCTACATTTTTCAATCTGCTCCTCCTTTTCACCAGGTATGTGAATCCTATTAACCTGCATTTTTTTTAATGTCGTTTCCGCTTCAATTTCTGTGTGTTCTTTTGTCCATTTTCTGCACAAGTTTGGCTATTTCTGAATTGTTTTTGGAATTATGGTGGAATTCTTGAATTTCATTGACGATGGATTTGTCAAGATTGAATTTTTAAGATGATTAAGATTGAAGCTGTAGCTGTCATGCAATTTACTCAACTTAATACCTCTATTAGGGTTATTTTTTACCCTATTAAGAATAGAGTTGTATTTATGAGTATTGATGTCAAAAGAGTAAGAATTGCATAGTTCTTCATTCGATTGTATTTTATGATTTGACTTTAGCTAGGGATTCAGATTGTTCGTTTTAGCTCAATTTCAAACTTCAAGCTGTAGCAGAGCTGACAGATGTGCATTATATGAGTGTGTGAAAGCAAAAGAGCAAGCTACACACATCCAAGTTCCCTAGGCATAATGGGCATCCAACGGTTAGTCTTAACTGAGTTCCTCACACTAGCTGGATTCTTGCTCAGGATGCAGCTGTTTGATGCTATGACTTCATCCATGCTATAGCCTTTTTGAGGTAATAATATTGTCAACACTGAGTTCCTCAATGGAAATGTGGTTGTTGGGCTGCTATTTTAAGTGAGCCACGCTGTTAAAGTCGAGAGATTTGGATGATTTATTCTAGATAAAAAATTCTTGAGATTTTTGGGATGTTATTGAAAGGTAAAATGGGGAATGCAAAAATACAAAGTGGAGCGTCGAACTTGAGTGTTACATAGATGATTGAAGTTTTGTCTCTGAGATAGTTAGAAAGCATATGTACTGCTATACAGATGAAGTGTTCTTCGAAAAGTTTATCCGATAAAAGTACTCAAGTACAAACATGATTCACAGCCAACAGTTGAAAGGTTCAGGATATACCTTTGGGCTTTGGCTGCATACATCTTGATCTCACATGACTTTGCCATTTGTGCAGTATGTGCTTTGTGGTTATTTTGCAGGCTATAGGTGTATGTGAGATTGTTGGGAATGTCAGGTTAATTTCATTCTATTAACTTATTTCTATGAGCTATGCAGTCCATGGCACAACTATAGTAGTATGAAGAGAAAGTAGGCCATATCACATATCACTTTCCTGCATTGATCATAAGGAAAAGAGGGCTAGTCCCCACTTCCTAAACTTTTGATAGTTTTATGTATCTAAGATGTGGTTTGCGGCTGGGAGCCCTGTAATTTTTCATATTTGTCTTTGAAAGTGATGTTTTGAGCTCCGTGTAGTGAATTGGTTGTAAAAGCAGATTAATTAAGACTGTAAAGGAAGCAGATGAATGGTAGTAACATTGTGGATGGTGTGTATCAGATTTTGAGAGGCTAATTCTCTCCAATTACAAATTGACTCCACAATATTTTTCAGTGCCTTGTGCTATTTTTATACTTATTACAACCATAAGATGCTCTTTATCTCTCTCTACATCATTTGTATATCTAAGTCTATAACTAACTCCAAATAAGTCACCCTTTTGCTTCTCCATTTTCTCAGCAGCAATTACTTATTTGCCCTTCCCTTCTTTCTGCTGTAAATGTATGGGAGGGTAAGGATGAGAGTGAGGGTGCAGCAGACTCTGTTAATAGCTGGAACTTGGAAGTGATAGGTATCTCATCTGCTCGAAAATGCCATCTCTTTATTGCTTAAGGTTCTTAGTGGTCAATGCCATTTGATATATCATGGCGTTTTCTTGTTCAACCAACATATATATTTTGTATTGAGGTTAATGAGCATGACACTTCTCACAACCATGTTGACCTTGCAATAAGCTTGTTCAGCGACATTTCTTTGCCTAGGGAGGAGTGATGAAGAATGTTCTTGGAGATTATTTGAAAAGTGAGACATCTTTTAAAGAGTGCTGCTGTAAAGGTGTTGATATTAAGGAACTTTTGTAAAGTTCAACAGCTATTGCACTGGAATATATAGAAAGCAACTTGTTTAGAGACAAGGCTGCCGAATTGCTACATTAAATTCTGTTTTTTTCATATTTAGGGCTGCCATCTGGTCTTATATTGGTGTGTTTCCTTGTAAGATAGAAAGGGTCCGTGAATCCTTGACCTGAAGTCCTGAACTTGACCCAATTCTCAAATCGACGGTTATCTTATTGGATTAATGAACAGGTCAGCTTGGTAACCTGCACACCTGCTAATTTTACTGAAAACATACGATTATATGACATAAAACACAAAGTCTTTATGAGTCTATTAATGCTCGTTTACTCTCCTCATCTCATCAATGACCGACCTTTTAACAATTTTTCCCAAATTTCCTCTAATGTTAACCCTAACTTTTTAACACCATAATTTTTCAATTGAAACTGAGATTGGAGCACCTTAATAGACGGGTTAGATTAATTTTGTAGGTTAGTGGGCTGACATGGTGGTTTCAGCAAGTGTTTCTTTGTTCTTGAAGTATTCAGATACCCCAGCCCAGTGCTCTCAACATGCCTGGTTTCAGCACTAAAGCTGGATTTTGGGTTGAAAATTCTAACCTAAACGTAATCCAATTAGTTAAACTGGTCAATTGTGTTACCAACTAATTAAATGGGTCAAGGCGCTCTTAATTTCTATTGAGTTGTTATGCTGTGTTAGTTCTTGCCAACATTAGCTGTATAGTGTCAGTGATTCAGAAACTGGAAACTCATTAGTAAGCTAAAGCTAGTCTGTGATTCCATATGAATCATCAGTGACTTCTTCTTGATAGTATCTGTTAATCTTAATCCTCTAAAATGTACCTAGGCTACAGGCTACAGGCTACTACTTACTTTAATACTTGTTTGTGTGTCTGCTATTAGAGACAGTATAATCCTGTATATAATCTAACACTTTGCAGTATCTCCTCCCCAATTTTTTCTTTAAAATTATGTTCGATTGGCGCTCCACAGAAGTGGAAAGAAAGATTAGAAGCTGTAGACTGCATCCTTTAGACTTCCTTACTAAATGGTGTGAAATGTGAAGTCATCATTTTGTGTAATCTTATACTCCTATGCTATTGGTTCCTCAACTTAAGCAGGGCTCTTTCTTCAGTCCCTAGTCTACTTATGTCATTCATCTCTTTTTACATCTTGAAGAGTATTAGAATGCAACCTATTTTTTGTAAAAGATTGACAACCGTTTCTGTATGGTCTATTATCAGGGGTCTGTCTTATAATTTTGTGCCTCGGAAAAATTCGTTAAGCTAGGATAATGGACATGCAAGCACAAGTGCACTTGGGAGAAAATGGAGTAATTAACATTGATGAAGAAGCATGTAATGGAGATGATGGACAAACTGGAAGTTTCCAAACTTTGGTCAAGGGTATGAATAACATACCCATTATTTTTGGTGTCCGCTCCTTTTTCTTTTGTGCATAAGATAGTATTTTACTGTTTTTCTCTGCATGTATACTCTAATTTTCCTTGTAGATATGATTGATTGGTTGAATGAGCAACTTCCTAATATGGATGTGCCGGCAGACTCTTCACTTGAGGACTTACGTGTTTGTTTGCAAGATGGAACTGCATTATGTAATTTGTTAAATGCACTTAGCCCTGGAGCAGTTAATATGGTAGGATAGTCAATATTCTTTTTTCTTTGTTTTGTTTCTGGGGGGTGGGGGTAAACAAATATTTTTTCTTTCTTCTATATTTCATTTATTTTTCATTACATTTTCTCTGTCTTATATTTTTTGGAAACTCTTTTCGGGATTCAGGATGGTAGTTCAGAGCCCCAGCAAGCAATTGAAATTTTTTTGTCAACGTTGGACAAAATGGCCTTGTCTCGATTCGAAGTTTCAGATTTAGAACAGGTATGTTTTGTTTCACCTTTGAATAATGGTATACAACTTTGGCTGGTGAAACTGAAGAAATGGTATCGTTAACCAATATGGAAATTGGTAGAAAGCATGGTATTGTCACGGAGGCACTTGTTCTTGTTGATCAAACAAATGTAGTATATCTTTGACATTGAAAGGTTTCAGAGTGCTTTAATTAGTATTTCGTACTAATGGTTCTGATCTATGCAACTTATCCAGTAGTAGCGTCTAGGGGAACACCCAGATCAAGTCCTTTTCTCTTTCAGATAGCTTTGGATAAGCTTTAGAAACTCATATGACTTGAGAAAATCTTAAATGTGACTTCTGGTGCCCGATTTTTTTTCAATTTAATTTTGTATTATATTGAAAAGCCTAAGGAGTAAAGAGTTCTTTTTACACTCTATGCTATCCTTAATGACGTCTGGATAATATGCAGGGATCGATGGTCAAAGTGTTGAAGTGCCTGCAGGGGCTGAAAAGTAATTTGAGCTGTAACACTGATAGGGAAACTGCTCATAATCATGTGAGAAGGAGATGGAATGTGCCAGAGGTGGAAGGTTTGGATGGGACTGATTGTTCCCAAGTGGATTCACACAATTCTGCAAAGTTTGGACCAGAAAAACGGAGGAATTCGTGGGAATCTAAATTTCAAACTGTCTTTCGCAATACTACTTTATCAGGTTAGATTATTATTCATGGAGACCAAATTAAAATGAACCTATAAATATATATAATCATATGATCTTGAACAAAATGGTTAAATATTCTTCTTATATCGTTGTCTTGTTCTATACTCCCTCCGTTTCATTTTAATTTACTCACTTCACTTTGGGGAGAACCAAGGAGAAAGTGCAAAAGTATGAGAGAGAAAGCGAAAGGTGGAGAGAGAAATTGAAAAGTGAGAGAGAAATTAAAAAAGTGGGCTAAAATATTAAAAAGTGTATGATATGGCCATATGGGTGGAAAAAGAGGAGAAAGTAGATGTGACATGTTACCAAAAATAGAAAAAGCAACAGTGTGTAGATTAAAAAGAAACGGACCAAAAAGGAAAGTGTGTAGATTAAAAAGAAACGGAGGGAGTATAAACTTTGTTTTTAAAGATAAGTTGAAATCCTTTGTAGGAAAAATTTTGAACGTGATGACAACTCCATTAGGTTATCCCATGCTACTCATGTTTTATATAAACTAGTAATATATAATTTATATTATTCTACCAAAATTGTTTTAAAAAATAAACATCATATACTATTGTCATGTTCGTTAATAATAATTACCAATATTAATAATTAATAAGTATTAATTAGAACATCACATATCAAAATTATTAATTAGAATAAATATAAAAAAGAACACTTACAAATGCCAAAAGAACATTCTTCTTCTTGAACACAAATAGCTTCAAATAGTGATATCAATGACATTTATAATAATAGCAACGACATTAATAATAATTACCAATATTAATAATTAATAAGTACAACAACGACAATAATAATAATCTTTTTGAACAAATGTACTAGTAAATAGTAATATTAATAGTAATAGTAATTGTATAAAGTAGTAATAACGACGACGACGCACGGCAGCGAGTTTTTAATGCGGTGCCGTATACGATCCGATTTGAAATAAGCAAAAATAAGGTGAACTGAACATAGCCTAAGTCACTAAACACTTCCCTGAAAATCAGAAAATTACATGCCCAACAAATAAGACTTTAATGCCTAAAATAAAACATGAAACAACTTGCATTCACACTAAAACTTTTTAAGTGTGAAGTTTCTATTCTGACAATAAGAAACTTCCCTAATCACTAAAAATCAGAAATTAAGCAAACTTGCTACCTAAGTTCACCCAAATGCACGCCCAATAGTAGCTTGACCTAACTTGCTGTCCAAGTAAGCTTCTTTTTGCCTTCTTTCCTTGCTTGAGGACCAAGTAAAGATGTGAAGGATTCGATTAAATTTCATACATGCATTCGCGACTTTAGGGGTCAGATTTGGACCATATATTATCATCAATATTTAATTAAATATATTATCATGTGAGATCTTGTTAAATTCGTTCGACTGTGTATTTTTCAATTATCAGAGTTTTATGATTTTATTTATATGTATTCAAAGAAATTAATGATCAAAGTTGTGCATTGGAGACTATGAAAAAACAAACATTGCAACCCCCCCCCCCAAAAAAAAAACGGAGGTAATACCAGAGAACTCCTATTGATTGTCATTGTCCTAGACTCCTGATTGCAAAAATCTGCATTCTTCGCAAAACGTGTTTTATCTATACAACTCAAGTCAATATAAAAGTGTCGAAAACTACTCTTATTACCAACTGTTATTTGCTAGTCATTACTTATTACTAAAAGATTATTAAGGGGTATAAATGTCTATGTATAAATAGCATTAAGCTAAAGTTATTTTGGGACCAACAAAAAGAGGAATTAAAGGCCTCTTTGTTATTGTTTTTTGTTTTCATTTTTTTGAAAATGAAAAAGGAACTGTGGAAACCAGAGAAAGTAGTTTCGAGTATTTTGTTGTTAGTTTTCATAATCTACCGGATTAGTACAAGTATGATTAATTTTAGTTTTTAAAATCTTAAAACCAAAATCTAGAAACTCACAGTGATACCGAACGGGCCCTAAGATAATTAGAGCACTGAGGTGTATCATCCGACTTGAAGACACGACCTTAAGACTGGTTTTAGTTTTAGGATTTTGATTTTTTTTATTCCATTATGTAATCCACATGCAATTTGAGGAAATAAAGAATAGAGGAAGTTCAGCATCATGCAAAACATCTGGATAATGACGGATTTGTCATATCACTTTATTAGTTTAATGAACAATTAAACTCTATCGACTTATTTGGTTGAGGGAGCCATTTATGCTTGGCTATTGTGGCATCAGGTTGACTTTTTTCCACATTTAGTTAATAGACCAGCTATTACTTATTAGATCTTTTTGTGCTGTTTGTCAAAATTTGATTTATTTGAGATCTTGCTAGCCTACATACGCTACTTTTTTTACCATGATAATGATAGATTGTATTCCAGGCAACCTTGGTCCTGATGTCAAGATCTCAGAATTGGTGAAGTGCAACAGCTTAGATGTAAGTTTCTGCATGGTTTATCTAGCTCTTGTCACCCTTGCAAATCTGACTCTACTCTCATTCTAGATGGCTCTTTATAAGTGCAGAAAGCTCCTATGCAGTTGCTGTTTAGCATGGTGGACAGGGTATTGGATGAAAGTCTAGAAAGGAGGAGCGGGGATGTACCTCATGTATGGATTTTTTTGAAACTGCATTTTTGTATTAGATTCTTGTTCCATGTTTGATCTTGATATAACTTCAATTTGACCGCTAATCCTGCATCTATTATGTTCAGCGTGTGGCTTGCCTTTTGAAGAAACTTGTACGAGAGATTGAGCATCGGGTGTCAAATCAAGCAGATAAAATAAAAAATGTAATCTACTTGAAACATGCATTCACTGTGTTTAAAATATTCACTATAAGCCTTGGATTTTATTTTTCCCGTGATTACAGCAAAATAATCTCTGCAAGGTTCGTGAAGGCAAGTATCAGTCAAAAGTGAGAGCCCTTGAGACGCTTGCTGTTGGGGCAAGTGGAGAAAGCGAGGTAGTCTCTGCTTATTCTTAAAATCTCATAAGTGTCTTCTAGTTATAGAAATTGATTGATTCTGTTTTTCTCTATCACTTCTTTGTTAGGTTGCTGCAAACCATCTTCGGCAAATAAAGGTGCTCTCTTATTGTTTCTATTAGTTCTTACTTCTCAATGCTTCCTACATAATACCGTGTTTTGATATACTTTGTTTGTCAATAATGATTTGGTAGAGATGAAACTTTGACTTTATATTTCCACTTGTGCATGTAATTGCTTTATGTTAAGTTACAAATAATATTTGTCAATGATGTGAAGATAAACTGACTTTATATGTCACTTTACTATGATCTATCCTAGTGGGTAAATTTAACTCCCTTTTCCATGCCTTATGAAAGCTATCCCTTCGCCATTTTGTCGAAGTTTACAAATCAGGCCTTTAATTATTCTAAGGTAATCGAACGACTAGAATTTACAGGCGTGTTATCAATGTGCAAAAAGTCCTCCGTAATAAAGAAAGGTATGCAAGCTACAGAGCGCCCTATGGAGTTTAAATTCGGAAATGCACATTCCCATGTACTTTCATGATACTGTTGCAATTTTCTATCCACCCAGCAAAAGAAAGTACTCCGACAACCAATTGTAGCCGCAGTATATATATTGGGCATTGGGCACGTTTATTTTACCTTATGCTTTATATTGTTTGTCTCTATTCTCTAGCTTTATTTTCTTGAGATTGTGCTCCAAATCTAATGTTTGAGAATGGCTACCTGATTGCTATCAGATTCACTTGTGATCAAATATGTTGATTTCAATTTTCTTTGGGCAATAGCTCAGACCCAGTCTTTTCCATTGTTTGATATCTGTTGTTTAACACCGTATCTGCTATTCTGCTCCCTGAATTATGAGAAAAACATATTCTGATTTTTTTTTTTGTTTGAGAGCTTCCTAGTGTTATATTTTATATTATATGGTGGCTAGGATGTATTAAATTCCAAATCCTTTTCTTTCCTCATTAATGATTGATGCGAAATCAAGCATGGTTCCAACTCTTTTGAGGAGTCCTAATTCTGATAGGACTTCTTATAGTTTACTCGTTCTGTTATAATTCTATTTGCATTAAAATTTTGTTGTTATCAGGAGTCTTTTCCTTACGAGTTTTTACTATCCTGCCTGGGATGGGTTTTTCTTGTTTTAAGCACTTTAGGAATCTTATTGCTTTACAATTAGGATTGGCGTGAGGTTGTCGCTTGCCGCTTGCCGCCCAAGTAAGCTTAGGATTAGGATTAGTTAGGCTTGTGTATATCTTTAGGCGTGTAATTATCCCTTCACTCGGTTTGGATATTTATCTGTTCACATGCCTATTCAAGCCATTGTTTAATTAGGTTTAGGTTTGTAATTGCTAAAACATTGTTTTTATTAATAAATTCAGTTTTTAGATTTTAAAGAAATTGCTTTTATGCATGTGAATTGTTTATTCCACACCTCGTGATTTTTGTGTCATCTTGAAGGTGAGACTTTGAAGGTGAACCTCTTAAACTGATTTTTTTCGAGTCATTAGTCAATTAATTTTTCTCATAGTTTCGGGACTTAAGAATTGAAACTTTAACACACGAAATCTTGGGACAAATCCACATCAAATTGGTAAATATCCCAAGATTTCGTGTTTGTTAAAGTTTCAATGCCTAAGTCCCAAAACCGTGAACAAATATTGAATAATGACTCTCAAATCTTAGTTTAAGAGGTTCACTTCGCAAGTCTCACCTTCAAGATGGCACCAAAATCACGTTCTTTTTTGTTTTGGAATAAAAAATTCACACGCATAAAAGCAATTTTCTTAACACAAATTATTAGAATAGGTGGTCTAATTTTAACATAAAGTTAGACAAATTCAAACCATATATTCTCCTCTCACGCCCATTCCATCTCGCTTTAGCTTTACCCAACCCAATCCCTACACATCTCACACCAACTTATTCGTCCATTCTCTTCTCTTTCCTTTGAATTTCGAACTACATCACACAGTTTTAAAAAATAACCCGATAATCTTACTGAATAGATTAAACTAGTCACTAAATGGACTAAACTTGTCACTAAACGGATTAAAGAATGTAATTACCGAATGGATCAAACCTGGTCACTAAATAGATTAAACTAGTCACTTGTATTCGGATTAGTGGTCCAATCTCTTCTTGATATTGGGTTTGGGTCGTTACCTAATTTTAAATTAAAAGTAGACGGTCTCTTAGAAGACTAAGTGTTTCCTTAAACTCTAAAAAATGAATTTTATAATGAAAACAATGCTTTAAATAGCAATTACAAAACTAATTAAACAAGGACTTGAATGACCGTGTGAAAAGCTAAACATCTAAACCCGTGTGAAGGGGTAAACACATGCCTAAGCATAAACACACGCCTAAGCATAAACACCGCCTAATCTAATCCTAAGCTTATATTCCTAGCAAGCAACAGCCTCACGCCAATCATAATTGTAAAACAATAAGACTTAGTGCTTAAAATAACAAGTCCTTCCTATCAAAAAAAAAAAAAAAAAAGTCCTAACAAAACTAGGACTCTTCAAAAGAGTTGAGTCATACTTGATTTCACATCAATGATATGCGAGCTCATTCTAATGAAATGTACGACAATCAACTTGCTTTCTTATGACAGACGGAGAAGATTAAATTAGAAGAGAAGAGTAAACATGGTGAAGAAGATGTGGTTAGATTGATGAAAGAAAGAGATGAACGTGAAATCGAGATTGGGGCACTCAAACACGAGTTAGAGTTGTTTAAAATGTCATATGAAAAGGACTGCTCACAATTGGAAACTGAAGTGAAGGAAACTAGAGCAAAGTTGCAAGAGAAGATAATGGATCTTGAATCTCTTCTACGAGTTTCAAATAAAAAAGTGAATGAATTGCAGGAAACCTTTGAACATGAGATTCAGAAATTGAAAAACAGAGAGCTTCGTTACTCTTGCTTTTTGGGTTCCCAATTTGATGTTATGAAGGTTTGATATATTTGGATTTCTAAATTTGTTGACCAATTACACCTATGTGTTTTGAGTGTCATCTTCATGATTATACAAGAAATTATGGTTTCGTTCAGGTACTAAGGATGGATTTAGATTCAGTAAAGAGAGAGCTTCTGAAGACGCAAAACTGCTACCCTCTTGAATTTCAATTTCTAGGTAGAGATGGTCCTGACAGATCCGAGTTTACATTCTCCCTAGTGATATTTTTACTGAAATTATACCTTTTGCAGGCACAAAGCTCAAGGAACTTGTTGATGCTGCAGAAAATTACCACATGGTTCTTGCAGAAAACCGAAAATTATACAATAAGGTTCAGGATTTGAAAGGTACAGTAGTACACTTGATTAGCATTAATTTTTAAGGTTGGTTGTGTGGTCGCTTAACTGATTCGATGCATTTGTTGCTTCTGATAGGAAATATTAGAGTGTATTGCCGTATAAGGCCATTTCTTCCTGGGCAAAATGAGAAGCAGACAACCATTGAGTACATTGGTGAGAATGGGGAGCTTGTTGTCTTTAATCCTCTAAAACCAGGAAAAGACAGCCGCCGACTGTTCAAATTCAACAAGGTCTTTGCTCCAACAGCTAGTCAAGGTCTGTGATATTTTTTATCCATTTGATATTTTTCATGAATTTAATTGGCTTTTGTGTCATGATTTTAGTTATTATATGGCCGGATCTGTGTTGCTGGAAGCTTCACCTGTCATACACTAATATCTCTATCTGACTTAAGTTCAATGTATTTCTTGGCAGAGGAGGTATTTATAGACACTCAACCATTAATTCGATCTGTTCTTGATGGGTATGATGTATGCATTTTTGCCTATGGCCAGACTGGTTCAGGCAAGACATATACTATGGTATGTTTAAATAATCTGCTTTGATGTAGTGCTTAACTATCCACTTTTGATTTATTTAGAAGTTGCTCCTCACTAAACCCCTTCTATTCTATCCTTTCCATCTAGACTGGACCTGATATGGCATCCAAGAAGGATTGGGGTGTGAATTATCGAGCTTTGCACGATCTTTTCCAGATTTCGCAGAACAGGAGAAGCTCCATTATGTATGAGATCGGTGTGCAGATGGTTGAAATATATAATGAGCAAGTCCGAGATTTGCTTACATGTGATGGGTCACAGAAAAGATATCCTTTCTGCTCTTTTGAATGCTTATTTTTTTTTCAAATTTCTGATGTAATCTTCTGTTTGCATCTGACAATAATCTGCGGCAAGCTTACATTATGAACTATTAGATGAGAAATTGATGATAGTTTCTTCAGTTTCCACTCTTGTCCTCCAAACTGATTTTTTCCCCCAATCAAACCATCACATAGGAATACAACTTCTCTTCTACAATAATCATATATCTGTGACTTGTCCTGGCGTTAACTACGTGGACTTGTGACCAAATTGTTGTTGATACTCATCCCAGTCACAAAATATGGAACTTTTGTGGTAACTCCTAACCATGTAAGGTCACCTCTCGACCCTATTGGAAAATTCTTTTGGTGACATAAAAGTATTCAATTCCTCAATTTGTTGCATGTTTTATGCTTTTTTTTAAAAAAACTTTTGCTTTTACCAAGAGAAATTAGTCATTGCTTTCCCACAATTGGTATCGTTCCTTTAACTTGCAACACACTTGGGATTTGGAGCACCACTCAACCTAATGGCTTGGCTGTTCCAGATGCGAGCATGCACCCCGTTAGGTCAACTAATGATGTGCTTGAGTTGATGAATGTTGGCTTCATGAACAGAGCTGTAGGTGCCACAGCGTTAAATGAAAGGAGTAGTAGATCTCATAGGTATTGTTCTTTACTTCTTCCTTCTTGTACTTGTGATACCATTTTTCTGTTTGTGCTTGTATATAACACAGCAAAAGGTTGTTGCTCAAACTAATACAAGTACTTGTTAATGTTACTGTATTGTGAAATAATTTTTTGTAGACCAATTAAAACCCTTTTAGTTTTAGTTGTCTGTGTGGCATGAGTGAAGAGGCTGGGAGGCACTATTTATCTACAATGAGCTTGCAAGATTTTTATAGAGTAAGCTCTGATTATGTGGCTGTGTTTGAAGATCATGTCGAGTATTTGCAATTTTGCATTATTGCCAATATGATACTTGCTTTTTGGAGGAATGAGGGCCAGAAAATATTATGGTGTATTGTGGCCGTTATGGTTGGAGACTAATGGTGAACTGATAAAAATTTAGTAAAAACTTCCCATTGGATTTAATTAATGGGCAGAGCTGTTATTTGTTGGCAGCTGTTCCGTCACATGCTTCGTGAGCCTCTGTAGCTTTAGCCTTTATTTCAAGTACATTGTGATGGGCACTCTATGTTTCCATTTAATGCATAGAGTACTTGTTATCCACTTATTCTTTCTTTATACGTGTATCTGATACTTTTTGGTAAAATACTCATCTTTTATAAAAAAATTAATGAAATATTGCAGCATTCTTACTGTCCATGTTCGTGGCACGGAATTGAAGAGCAATTCTGTTTTACGTGGTTGTCTCCACTTAGTGGACCTTGCGGGAAGTGAAAGAGTTGACCGCTCTGAAGCAACTGGAGATAGACTGAGGGAGGCCCAACATATTAACAGATCACTGTCAGCTCTTGGAGATGTAATCTTTGCACTAGCTCAGAAGAACCCCCATGTGCCTTATAGAAATAGTAAACTCACTCAGGTTCTCCAGAGTTCATTAGGTATTCGGCTACTTTTTAATCCTGTGTTATTTATCTTAACATTTGGTCATCCTATGATATTACTTTTCGATGAATCATCATGATGTCAAATCATATAATACTTCGTGATCCAGGTGGGCAAGCAAAGACATTAATGTTTGTGCAGCTTAACCCTGATGTGGAATCTTACTCTGAAACTGCCAGCACTCTTAAATTTGCTGAGAGGGTCTCTGGGGTAGAGTTGGGGGCAGCACGTAGTAGCAAAGAGGGAAAAGATGTTAGAGAACTCATGGAGCAGGTCTGTCTCTATGGTTTTTCTTCTTGAGTTCCTTCTAATAATTCTTAAATTCTCTGGAATTTTGAGTCTAGTTTTGCTTCATGCCTGGTTCGTGTCATGTATGGAAGGAAAAGGTTCACTTCGCACGACTATTTAAACTCACTGAGTGGAGCTGTGCTGGAGAAATTTGTTGATTGGCAGAGAAATATTGGACATGTGAAATTCATAGTTAAATCATCATGATTCATAACGCCTGTTTCTCTATAGGATCATATTGTGAATGGAAAGGGGGATACATATGGTATCATGGACGAGAAATATTGACCACTTTTTCTGTCTTCCATTTGTGACTCAAATTATGGTATCTGAGCTGATAGCTCGACAATATGCAAATGCCACAGATTTCTCAGCATTATAGTCATCGAGGGATCGGAATAATTTTTTCATTTAGTTACACTTCCTCTGTTCTTTTTCACTTGCAACATTGAAATACGGCACATGAATTTAAGAGAGGAGAGATAAAAACAAGGACCCCATGTGCTAGGAGAGAGAGAGAAGATATTACCAAAATTGTCAATGTCGGAGGAAGTATTTTCTTTTGAGTCTAATATTAGCATTTGTTTTGCTTAAATGGCTTGTCAGTATATGTTCTGTCGACTATCATCAGTAAGCACCAATGGTGAATTTGCTCTTAGAATGTAGGCCTTTTAAGTGAAGGGATTTCGCGCTTTACGTCATCTGTTAGGTTACATGAAAAATGCAACTCCATGATCTGACAACTGTGAAGTAACTAAAGCTTGTGTGATAGACGAGTTTAAACTGTACTCTAAACCTTCGCTGGTTTGTAGGTTGCAGCTCTGAAAGCTACAATTGCAAAGAAAGACGAGGACATTGAGCGATTTCGTCTTGGCAAGGCTAATACCAACAGTGAGAAGCGTGGTGTGAACTCTCTGAAGCTTGGGGTTCCTTCTCCTGGGAGACATTCCTCGAAGCCAACTCGACCGTTACGCAGCAGACCTACTTCTGATCAAGATTATTGTTCAGAACAAAGTGATAGACATTCTGAAGCGGGTTCACAGCATTCAGTTGAAGAACTGAAGCACCAGCATGAGATTCTGAGGCATCCCGACCTTTCTGCATCTGATGCAGTTCATAATTTTAATGATGATATAGATCTCTTGGGATTCGGTGACGTGGATTCTGAAGAGAGGCTAAGTGATATATCTGATAGCGGGCTTTCAATGGGAACCGAAACTGATGGTTCAATTTGCAGTGTTGTGGAATACACACTTTTCCCTGAAGTGGAAAAGCCAGTGCAAAACCTGGAGAAGTAAGCCTTTTGATGTTTTGATTTGTATGTTGCATAAACAATTTACTTGATTCATGATTTCTTAGCATGACCAATTTGTATTACTAATGTGGTGTTTCTGTGCTCCTTGAAATGCATTTAGCTGGTTAGTTGGTTTCTAACTGTTAGTGGCTTAGTGCACATATTATAGTGATAAAGAATAATCACTCATAAGACTGATAGTAATGAGTAAGAGTCGCCAAATGGTTACTTGGTTGTCTCCATATTCATGTAACTATCGTTGTTACAGGTATGTTATGACATTTCGTGTTTGATTATTTGCCTTCTGATTGGGTAGTCTCCTCAGTCCCAGATGCTTTCTACTCTTCTTTAATTTGCACTATAATACTACTACATTTTTCATTAGTAACACTTTGGCTTCCACATTTGCCAATGCAAAACTGATCATTAATATCTTTTCTTATTCATTTAGAGAAAAGAATTACAAAGCATTGTCTCTTCGAAGTATAAAATTGAGATACAACAAACTTGCATACTAAAATTTGTTTTATAGATTAGTCAGATATTTCAAGTCAAGGTTTATATATCAATAGTGCAAAAGTCGAAGTGTTGCAAGTTTCAACTAATAAATAAAAGAGGAAGTATGCTGCAGATTGGTCTTCATGTGTTTTTTTTGGATTAAAAACGCCTATTTTATTTTCGAAAATACGCTTATGGGCACAATTTCTAATTTATGCTCTCCTCTCTCCAACTAAGAATTTGCGAAGGATCAACCTATACCCCTTAATATTACTTATGCTTGGCATGTGAAATAAGAGTTGAAAGAGGAATGTTTGGTGTAGGTTAGAGAAGCTGGGACAACGAGAAATTAGGGAAAAAGAGAAATAATCTACTTACTAGTAAAGAAAAAGCAACTGGTAGTGATGTAATAAATGGATAAAGTACTGAGAATTGTTTAGATGTTAGCTTTACCTTGGGAGAGCTCCCAGCACTCAGAAGTGAGCACTGAGCAGACTGTAATTGGTTCAATCTTGATGCATAAAATATATTTATACCTGACTGCTTAAGTGCTTAATACCCTAAATACTCTGTTGGCTTCTTTTTGTGTGAGATTCACTGGATTCTACAAAGAAAACCATATGCCCACTGTCCATTAATAATTTGGTTCATCTATAACATGTGATGCTCCTTCTATATTTTGTGTGATGCCTCTTCTATATTTTGGCCCAAACACTATTGTGATGAGGGGATGGGAGTATTATCTTTGTCATGGTTGTTCTTCAAGCTGTTATCAGTCGTAAAATATCGTCTTTGGCGCCATCTTTATCTGTTACCCTGGTTTTTTTCACTTATACATGCTGCAGTTTGGCTGCATAGTCTTTATTTATATATCAGTGCTAATTGATTGATTGGTTAAATTTTCATTCATCATTTGATATCTTTACTTGATGAAATCTTTATATTCAAATTGTGGCTGTTCTATGGTCGTATTAGTTCAATTTTTAGTGCAGCATGTGACTCAAAAAAAAAAAAATCAGCTGAAATTTTGTGTTTGCTGAATGCTGAAGCCTCGAGGCTCAAATGATATTATTTGGTTGAACTTTACCGACAGTTGCGCTGTGCCGCTATCATAGAGTTATTATTTTTGGTGAATAAGTACATTTTTTGATTCTTTGTTTGATGGAGATTTGAACCTAATAATGCTTTTATTTTATAGTGCAATCAGAATCCGAGTTTGCATAAGGTTTTTGACCTTTTGTTTGAATGCAGGTCAACTGTACTAAACAAACTTCCAAAACCTCCACAAAAACAACAGACAGGGTCTTCTCGGTCATCACTCGGCAAGACATCCTCTAAAGTTGTATCAAGTATGTTTAGTTGTACTGATTCAAAATGTTATCTTCTAAAATTAATTCATTATCTGGGTGTGATATCATTTCTCAATCTCTGAAGTTTTAGTGCACAATACAAACACCTTTCTAGTGATGGTATGGAATACCTTGTCTTGCTTGTGCTTTTCTCTTACCCTCGAGATTTTCTTTTGCTGTGAAATTATGTTTTCCTGTAGTGTGGTTTTTGCCTTTTTTTTCTTCAGCTTGCTTTTCAGACTACTTTTTCATCACTTTGCTTCATCATGTAATTATTTTGACCCAAGAACACAACCTAGATTACAAGCCGTTTATGGCTATACTAGTCATTAATTAAGAGAGAAGATACGGCGAGTCGGTAATTTCCAGTCCAAAATTTGACAATTTTGATTTCATGTTGCGTGATGGTAGTCATTTCTTTTATGACAATCTTGTTGCACCTCATTACTGAATATTTTTCGTCGTTCTGGCATTATACAGGCTCTAAGAAACAAGCGTCAAGTAACTCTTCATCAGCAAAGCCCAAAGTCAGGCCGTCTAAAAGGTGGGCATAAAAGCTGCAATGGTTTTGCAACTGTTTTAGGCTGTAGCATAACATAGCTATGTCTTATCTTTCTCTGTCTGTTCTCTCTCTCCCCTCTCACCAAATATTGTTAGCATAGGTGACAGTGCGCTTGATTTGGCAGATTTGACATATTTAGTGTAGGCTTTAATTGTTGAGGTTTATCTAACAATTTTAAGAAGCAGCTCAACTAACTTTATGACCTTGACGCAAAACATCTGGTGATATACGTGAATCATGTACAGCAAACGGGTGTGAATGCTTCCCAGTTTGAGATTCAGATCGACCAAGTTCTTTCTTGTCGAATCTTGTTTGTCATAAGTCGATTTTTATTGTTTTGTACCAGGGGTGTTAACGAGCCGAATCAAGACTGAACCTGGGGTTGCTCGGGTTGGCGTGTAACACTTTAACTCAAACTTGAACAAAGTCTCGAGCTTAAATTTTCTAGTTCAATTTACCTTAAAACTCAACTTGAGTTTAGAAATTATATTGCACATATTCTATGAAAAGGTTTAGACTACTTTGAGTTTTTCACAAGTATCGTGGACAATTTAAGTATAGCTTTTTATTAGTTTGTATAATATGGAAATTAATATAGCTAAAACATATTTCGAGTCGCTTCATGATCTTTTCGAATTGAACTTTGCTATGCTCGGTACTAGAAAATTTTCGTTTGCGAGCCAGCCTGACTCATTAACACTCCTAATTTGTACAAGTTTGTAGACCAAGTATTCTTCTCATGTGCGTTAGACGAACCTTAAACAATCAACTTTTTGTTTTGACTAAATTATAACCATACTAACGTTGCTTTCTTCCACGTCATCAAATATTCGAATAGTGCTCGAACATGTAAGCAATAAGGTTCGATTTATGCCCCTTGTAAAGTGGGATCCTCAATTCCCCCTCCCCCCACACTTGTACGAGGTATATTTATCACACACACACACACACACACACACACACATATATATCCGTTCTTTTATTATTGCAACATTTTTCTTATTTGAAAGTTTCATATTAATTGCAACATTACTAAATTTCACTATGAAATATCTCTATCTCTCTCCTTATCTTATAAAAGAAATTTCAAAAGTTTGGTGAGAATTTTCCTTATTAATATTTGTATAAAATATGCAAATAATATATTCAAAAGAATAAAACCATACAATTTAAGTGCGGTTTCACATGACTATGCTTTCCTGACGTGTTAATCTTGATTGACTATGAGATTATAATCTACCAGGGAGTTTAGTACGATCACCTTAGACGGAATGTAAAGGATTTGGAAAAGAAGGGGAAAAGGTAATAGTAAACGTTACCTTTATTAGTTGTTTGGTATTTTATTGAATGGAAACAATTGAGAGGTTCAAGATTTACGAAGAAAACGTAATTCCTTTCCAATAATTTGATAAGGGTAACAAATGTGGGGATTATATTTCCCTCCGAAACCGGTAATTGTTACTTAATACTTATATCAAACAACTAGAAATGGAGACATTAATTTGAATCTATTTCCTATATGAAATTTTTCCATACCAAACAGCAAACACCTTGTATGTATACTAGAAAGCCAAAGCGTTTCAACAAAAAACGGAGCTCTATCTCGCAAAAAAAAAATTGTTAAGTTTGTTAAATGCCAACATTTTTTAAAAAGTTTTTTTACATAAAAGAAATTTTAAAATCCTTTCTCGCAAATTTTCCTTAGTAATATTTGTGAAAACAACAAGTTTTGTGTGTGGCCAGCCACACAACAATACATGGTGTAACCACATTTGTGTATTAAAGTAACATCTATTTATTCCTACATGTAGGCTCACATAGTCAAAGGTAGCATTATTATGTCCATAAAAGTAACATCAATTCAATATATACGTAAAATCAACCAATAAAAAAATTAACCTCATTTGTTCTTTTAAGTAACCTCAATTCTTTTGTATTGACTATTAGAGAGTACTTCTACATATTATTAAAGTAACCCCATTTTCCAACTAGAGTAACCCCCATATATCACGTTAACCCCATTTGATCATTATCGTAACTCATAATAATTAATTGATTACCTTATATGTGTGAAGTGGCCATACCATCAACTAATGGTGTCGAAGCCACATACAAAAGTTTGTGTTGTGAAAAATATGCATTAATATATTTAAAAGAATAAATTATAGTACAATTTAAGTGCGATTTTGCATGAATATACTTTTCTTATGTTTTTGGCTCATTTGAATTTACTGATATCAAATGAGCGAAAAAACATATTAATTTTGCTCATCTAATACCACCGGTGATGTAATGCACATCCTCGATATCAATCTCTCTATATGGCATATTTCCTTCCAAAACCTAGACAATCTGAAACCAAATTATAATATATTAGTGAAAGGAAGTACAAAGGATATCATTAACGCAAATAATAGAACTCATTTTACGAAATGTTAGCAACGTACGATATGTGATTATTTAACAGAGCAAATGACTGATGCTTAGTCAAATAAGAATAAATAAATTCAACTAAGATCTAGTTCAGACAGAAAAACACCACATAAAATATTAACAAAAAAACCCACCTTCACGGCACAAATTTCAACCCCAACAGAGCTGCACCCAACCCAATCCATTGCCCCTCCACCCTTTATAAATCCACCTTTCGAGCCACATAACCATAATCAACTCCTCCTTTGACCACCCAAAACCTCATCTGATAATTCATCACCCCCTCCTTCGACTTTCTTTCTGCCATAAACCAACCAGAAAATTTGGGAAAAAAAATCTCTTCTTCCCAGTATCTTCATGCTAAAGTTCTTGTCCATTAGGTGGACAACTAAAACCAACATTCAGAAGCAACACAATTAATTGGCTCATCTTTGGCCGATCAGTGGGGTTCGTACGAACACATAATGCTGCACAAGTCGTTATCTCCCGCAATTATTGAACATCGTAATGCTCCAGTCTCTTGTCAACCAAGTTCCCAAAATTTTCATCTTCTAAACCTTGCTTGATGAGAGGGGTAGCCTGAAACCAAACAATAACAATTACAACCATATAAGGAATAATTCATGACAGTAAATTAAGCAAAATAATGATGTGATCATCACTACTGCAGCTAATGAAATAGTGACAGCTGGACTAGAGAAAGGGAGGAAGAACCTGGGGGAAGGGGAAGAATACCATTAGAAGAGGTATGAGGTGGCACAAGTGAGTCAGCAGCATAACAAGAATTGCTATGAGTTTGTTATAATCATACAATTATGATTACATTCCAGCTTTTATTACAATTTACTTTTTCTTTATTTCTGTAAGAAGAGAATCTAGTGCTGACAACTACTACAAATAGACTCAATACTTGTAAGGAAGGAATTATGATGACGAATACAAAATCTCTTCTCTAAATTCTCAATCTCTCTCTCTATCTACAAATATATTTCTGTTATATTGATTGTTTCCTCGAGAATTCTATTCATTCTTGCAGATATTCTTTGGAACTCTCAAACCAATTCTCCATTTTTCTTTTGTAGAGGTCAGCTAAGGATTGTATCATTAGTATTAGAGCTAGTTGTTCTTCGACATAACAATGGTGCAGACAAGGAGTGGGGAAGGTGATGCAGAAACTCTGGCAGCTGAACTGCATAAGCTTGAGTCCTCTCTGAAAGGTATGTTAGAAGAACATAATAGAAAGATAAATGAAGTATGTAGTAACAATAGCATAGACAGAAATGCTAAATCAATATCTGAAATGAATGAATTGATGTGTGGATTATCTGTGCAACTTACTAAACTGGTAGCTGATAGAAACACTAAAGAGGGACCCCCTGGTGGTAGTTCTCACACCCCCACTAACACTGATAGAGGTTCTCACCACCACTACCAGTACTCCACTAGGTTGACTAAAGTAGAGTTTCCTAAGTTTGATGGAACTAACCTCAAACCCTGGCTGTATAAATGCTCCCAGTTATTTAAGTTGGATAGGTTAGAGGATCCAAATAAAGTCAAAATAGTTGCCATACATCAAGAAAGGAAGGCATTGTTGTGGCATCAAACATATGTTAAGAGGAAGGGGGAGGCTCATCCAACCTGGGAAGAGTATGTAAGGGATCTGACCATCAGATTTAGGGAGCCTTATGATGATCCGATGGCAGAATTAAAGGCTTTAAAGCGAGGGGGTACATTTCAAGATTACCATGACTCATCTGATGCCATAGCCAGCAGATTGGAGCTGACTGAGAAGGACTTACTTAGCTGTTACATTGGAGGATTGCAGGATGAAATACAGATGCAGGTGAGGATGTTCACTCCACAGACCATCCAGCATGCTTTATGTCTAGCCAAACTGTAGGATTCTGCCAATAAATTCAGGAAAGCCAAAACACCAAACAAACAACCACCCCTTCTACCTACCCCTACCTAAACCAAGCCTTTCCAAAACACATTCAACCACAAAAATAACCTAAACACTACCTATAACACCAATACAAAACCCCAAAACACCACAAATAATTCCCCAGTAACCCACAAAAAAACCTATACCTCTGCTGAATTCAATGAAAGGAGGGCCAAGGGCCTATGCTTTTGGTGTGATGACAAATATGAACCAGGTCATAGATGTAAGGGTAAGAGGCCACAGTTATATCACATGGAAGTGGAGGAGGAAATTGATGAAGAAAATGAGACAACATCTGAAAGTGAACCTATGGAAGCAGATAACCGCACTCAATGTGCTCATCTATCTGTACAAGCCATGGAAGGCATCACTTCATTTCAGACAATGAGAATGACAGGGTATCATGGAAAAAAAAACCTTGCACTTACTACTTTGACAGTGGTAGTACACATAATCTCATTGATGCTAGCATTGATCTCAAACTGGATTGTAGAGTGGAGAGCATAAACCCAATGTAGGTCAAGGTGGCTGATGGAGGGAAGCTGAAATGTGACTCCATAATCAAGGGGTTTAGTTGGAAGATGCAGGGACACTTGTTTACTGCAGATCTGCTGCTACTTCCATTAAGTGGGAGTGACATTGTACTAGGGGTCAAATGGTTTTCTATCTTGGGTCCCATCCTATGGGATTTTAAAAATTTAATTGTGGAGTTCAAGCATCAAGGAAGGAAGGTGATTTGAGGGGAGCCACCACTAAAGGATTGAAGGAGGTTCAATCTGAGAAGATGTGCAAACTGATGCAGGGAATGGGAGAACTCTCAATGATGCAGGTGGTCTCATCATCTGTAGGCTGGGTACCTCAGTTACAAGGGGTCCAGATGCAAACTGAGGAGCAACACCCTGATATATCTTCCTTACTGAATGAATTTGAAGATATATTTGCAGATCCTACTGGACTACCACCTGCCAGGCACCACTTTGATCACAAGATACCTTTGAAAGAAGGTACTAATGCCATAAACCTGAGACCTTATAGGTACCCTACATCTCAAAAGGATGTAATTGAAGAACTAGTGCAAGAATTGGTGGATCAAGGCACCCCAGTAGTGTTGGTGAGGAAGAAAGATGGTGGCTGGCGTATGTGTGTGGATTATAGAGCCTTGAACAAGGCTACTATTAAGGATAAGTTCCCAATCTCTGTCATTGAGGAATTACTAGATGAGTTACAAGGAACTCAGTATTTCTCTAAGATTGATCTTTAGTCAGGATATCATCAAATCAGAATGCATCCTGAAGATATTCATAAAACTGGTTTCAAGACTCACATGGGTCACTATGAATATCTAGTCATGCCATTTGGGCTGACTAATGCACCCTCAACTTTCCAAGCTCTCATGAACTGTGTCTTTAAACAGTTTCTAAGGAAGTTTGTTCTTGTTTTTTTGATGATATCCTTGTGTATAGCCCAAATTGGCAAGCACATGTATCACACTTACAACAAGTGTATGAAGCAATGATGAGCAACTCCCTGAGAGCTAACAAAAAAAAAATGTACCTTTGCTGCTACCCAAGTGCTTGGGCCACATTATCTCCCAGCAAGGAGTTACTACAGAACCTGAGAAGATCCAGGCAGTTATGGACTGGCCCATACCCACCACCACTAGTGGAAAAAAGCCCATCCGATGCGGTCAAAATCGGGCTTACTGATGCGGTTTTGGACCGCATCGGATGGGCTCGCAGCAGATCCAAAATATTTACTGATTCGGTCCAAAATCGGATCAGTAGATTATTTACTGATCCGGTTGTGGGTGAAAACCCCGATCAATTAACCAAAACGATTTTTTTTTTTTTTGCATTTTTTTATTATTAATCAATACAAAATCAATAATATATATAAATACTCATTTTATTAAGCATATTATGCTCAATTGAAGCATAAATAATTAGATACATAAATTTCCCACTTCTTTATTAATTTTACGACAAGCAGCCTCAATCTCCTCCTCTCTAGTACAAAGTATACAAGTAGCATCCTATACTTACAGCAACAAATTGCTCCAAAACAAAGCTATACAGGGCACCTCAGTAGCAATGCCATAGGGTTGTTGGAAACTTCATTTACCTCAAGCTTTAGCTTCTTGAGCTGCAAGAAGGTAGAAACTTTTCAGCATGATTTTTCTCAAGCAATAAAGCAAAGAGATGTAGAGGAGGATGGTAGTGAAGAGGGAGGATGGCTTGTTGGGGGGGGAGCGTGCAAGGGGGGTCGGCAGAAGGGGGTGCAGGGGGCGCAAAGGGGGTGGGGCACAAGCAGGGGAAGGGGATCTGCGGGGGGGTATCGGGGTGGGGGGTGCAGGGGGTGTCGGTAGGGGGTGCGGGGGGCAGCAATAGGGGTGGGGCACAGCGGGGGAGGGGGTGCAGGGGGAAGCGGGGTGGGGGGTCGCGGGGGGTGGCATCGGGGGATCTGCGCAGGGGACAACAAGGGGGTGGGGCACAGCAGGGGGTCTGCGGGGGCAGCGGTGTGGGGGGTGGTGGGGGGTGGCATTGGATCTTGCAGTGCATTCTTTAATTCCCTAGCTTAAAGCTCATCCCGAAACGGAATAAGATTGGAAATGGGAGAAGTAATAATAGACAGCCTATTTCAATACAAGGGAAGATAATCATTGTTAAAGAAGATAAAGATGCAACTAACCTTTAAATGGTAATCCCGCCAGTGAGTCTTGGCCGTGAGAGTGCCATCAAAGACATATCCTTCCATCAACTTTCGGAACTCATCACGTTTTCTCCATTCAACTTTTCTTATTTCTTCCTGACAGGACATAAGAAAAGCAATCAGGAAGAGAGAGTTTACTTCCACCATATGCTCTAATAACCTTCTTGATGTAAAAGACTAGTCAAATATTTATGGGTTAAAACTTGGAAGAGAAAGCATCATATTAATTTTTCCATTACAAGCAATATTCACTTGTTTCTGACAACAATATAGTGAAAGAACAGTATGCAGGAGAGTAATAACATAAGTCTAACACCCATAATTACCTATAGCTGTCACTATTTTGATCTCATAATCTACTAGCAAGATACTAATAGCTTATGCATGCTACTCTTCCTCACGATGTACTTGAATACACATAGAACCACACCAACTAGTTATAGAGCTATATAGACCTTGAACATTTAAGCTATATGCAACTTATCCATATAATTACTACACACCTCTAGTTGAATAAGCCAGTTGTTGGCCCCTGACCCAAATCCATCTTTCACTTGATCCTACTTTATCCATCTTCATTTTCACTATCCATGTCTAACAAACATCCTATCCAGCAAGAAAACGACTACTGTAAAAAACAGAACCACGATGGCGATATGACATCCACGCAGTTTTATGTAAAATGAAAAAGACAAAGAAAGAGAGACAATTCATTGCTAAACAAAGGGTAAAATATCTTCTTTGTATATTTTACACATCAAGTAAATCAAGTGCATAGTCTCGAATAGATATAGTGCAAACAACCAACTCTGTAAATTAAACTATATAGATATATTCCTTCAAACCAATGCAGTATATAAACAATAAACAATCATATCAATCACAAAACTACCAAAAATCACTATTAACAATCTCATCCCAAGAATAACTCAATTAATTAGTCAAACATGATGAGTGCATTACCTCTTTGGACAATAGAGTGTTGATTTCAAGCTTCACCCTCTCATCATCGACATCCCCGACACGCTTCCACTGATAAGCTGAATACAATTCCCTGAAAAGACAAAAGGCGAAAAAGAAATTCAATAACTTTCCAGGTCAAACAATAGAATTCCTTAAATTGAAATTTTTTTTTTTATAAAAAATAACTGAGTTAAAGAATAAAAGGTAGTAATTTAGAAGGGTCTCTGCAATTCCAATTGCTAAAATTATTCATCGGTGACTTGTTAGGATCACTAGATAAAATAAAGGGAAGAAATTTATCATCTTCTGCCCCAAATATTACATACAGTGCTGATAATGGACTCTCCACATCCAGGGCTCGGAAAATTCCCAGATTTTCGAGATGTTGCAGAAGCTTTCTTCATCACTCCCAACTTGGGTGATGAACTCACCACATTGGCAATAGATGAATTGTTAAGATCTAATGAAGCAGGTCTTCCTCGATCCAATTTGTTACTAAGAGCTTCAAATCTAGATCTCCTTTCCTGACATTCTGATTAACAATAATTCAGTGAGCCTATTAATTAAGATAGCAAAAGTAAAGACATACTGCGTACTTCAAAACTTTAAGATTTCAACAAAAGAAATTGACCGGATATAATTAGAAAATTAACGAGTAACAAACATAAAATCCAAACCCTTAAATCACATATAAGAGATTGGAAACAAAATAAATCAGTGACATTCTACTTTCTGATGGAGATAATAATCGTCTTAAGCTCGAATTCCCCCAATTGTGTAAGAAAAACTCACATAATTTGACCGAAATACAGAAATAATAACTCGACCTAAAAGAAAAATTGAATAACAACGAAACAACATACCACACCAATCAATAGCTTTCTTCAAACCATTATTAGCACCATGAGCGCACTCTTCATCGTTCCTAATCGAACCATTAGGGCCACCAGTCTTCGTCTTCGCGCAATACGTTCCTGCATCATGCCACCTAGAGAGAAAGAAATCAAAGTAAGAAAGAGAAAATAGAGAATTTGGAGGAGACGAAAGAGAAGTCAAAGGAGAGAGAAAGTTACGCAAGACAGAGCATAACAGGAGCGCAATTGCGATTAGAGATGAGAGCACGAAGATCGCGACGAGCTTTGTCGATTTCTTTGAGGTACTCTGTGTTAACTACTGGCATCGCCATTGCTGGAGCTTCTTCTTCAGTGGTCACTCTATGTTAAGGAGAGAGGAATTCATCACAATCAACATATACAATCAACAACAAAAATCACAACTTTCGCTCCCAAAATTCAAAACAATAACAAACCCTAGAATCAAACGGCGATTCTAAATAAAATTAAAAGCCAAAGAAATAATTAATCGACAAAACCCTAGAATTGAAACAACGATGATCGAACAAAACTGAAATCGAAAGGGGGAAAATTTTGAAACCCTAGAAATGTAAAATTCACCTGAATTCAACGTTGCTTCGTCGCTGAGGAGAGAGGAGGAGGTTGCTTCGTTCGTGAGAGGAGAGAAAAGAGTGAGAGAGAGAGAGGGGGGAGATGAGAGAGCTAGGGTTTAGAATGGGGGATAAGAGAGGCGTGGGAGGGAGAATTGAAGTGTCTAAGCTAGGGCAGCAAGAGGAGCGAGAAATGAAATTGGGTGGAGGAAAAACGCGGGTTTTTCCTTTAGCAAAAATAAGGGAAAATCTGATTCAGTCTTGTGAACCGGATCAGATTTTAGAAAACCGGAGCAGTTTCTAAAATCTGATCCGGTTCACTAAAGGACCGGATCATATTTTCCACCCAGCTTCCCCTCCCATTTTTGTAAATGATTTTCGGATGCGGTTTTGTGAAAATCGAATCTGTTACTAAGTGACATATAAGGTTTTTTCCACTAGTGCACCTTGAAGCAATTGAGAGGCTTTCTTGGCCTCACTGGCTACTACAAAAGATTTGTGCAAGACTATGCAGACCTTTGACCAATTTGCTCAAGAAGAATTCCTTTCACTGGTCCAAGGAAGCAGAAGATGCATTCACGAAACTCAATATCAATATGGTAACCCCACCAGTGTTGGCTTTACCTAACTTCCAACAACCATTCTTGATTAAGACTGATGCATCAGGTGAAGGCATTGGAGCAGTATTAATGCAAAATGGGCATCCTATAGCCTACAGCAGCAAAGCTCTCTATGAAAAAAATGCCCAACTCTCAGCTTATGAAAGAGAGCTCCTAGCTATAATCTTTGCTGTCAAAAAGTGGCATCACTACCTGATGTTACAACCATTTATCATCAGGACAGATCAGCAAAGTTTGAAGTACATGTTGGATCATATGGTAGCTACACCTTTCCAGCAAAAATGATTCTCTAAGCTGGCTGGGTATGACTATGTGGTTGACAAGCAAGGCTCAGAGAACAAAGCAGCTGATGCTTTGTCAAGGATCCCTTGTAGTGAGTTGCACACTACTATGGTGACTACTCTACCCTCCACCTTCTTGATGACATCAAGCTGCATTGGGAGACTAACTCCCAACATCTAGAAGTTTATAGCTGATTTGAAGGCTGATCCTACTTCCCACCCTCACTTTCAGTGGGTAAATGACTAGCTAAGGAGGAAGGGGAGATTAGTTATTGGCAATGACCCACAACTAAAGGCTAAAATACTGCTATGGCTACATGATTCAGCAACAGGGGGCATTCAAGCATCCAAGCTACACTCAAAAGAGTCAGGAGCATGTTCTACTGGGCAGGCATGAAGGTGACTATTACAGAACACATCAGGAACTGCACTGTTTGTCAAAGGTGCAAATATGACAATAATGCTTACCCTGGTCTACTTCAGCTACTACCTGTACCAGAAGGTGTTTGGGAGGATATAACTATGGATTTTGTTGAAGGGCTGCCCAAATCTGGAGGAAAAGAAATCATTATGGTGGTCATTGATTGTTTGAGCAGATATGCTCATTTCATATCCCTCTCTCACCCTTTTTCAGCCCTACAAGTAGCCCAAGCATTTCTAGATCATGTTTACAAACTACATGGCTTCCCTAAGTCTATAGTATCTGACAGAGACAATATCTTCATCAGTAATTTTTGGAAGGAATTCATGAGGTTGCAAGGTATCACACACCTCCTCTCAACTGCCTACCACCCTGAAACAGATGGGCAGTCTGAGGTACTTAACAGATGTGTGGAGACCTATTTGAGGTGCATGACTAGTGAGGTTCCTCAAGAGTGTGCTAAGTGGTTATCCCTAGCTGAGTTTTGGTACAATACCACCTTTCACACAGCCATCCAAAAAACCCCTTTTGAAATTCTTTACAACCAACCTCCCCCCATTTACAGACCCTATCTTAATGAGGCTAGTACTGTGGAGGCAGTGGATAGAAGCTTGCAACAAATGGTTCAGCTATTGAAGGACAACATGGCTAGAGCTCAAAATAGGATGAAGCAGCTTGCTGACAAGCACGGGGCCCGACATGGAGTTCACTTGTGGGGACTTGGGTCTACTTAAAACTACGGCCTTATAGGCAGTCTTTAGTGGAAGCAAGGCCAAACCGAAGCTTGCTTGCTAGGTACTATGGTCCTTACCAGGAACTCAAGAGAGTGGGGCAAGTGGCTTACACATTGCACCTTCCACCTACTGCTAAGATACATCCTACCTTCCATGTATCACAGTTGAAGAAGCACCATGGCCCTACGCCCACCACTGCAGTTCCTTTCCCAGATACCACCCCTGATGACACAACTAGACAGCCCCTTGCAGTGATAGACAAGCGCATTATTAAGAGACACAACAATGTTGTTTTTCAATGGTTTATCCACTGGCTTAACACAGGACCAGAGATTGCTACTTGGGAAGATGCTCAGACAACAGAGGAGCAATTTCCTACATTTGATCCTTGGGGTCAAGGATCAGCTCAAGGGGGAAGTATTGATGTGATCATCACTACTGCAGCTAATAAAATAGTGACAGCTGAACAAGAGAAAGGGGGGAAGAACCTGGGGGAAGGGGAAGAATACCGTTAGAATAGGTATGAGGTGGCACAAGTGAATCAGCAGCATAACAAGAATTGCTATGAGTTTGTTATAATCATACGGTTATGATTACATTCCAACTTTTATTACAATTTACTTTTTCTTTATTTTTGTAAGAAGAGAATCTAGTGCTGACAACTACTACAAATAGACTCAATACTTATAAGGAAGGAATTATTGATGATGAATACAAAATCTCCTCTCTAAATTCTCAATATCTCTATCTCCATCTACAAATATATTTCTGTTACATTGATTGTTTTCTCGAGAATTCTATTCATTCTTGTAGATATTCTCTAGAACTCTCAAACCAAGTCTCCATCTCTCTTTTGTAGAGGTCAGACCTGGAAGGTCAGCTAAGGATTGTATCAAATAAATCGTTAAAACATTTCTTACCCAATGAACCATCGCAACACCAACCTGAAGACTTTTATTATCTGTTGGATTTCTTCCGTTATTAATTCGAGAAGAACAACTCCAAAAGAAAAAACATATGATTCCATAGTAAGCTTTCTTGTTTGATTGTAGCTTGGATCCATATAGCTGCAAAAAAAAAAAATAGAATTAACTTCAAAAACATATTGTATATACATCTATAGATACATAGTATATATAAAAAAGAACAGAGATAATATGGAAAAACTTACCCAATAGTCCCTTTAGTCTCGGTAGTCAAGTGGGTAAATGCTTCCTCAGACTTTTTTGCAATTCCAAAATCAGCTAGCTAAGGAAAAATTAATCATATTATTATTAATATATGGATTGAAAGATGTCAGATTACGTAACTTTCCTTATTCTGCTAACTAAACCAAATTATAGCAGGTTTTAATGGAAAGAATAAGAATTGAAAACTAAAAGGCACTTCACAAGTGCCACCATATCTGACATTTCAAATCATTCAAAAAATTGCAAAGACACGGTTCATTTTCAATGTCATAGTCAAGATTAGAGGTGATCAACATGGGCCCGACCCTGCCCGAAAATGGACCTTTTTTGGCACATTTTTTTGGCCCGCAGTCGAGCCCGACCCGATTTTTTGGGCAAAAATTTCGGGCCACTGGCAACTTAAATATGCAAAACTAGTCTAAATTTTGGTCCGGCCCGAAAATCATTTTGACCCGGCCCGAATTTGCGGGTTTTGGGCACGAATTTTCGGCCCGCGGCTTTGGCTCGAAATGGGCCACTTTTTTTCATGATCACCTCTAGTCCAGATGCCCAGACAAAACAAATTCATCAATTAGAGAGGAAATAAAAGAAAAAATTTACCTTTGGTTTGAATTCATTGTCCAATAAGATATTGGAACTCTTGATGTCCCGATCAAGAATCACATGCTCAGACCTATCGGTGTGAAGAAACTCGATCGCACTTGCTACCCCAAGAGCAATCTCGTATCTTCTCTTCCAATTTAACTTGTTTTTTTCTACATCTGCAATTACAAATAGGTTAATATATAGTAAATTTGAAATCAATAGACTAATTCCAAACTTTTTCTAATTTAGAATTCAAAACATTACCTCTGAGAAGAGATTCCAAGCTTTCTTGTTGAGCCTGAGAATAGACAATACATCCGTCCTGCCCATGAATGCAGCAACCAAAATTTTTGATTATAGTATTATATTCAAGATGAATTTTTAACTTCATCTCCGTAGCAAACTGTTCGATCTGACGGCTCCCCTCTTTGAGCCTCTTGATCGCGACTTCTCTGCCATCCACCAATACCCCTAATACACCAGCCCGAAACCGCCCTCTCCAATCAGACGATCGCGGGAAAAGCCATCGGTTGCCTGCAATAACTCGTCAAAATCGAATACGTTGTGGACTTCAATATCTGGATCCTCTACTTCCCGTTGCGCAATTGCTGTAACTATATTTTCATGGCCACCATATAAAATCAGTTCACAATTTTGGCAGCCAAAACTGATGGGTCTATTTATTTACCAAAAGAAATTGGGCTTCCTTATTGGATCATGGCCAATAAATCTAATTTTTCCTACCTAATTTTTTCAACCTCGGTCACACACACTTATATAGTTTTTTTTTATCTTATTTTTAATTATCTTTAAAAAAACCTAAAAAAGAAATTATAAAAAAAATCCAGTATTGACAACGCAAGAAATTCATTACACAATCATGCAATATATAATTTATAATTTCCAAAAAAAACCGAACTTCAGAAAAGGAAACAATAACATACTAGTAGCAGTTTCAGCAAGAAGGGTAGTAGCAGCAACATGGTACTTCTTACGTAGACGAAAGTACATGTAGAGAAGAACACAAAAACCTATGACAATGATAAATGCAATCGTCCACCCCGAATAAAGATTTCGAAGTCGACATTGGGAAGAAAAGATCGTTTCCCAAGTTTTCTAGTGGGTTTATGGCAGAAAGAAAGTCTAAGGAGGGGGTGATGAATTCAGAGATGAGGTTTTGGGTGGTCAAGGAGGAGTTGATTATGGTTATGACTTATGTGGCTCGAAAGGTGGATTTAGAACGGGTGGAGGGGAAATGGAGTCATGGAGAAATGACGGTGGAAACCTTGGTGGAGCTGGGTTGGCTGCAGCTCTGTTGGGGTTGGAATTTGTGCCGTGAGAGGGCGGGTATTTGGTTAATATTTTATGTGGTGTTTTTCTCTCTGAACTAGACCTTAGTTGAACTTTTTTTTTCTTACATGGACCTTAGTTGAACTTATTTATCCTTATTTGACTAAGAGATTTTTTAGCAAGCAATTCTAGCAACTATTTTCTTTTACCCCAAAAAAAGGCCAATGGCAGTGGATTGCAAAGATTTAGGTTTTTATAGGTAGTTATTTTTAAAAAATATTTATTAGGTAGTTGTTCGCAAAAATACACTTAATAGTTTAAAAAAATCAATGGTAATTTGGTTAATTTATGTGAACTATTTTTAGAAAGATTATAAATGAGAACAACATAAAGGAATGCCAATTCGAAAAACGGGAACAATAAATGAAAACGAAGGGAGTATTTGGTATTATTCACATTTATTATCATAAATAACCAACTCAAAAAAATTAACATATAGATTAAAGTTATAGATAGAGCTTTATTATGCATCATTTATTATAACCAATTTTGGCATATAATTGCAAATTCATACATCCCTCCCCCTTCTTCATTAGTTAGGGGATGCCATGGATGATTTCATCCATGGTAAGCCCCTTTTCCCCTTTTATTTTCAGTTTTTAGTTTATTTATTTCTTGCTTTGTTGAATAAATTAGTCTCTCTTTATGAGATTTTTTCAAACCTTGTTAAGGGGATTTTAGTCTCTGTTGTGGATATCTCCTTCTCCCCTATGGGAATTGTGAGAATGGTTTTTTTTGTCTTCAGGTATGAGAAATTGTTCTCATTGGTTGAAGTTCGAGACTCAACATAAAGGTATTGGAATCTCATATGCGGTCAATATGGCTCGATCAAGAATGCTTTCCCAAACTATGTTAGAATGATAGACTTCCTTATCAATAGCTGCTTGATTCGGCAAATACAAGGGGGTTGCGCTGTATTGCTCGATCTGGTTCATTGTAGTTTTTTCGAAGACGAATTTTATTTACCCTTGTTTGATTGTATCTTGTTTTTCTTTAATACCTATTGTAGATGTCGTTTGACTTTCAATTAATGCAATTTCTCTCTAAAAAAAATAAAATTACAAGCATATCGAAGTCTTGAAGAATGCTAGTTACCAAGGGGGAGAATGCTTCCATATCATCAATCATTGTCGTCGTTTGATGAACTCTAATTCTTGGCAAGTGCGTGTCATCTATTGTTATCGTGAAGGAAATAAAGTAGCAGATAAACTAGCTAGTCTTCTAAGGGCTCGTTTAATTAATTAATTTGTCGGGGTCTTCCTTCTTTTGCATCCAAAAAAACAAGCAACATTTGGTATAGCCTAATTTCAATGAAGCATCGACTCGATAGCTCAGATATTTCATTTTGGTCGACATATCCGTATCGGACACCAATATTCTACATATACCGGATACTTCAATCCATAATTTAAGTAAAACGGTTTTTTCACCAAATCCCCGAGTTTTCAAAAATTCACCACGTACCCCCCATGTTTTCAAAATTCACAAGGTACCCCTTAATATTATGTAAATACACCCAAATTTCCTTAAAGACTAACGGCGTTAACCGTCGTTAGTAGTCATTACCCTAATCTTCTATTTTAAACGCTATTTAACCTCTAATCCTAACCATAATCCTAACCCTAACCTCTAACCCTAACCCTAACCCTAAACCTAACCCCTAACCATCCCTCCCCCACCCTCCCACCACCCCTGCAGCCCTCCCACACCCCCCCCCCCTACCCCCCAGCCACCCCCCACTAGTAGAAAAACGACGATTTGCGTCTCCCCAAGTGCGTCGCACAACAGAGAAAACGTCGCGTAAGTGAATGGGCAACTCATTTGCGTCGCATGTAACCGGGACTCGACGCAAAAGACGCCCTATGTGCGTCGTATTTAGCTAGCGTGCGACGCAAAACATCATAGCACAAGCTATGTGCGTCGGATGGGCAAAAAATGCTACGCACATAACGAAGCCAAATCCTCCAATCCACAAACTATGTGTGTCGCATCAAGCCCACGTGTGACGCAAATAGTCATCGTCGAAAACCCCCTCCCCTAACACCCGTCGACCTGCGAATTAAACCGACCTGCGACTCGGGGGATGGTGGGCGTCAACGCCGCGTTGGGGGAGAGGGAGATATCTTGGCAATTGACAACGCAAGAGAGAAGTGAAGATGGTGGGCACCTAGAGCCGGTAGGCGGCGGGGTTTTGTGGGCGACCGGAGTCGCAGGTCGACGGGGCTTAGGGGAGGGAGGTTTTCAACGGGGGTTAGGGGAGGGGTTTCGAAGGGGGTTAGGGGAGGGGGAATTTGACGGGGTGGTGGGGGGGGGGCCGGGGGTGAGGGGAGGGGGGTGGGCCGCTGTGGTGGTGGGAGGGTGGGGGAGGGATGGTTAGGGTTAGGGTTAGAAGTTAGAGGTTAGGGTTAGTTAGGAGTTAGGTTTTAGGATATAGTTAGGTTAACAAGGGTTTAAATAGGGGTTAATTACGGTTAAGACTAACGGAGTTAACTGTCGTTAGTCATTGATACGCTCAAGTTATACGATGTTTTTGTGGTATTTTAGGTACACTTTGCTAAGGGATTTATTCGTAATTGTTAATGTTTGCATATAAATCGACCTTAGCGGAAGTTCGGAATTTTATATATTAATTATTGTTAAAGTTGTAAGTTCCGAGCTCTTGGAAGCATGAATGGTTCCACAACATCGTCTCACCAATCAAGCTCCGCCACAAACAAGCTCCACCAGCCGCATCACAAGCATGCCCAGCATCGCAAGCCCAAGCACCGCATGCCTAGCAAGCCCAAAGGACATCGATCGCCCGGCTCTCGCGCATGCTCGCAGCAAGCGGGGACAAGCCCGGCCGCGCCTCAAAGCGGCTCGCCCGAAGAAGCCGCTCGCGACTCGCGAGCTTCCTCGCACCTCGCGAGCACCCAGCCTTCGCGACTCGCGAGGCCTGTCGCGACTCGCGACCATGTTGCCCAGCCATTTGTGCGGGAAGACAGAGTACTCGTTGCGACTCGCGATCAGTATCGCGACTCGCGACGCTTAAGTCGGTTTGGGGCCACGTTTTGTGCGGGGTTTAAAAGCTTCCTAAAACCTAATATTTGGAAAGGAAGGAAAGAAGGAGCAGAGCTGAAAATGGAAGAGGGAGTCTCCAACACTCCTCTCTTAATTCTCCTTCCTCACTTTTGTTATCTTTCTTAGTTTTCTTAGTTTTCTTAGAGATTTCAATTATGGGATTTGGTTTATGCTATCGGATTGTAGCTTGAACTGTTCTTGAAGAAGATTTACATGAAGCTTCAACCGTTATTGTGAGATCTTTCCTCTCTTTCTATTTCCTTGGCTATGGTTCAATTTCTATGCTTGTGATCTATGATTATTGCATAATTATGCTAGGAACGTTACTAGTTTGATTGTGTAATTAATCTAATGCTAGGTTTAAGAATAGAATCGGATTGTTTTATTCTTTTATCAATTTGTAGCAAACTAGGGAGTAACTTAGATGCAGATCATCTTGGTTATTTCTTAGGGAAATTGAATCAACTGTTGAATGTTTATCGCGTGTATGACATTAGCGGGTCTATTGGTTCTCTCGTGTTTATTCGTTGCTATTGGATTGAACTTAGACGCAGATCGGACTAGGTTATCCTTTAGTTAGGGTTTTATAGTCACGCTGATCGTGCTATTCAACTAAGAATAAGGAGAACGCGAGATTAATTCTCAACAATAGATAATTATGGAAATAATTAGAGTGGAGGTTCAAGGATCGATAATGAATTGAAGTGGATGTTTATCGGATTCAAGATCTTCCCATATTGATTTCTCATTTTGTTTATATGCTAGTTAGTTGTAGTTTATTCGTAAATCTATTTGAAACCCCCCTTGTTATTAGGTTTCTCGGCCCTTAGCTTAATCTAGGTTTTGAATCCCGCTAAGTATTAAACTCGTCCCTGTTTCCCTGTGGATACGACCCCTACTTCCATTATACTAGCTTAGTGTAAAAGAGAGTAGGAGAAATTTTATCTTTGGCCGGGTGCGGTGCACACGACACATCCGCGTCCGCCAGTCATTAAGAGTATTTGGGCGTATTTACATAAAACTGAGGGGTATCATGTGAATTTTGAAAACATGGAGGGTACTTGATGAATTTTTTGAAAACTCTGGGGTATATGGTGAAAAAACCGTTAAATAAATTTTTCAACACATATTCCTCTAGTTTTATCCATATTTTTATTTTTTGATAGTCTATTAAAAGAGTTTTTCATCTTATATAAATAACCAGGTTTTAAAAATTCCATATAATATGAATAGTTTCATATATTTTCTTAATTATAATGTGATATTTCCTCGTATCCTTTATTTTTACAATTGTTTTTATGCACGTATTAGTTCTCTTGCAACGTAGAGCATTGGGAGTATGCCCAAATTAGTACACACACGGCCGTAGGATGCGAACCATACACACGATGAACATGAAGGACTAGATTATGAACACAAAAACCAATACTAAATGTACCACCAGAGATGTATATATGTTCATTTGACTTGTTAGCCATGTAAATGTGTTCATCTGACTTGTTATCCATGTACATTTGGCTTGTTAGCCATGTATATGTGTGCACGATGCTCTACGTACAAGCGTGTGCACCATCTAGATTCGAGGCGTTGGAGAGTGTGTGTTTTGGCAAGGGAAAAAACTCAAAAAGATAAAAATAAAAAGTAAAGAACCCTCGCAAACGTTGTTGAAACAGAAAGAAAGATTGAAACTTAAGAAAGAAGGAATGAACACCACCTAGGTTTTGTTAAGAGAGAGAGAGGAAGATGAAATTGAAATCATTGATATCTTCAATTCTCTTCTCTCTCGAAGAAGAAGGCTGAGGCAGGGGAAGAAGAAGGCGAAAATTGTGAGGAATCAGATGAAGTCTTCAAGAAGGATTTAATGGAACGCAAGAAACTATGTGTTGTGATAAACATTGACAATACTCTTCTGGACTCTGCTAGGTGGTGCGATTACTCCATGGAAGATCACGACTATCTTTCAGAATCCGGGGTTCAAAGGTCGGTTCGGCAAGGGATCTTTTATTTGTCGGCGAAATTAGAGAGGACTACGAAATTAAGGCCCTATGTTGGAACCTTTTTGGAGAAATTGACCCCTGATTACGACATCGCTTTGTACTCGAGGGTTTCCCCAAAGTATCTTGAGATCATGACTGATGTTCTTGATCCCGACAGCGTGTACCGCAAAGCCGGCTGCCTGACGTCGGTCTTCGAGGACGATGACACTGGCAAAACTTCATCTGATATTGAAGAACAGGGAGGTTGTGTGTATCGTTGATTGCAGGGAAAGTGGTTGGGAGAAGTACGCTGGTAATCTCATCAAGATTGATCCTTACTGTTATTTCGTAACCAAGGCCAGCTGACGAGGGCTAATAATCTTTATCTTCCAAAGTCATGGATTCAATTGAAAGACATATAAAAGACATTTTTCAATGACAAATAATTAAAAAAAATAAAACTCGTACATTACACATGCTTCAAAACTAGTAATATATAATAATATTTCCTATCATAGATCATAAGTATACTATGTCCTTATATATACTACTATAATCCCATTGTGTGCATCAAAGTATTGAACCAACTTGCATTTAATTTTGATACCGTTTCTCATTTTCCGGTTGTAGGTGTAATCATCCAATAAACACCATGAAATTTACTTCTACCACTTTGTTCCTATGCTTTATATCTAATAGATATTAACAAAATTAAGAAAACCCAAGAAAAATTAAATCACCTATTAAAAAGGCTGTAAATGACAAATTTTCCTAAAAGTTATATAAAAGCAGTTCAAAGTTGAAAAAATACGACAAAAGTTGGTGATAAGAGATAGGATTTTAGCTGATTGTTTAGAATTTGAACAACACCTTCTAACTCCCTTCAAAAGGAGGATTAATATGAAATCCGCTACGTAGCCCGCCTTGGATCTGCTATTTGCTGCAACAGGAAACATTATCAAGGTCATTTTCATTATTGAATCTCGCCTTGACCTCTAAAATTATTGAGACATTCACCTCCTATCCATTTCAATTGTTGATTATGGTACATTTAAAATTAACGAACGAAATGGAACTGTACAATGTGCCCCAACCCATTTCTAGCTATGTAGTATTACCATCTAATGGCTACAACAACCTAGCTCTATTTTTAAGAGTACAATAATAATAACGTTATCCATTTTCTGATATATATGCAGCAGGCAAGGGGTGTGAGTGAAGAAAAGGAAAACTATAACCAGAACTCGAAGCTCCACTTCGCTGGGCATCAATTTCTAGGCCTTGAAAGTTCCTGGTAGTGTACTTAATTCTGACCATAAGATGCAAAACTTCGTATTTACAGCACCCTCAATTCAAAGTTCAACTTCTTGGAGATCATCCCCAGAATTGTCCCGATTCATGTGCAGATCACCCGGTAATTGATTACTAGGCATAAATGAAAGTGGGGAAGCTTTGATCTCAGTTGTTGGTGGCAGAGTGTATGGGTCACTCTGCATTGCACTCCATGAGGCAGTACGGCGAGATTGGGGTGCAAGAGAACTTTTCCCACCTTCCGTTGTACTCTTGCTAGGTATGTTACCAACACTTGGAAACCTCTGCATTGTTCCCACAGGCGAAGGAGCTAGATTTTGGAACGGGTCATTGAAGGACATGGAAGGCTTTTCTCCACTTTCAGAAACTTCATTTCTATTTCCAGCTTCTGCACCTGAAGTCAATTCATTTGTCGGTGCTGCAGTGGGAATGAAGAATTTGGCGCCTGTCATACTAACAGGTTTAGCTGATGGTATTGCTGGTGCCTGGAACAGATTTGTCGAAGCACCACCACCCTTGTTGAAGGTATCCACATACCTATTATTGAGAGGAAGAAACAAAAAAACATTTACTGAAGAATGGGATCACTACCAGTAGAGAATGCAATTAACAGAATTACCCCTTTCCTCCAAAGAAAATAGAGTAAGGTAAAAGACAAAAAAACATAAATTATAGAGAGAGCATCAGCACACAAAACTGCTGGTTGTAGCAAAATAGAGCTACATGTTGCATAAGCTTGTATTTCCAACTCACTGAACTCTGTAAAAGCAAGAGTAGTGCTCCTTCCCCTTATGAAACCTTCACCCGAAAAACTGAGGGAAGGAGGATCGTTGATTATCAAATGCATACTTGATAATGCAACCAGAGCAGTAGGGAAACTGATTCAGACCTGAACTGAGAATCAAAATTTCCATAAATTTTTCCAACCCCCGCTTCGAAATTCATACAGCTATTTCTATTTCACTCTTGTTTGTCATTTTTAAACGTTATCTATCAATGGACAGCTAATTTCCTGACATACCTTGATCGTACACCCATCCGATTGCGTGCTGAAAATTGATTTGAGCTAGGCAAACTAGGTGGTACAGGGCTGCTTTCAGGAGTTGATCTTATAGATCCTGGACTACCATTGACAGCATTCAGTCCATCATTCAATGCATTCTTCAAGTTATAATCTGAATTTCCATTTTGGAAGGCTCCAGTCATTGGTGGTGGTGGCGGGGTAGATTCTTCAGGAGCTGGTTCAGCACCTTCCTCCACCCATCTCTTTAGCTTTTCGTCGTAATAGAATTTATTTGCATCCCCCAATTTTGCCTTCCATATAAAATAAGTATAAACAATCACTAAGAGTACAAATATTAGAGATGTTCCATACAGGTAAGAGGGGCCTAGATGTAGATATAAATGGTCTACCTGGCGGCCTTGACGAGGCCCTAAGACCAATCCAACAGTCTTTTGCAGGATCTGAGCACCAAAGTTCAAACGACCAAAACGAGATGTTCTTGTTGAGCCAGATTGTTTTCCCACTGTGCTGGAAGAAGTTGCTTCATTTGCAGAACTCAATGGATCCTATTTCACACTCACGAAAGAATGTCAATGGACTAATATAATTGCAATTAACTTGAATAGATGACCATATATAGATAGAGAACAAGACAAAAGAAACAGCATGAGCAGCATCATATCATACCGGCCTAGGTGTTCTACCAATATCTGGCTCTGATATGCTTCTATTTTGCAATGTCATTTTACTTTCATCTACGGCCCATTGGCTTATTGGCTCCATGGATGCTGACGGTGTCAGCGATGACATACCCATGGTTGATTGACTGCTCATTACATCCATGGATGCTGATGGTGTCATCGATGAGACACCCATAATTGATTGACTGTCAATTACCTTAGGGGCCAGTGTCTGAAATTGATTTTCGTTGCCTTGGAAACTACTTGGTATAGTTAAAGATGAAGGACCAGGTGGCGGGAGTCCTCCAACAACACGATGAGCGGTACTATCAAAAAAGTTGAGCAATTTACCCACTATCTTTGCCGGAGCTAAGTTAGCTGCATATCCACTCTGAAGAGATACAAGAAATTCCACTTACACATAAATTGTAACTTACATTGGACTGCTTAACTTAATGAAGGTTGAGGTTAAACCTGTTGGTGTGTCCTAATTCTCTCTTCAAGAGATGATAACAACTGTTTCAATGTATCCGCCTCTGATGATCGCCCAATCTTGAGAGATTTGCTAACAGCTTGACAGTATCTGTATTAATCCATTATCTTAAAGCAACGCCAAGAAAAGTGATTCTAACAATAAACAAAAGACACATGTACATACTTTAATGAATCTGAAACCTTTCCAACCTCCGCTAGCATATGTGCATATATGAGTTTATATGCCTGAAGTTGAAGCAGAACATACTGAGAATTCCCAAGAAACTTTGCATATTCAAAAAGCTCTGTTCTCTGCAGTAACGACCAAAGGCAAGACTTTATCTTCAAGATTATTCCTACCTCTACCACCATTTACTTGACTCCAAAAAGTCAAAATCAAGCATTTGCAGGGAGGCCTAGATTACCAGATAAGCTGCTATGAAATTACGGGGCATACATATAGACAACAAAGAAAACTGGTACCGCCCATATTATCAGCAGTATTAAGGAATAACAAAGATAATCAAGATCAAAGAGACAGCTAGATGAGATAATTCTTGATTTGGTAGACAAGCAGAAACAAAATATGATTATTGCAGCTACCAGAGCAAAAATGTCAAGAATTAATGCAAACCAATTACTCAAATTTAGCCAATAGGCAAACATCAGAATAAAAAGTATCAGAGTAACCATAAGTAATTGATGAATATGTACTCTCTGCAGGATGATTATTCATTTAGTTGCCCAACCAAATTAAAAAAATACTGAAAAAGCTTCATTAGGAGTTAGGATAGAAAAAAAGTTGAAAATTATGGGAGAAGGTACAAAAGGAAAGCGCCAGAAGTTAGACGCGCTAAGAAACCAAGTTCCTATCACCCACCCAACACAAGTATGAGAAGGAACATGCCATACCAACTAATCTACAATCTCACAGGTGTATACTGCTAGGTGTGCAGGATGCGACTTAGTAGCCACAAACGGGAACATTGAACGAGATGTGTCTGAGGGATCTCTTAGGAGTCTAAAAAAAGATGAGAAGCATGGTTTCGAGCACAGAATCTCTCCTTCCTCCCTATGATCATAAGCACTTTATTCAGGTATAAAATTGTTAAAGCTCATCTGGAAGCACAATCCTGGAGCATATAAAAATGCTGATCCAAATCCAACAGCACAGTACCCGCTTCCTCCTTGCTGGTATGTGGAACAGGACAAGGGAAACTTTTGGCATACATGAACAAGCAAGTTTAACCCTGTTGCCACTGTCCTTACCCAAATAAGATAGCCACAGATCATACTGATATGCACTATTAGCGAGATCCCTAATAAATAGGTTGCAAAACATGTTCAGAAAGATAATGGCTATTCCAACATCGCTTAAATATGACTTTCCTAAAAGAGAGTACACACATTTGACCTGCAAAGCTCCTGTTCATTCACAGCACAGTAGTCTCTTTACTCTTCAAACAAAACATATTGGCAATCTAAAAGCCACAACTTCAGCGACTAACCATTACTCCAAAAACAAAACAGGATTTCGAGGTGTTGTTTAGTCAAAAGGTTGATTGAAGCTGTTTGATAATTGTTCGATATTAGAGCTCATTGTGGCCCTTTCAGTAGGCAGAAAATAACCAAACAATTGATCTTTGATTCTCGAGGAGAAGTGAAGATCAATTTCTCTATAAGAGCACTAAATTACAAGTCAGACTAACACCTAGCAAGTAGCAACTAGCTCAGAAAGTAATATGACTACTATCTGTGCCAGATAACATTTACCCCGAGTTCCTTTCCCATTTTAGAATTAGTAGCCTTCTTAAATTTGTCGGGGTGTTTATTTGTAGGGATAAGGGCAGGGATAGGTATAGCAGATCCCTTGTCTCCCAATATTCTTTGATTGTCTATGGGGAAATGACTTATTCAATATGCTACGGAACTAGGGATGGGGATATCATGCCATCTTATCCCACATCTCCTATACCGCTGGGGGGGTGGGGGTTAAGGATTGGGGGTTGCCAATACTAAAAGACCAATTTGCCCAGATTAAATGACCAATTCACTTTTCATCTCTTCCTGTCTTCTTATTCTTCGCTGCTCTTCTGGTCTGCTCCCAGGTAAGTTCAGCTTCCTTTTCTTTTTTTAAATCACATTTCGTTCATTCTTTTTCTATAATTTGGAAGAAGTAATTCTTGCAACTACAATTTCTACAAATCTGTTTTTGGGTAATTTGTAAAAATTATAGAAATTAATATGGAATGTGGTAAGTCCTACTCAGAAGATTTGTGTGTATTCTGGTAAGTCTAAGATTAGGGATCAGGCCAGTTGGTGTCCTCCTCCCACCAATTATTTCAAAGTTACCATAAAATAAGATCGACACCTACTGATTATTTAGCTTGATTCTTGTGAGAAATAAGATCGACTATAGTAGTAATCATGCTATTATTGTTTTAGACCTATATACCAAACATGGGATAAATAAGTCCCAACATATCCCCACTATCATGAACAAGGGACAAGGATAAGTTTAATGAATTCCCCATCACCAATTCCCAACCCCTATCCCTCTTTCTTATCCCTCTAATCCCAATCCCACATGCCAAACGCCCCACTTAGGTTCAATGGATAAGGGAAAACAGAGTAATAGATTGGGGTTTCGGCGTTAATGGTTAGGACTAATAACACAAATAAGAGACTTAGGCTCTGTTCTCTTGAGCATCTTTATGCTTTACTTATTTTCATAGAAAACTTTTTTTTTTTGGATGAATTATTGTTGAATTATACTTTTTTTTAACATCACTTAATTTGGTGAACTAAACTTATTCATGTTGTAATTATTCTTTTACTTAAAATTCTAAAAAAGGTTAAATTTTGTTAAGATATCATTGCTAAAATTTTGTTATAATTTTTCTTTGTTCTTGTTTAATCATACTTTTATTATCAATATTATAAAGATCATCATCATCATCACAACCATTAGTAATGTTATGCTTGAGGTGCTTTCTCTTAAAAAAGAAAAAAACTACAAAAAGTGCTTCCTTACAAAATACTCCCTCCGTTTTCTTTTGTTGTTCCTGACATAAAAATTCTATTATGATAACCTTGTAGGCTTGTAGCTACTACTAGTAAAACAAAAATCTTTCAAGTGAAACTATAACCATCACTCTATTCATCACATTCATATTCTCCTCTGTAAATGACACGGAAATTAAAAAGTTCGTTAATTATTGAATAAAAAACTAGAAAATGATAAAAAGTAGTAGTAAAAGGAAGTTTTACAATGGAGAATAGCACAAAAAAGGGATATGAGTTACAACAAAGCTATTTTTGGTCTTTCCTAAAACACAAAATACGAAAAAAAAATATAAAATAAATATGGAACAGGTGAAATATGATGAGAAGTATATCATCATTTTTAAACTAATTTTTTGTTGAACTTATCTTATTTTTTGGAACTTCACATATTCTGGCTAAAATGACAAGTTAGAGGAGGATTCAATCTGTCAAACTACCATACATATGTGTGCACGCATAACTTCGAAGGGGGGGGAATAAATATCTAGAAACATGGTACAAAATATTAAAAGGTATTGGACCTTATGTCATACAGAAAGGAGTTTTTTTTTTTTTTTGAAGGAATACATAAAGGAATTCTCTATATAGTGGAAACATTACAAAAGAAGTCTAATTTCATGCATGAAGGAGATTGTGAAACTCAGAAAGGAGATGCAAGAAACAGAATAGCACCTGAATAGCCTCAGGATTTGCATACGTCCTTGGGGAGTTCCAGTGATCTGCACCAATGAGACACAATCTTGCACTATCTGAGTATAATTCAAAACCAGCTTCCGCAACCAAGTAGCAGATATGTGCAGCAGTAACCTGCAAAATTGGTCTTGTCTAAGAATGAAGCTGATAAATCTACTCCTATCTATTCTAGGCTTTCTAGCAGGGGTTATAATTAACGAAATGGTGATATGCAAGTTGCAAATAATGAAAATTAACAAAAAGGAATACCCAACAGCTGCAAAAAGAAAGTGGAAGACATACATCATTTTTTTCCTTCAGCAGACAATCTCCCAGATGAATGATCACAAGATGATCATTCTCAGTTCTATTTGCAGATATTACAGCCAAATTCTCCTCCCAGTTGTCCAACATGCTACAGCCTGCATTCTGTTTCACATACTGAAATGTGAGTATGACAGCAACAATTAATGCAAAACAAGTAAATACCTTGATATAGCAGCCATCAATAAACTGAATCAAACTTCCATCACCTCTAATAATTTCTACATCATAGGAAAAGGATATAATGATTTCTGACTAAACCGAAATTTCATCACCTTCCACAACCCCGCCCCCAAAAAATTAAGCCAATATGTATTGAACCTAAATTCCTGATGATCGCGGCATTTGGCAAATGAAACCAACCATAAAAAAAAATGTAGAGAAACAGGCAATAATAGCATGTTTAGACATCAGTCCTAACCTAAACAGCTAAAAAAAGCTTGAATTCCAAGTGTCATGAATAAGTAATATAATTTGGAAAATTTTCCAATTCTTCCCTAGTGTTATAAGCAAAAGTAATAGAAGTTACCTACCTGCACCGGCTGTGGTGTATTTACTGCTCCATATACGTTGCCAGGAGGCATGATGCTGTTGGAGAAAACCTCTTCCGGTTTTCTTGCAATTAAAAGGCAAAGGGTTCTCAAAGGTGAACCAACAACTAGCTGGCTGACGGCCATTTGCTTCACAGTATCAGCATAAAACTGCAATTTTCCAACCATCAACTAATTAAATTCACTAAACAAGGTGGATAGAAAATCCCCTAGACTGACTTCCTGATTGAAGATGATAGATAATGCAAGTACAAACCTGCTCCCCAAGTTCTCGAGCAAGAATTAGAGCAAATCCCCAGAACTGACCTTCTTGAGCACAGTGCAAAGCCTCCATTTTTCTACCGGCTATAAGAAGTTTTTGTACCTCAGTAGCAGTTGTCTAAGAAAAAGCAGGTATCCATTTCAGTCTTTGCCATAAGTGGTGATACCTATATGCTAAAACATGCCCTAAAGAAATGTAGAAAGGTCCAGTATACCTGCATATGTGCTTCAGAAGGCAATGTTAATAAGCACTTTGACATTGCATTATACTCACTAAACTGGCCATCATTCCTCTTGGCAGATGCAAAGAGTTTAGCGACTGTTGATTCTGGAAGGTCATTTTCCTAACGTAGACGAAGAAAACCGCTTGTTATGAGAAATTTTTCTTGACAATTGAAAAATATGAAGTAAATGGCTGACACAAGGAACCCACCCCCCCCCTTTCTCAACAGACAGAGCAAATTAAAAAGTCAAATATCAGAAAAGTCCATCAAGAATTCGCTCAAATAACAAGCTTTCCTTCTGAAGCATCTTATTTGTCAGCCAGTTCAACCTTGTAGCACCTGTGTCGGCAAGGAAAAGGTTCCCCGTGCCATAACCAAGGTAAATACAGAATTAATTCAATTTCCAGTCCCCATGCTCTATACTCTCACATAATTACTGCGTTCCACCAGGGGAAACAATCACAGAAGTGATCGCGGTAAGAGTTGTCTTTCGCAAAAGCGGATTGTAACGAGAATGACACTAATGCTAATGTGGCGTCATTAATGGGTTTTTAACCTCACTTTTTGTTAGCGTAAGTAGTATTCTTTCTACATAGTATGACCAAACCCATCACAATATGAGTGGGTTATATATTTGGTATGATAAAGTTTCATTGGTTACGTAATTCATTAGTAAAATATTGATTGCTTTTCAAATAAACATTAATTAGCATCTCTTTGTTACTGATACAAGTTATACAACTCATACACATTAAACAGCATGTATGCCCTAGACACGTTCTTCTCTTTTCTTTGGTGTGTGCATGTTGTTTTTCCCCAACAATGCATGTTTTTCCTCTGTAATGCGAAAGAAAAACGTTCTAACACAACAAGTCCCCGTTGAGTAACGGATGCCGCAGCAGAAAGGTGCTTTTAATTGCATACGATAACAGGGTTTCTCATAGCGGCAACTGCAATTCTATGACAGCATGGCTAATTGGCTATCCATAGGAATGGTTAAGTTTAAATTCCATGAATTAGGCTACATTTAGTTCAAGTGAGAGAAATACATTAAAATAAGAATAGAATCAAGAAGAACAGAATGAAGACATAATTACACTACATCCCCTGATGAAGTTGTTTGGTTGCCTATGGAAGAAACCTCCTAGCCTCCAACTCTTGTTTTACCGCATCAAAAACTCCAACCTTTTTTTCCAATTACACCTTAATTTCCCACTAGCCATATCATCATCTCCAATCTCTCTCACTTCTCTAGACACACCCCAAACCACAATCTGATTCTCGACCACGCCAATCAGAAAAAGTGTGCCTCAATTCACCACCAGGAATGCTCGGAAATAAAAAAGACAAAATAGCTCAATCTCACCAGATTTAAGTATCACAAGTCCAGACCAGATTTATACTATTTCAAGGTGACTTCGAATCAGCCAGGCCATAAATGTTCAAACCAGCTAGATCTTTTTTCAGAAAACTCATTACCATTAATATCTTTCATTGGATATTAATAAGAATGATAAAAGGAAAAAGTGTATATTTTGAAAGTACACATTGAAAAACAAGATCCCACATGACAAAGATTTTTTTCTTTTATAGAATCAAAGCACAAAATCTGATGAGACCAAACCAACCCGAATGTGTAAGATGAGACCAGACTTTAAGAAAGTTGAAACCAGATAACTTTTTTTCAGGTGAAGAGAACATAGCCTTAATTGAAAAGCTAGCTCCCCATTTCAGATAATATCCTCAAAACTTTAGATTGTTCCTAGTTAATCAAAAAGTGGGATCAACAAAAAGTATGTCCCGAACTTGGAATTATTCCTCTCATTTTTCCATAAAATGCAAAAGAAACAAATTGAGTACAGAAAGATCCCAATCCTCATCCTGAATAAGACAAGCGCCACCTTCTCCATAGCAGGAGGCTGCCCTGTGTTGCAAACTAGTAGCTCTAACATACCAAACAGAGGAAACTTACAGCTCACCATACGTCGTTAGCTAAACAGCCAACATTATATATCTAAAGGTCCAGAATAGATAATTACCAAATTGCTTGTTTGCACAAGCATGTGACTCCTAAGTCCCAACTGTTCAAGAGTTATTGCTTTGCTTCAAACCAGCCCCCACCCCCTAATATCCATATACCTCGCTATATTTGGAGAAAAAAAATACCTTAAACTACCTTTACTTATTCTAACCAACCCAAGGCAAAGACTATAAGCTCAACCAGAGAAAAAAAAGTAGTGGAAACTTTTACACTAAATCTGCAGAAGAGTACCAGTGCGTAACAATAGCAGATTCAACAAAACTTTCACAAGTTAAAACATTCATAAAAGACAACAGCAGATGGGGAATTTCCAAATTCAGAAACAAATATACCTTCAACCCTGTGTCCCCGCCAAAGGACCGAAGTTTTCCATAGTGCTGACATGCTATTTTAAGTAAGGAGAGAAGCAACTTCAAACCTTGACCTTTACCATAATTCATTTCCAGAGATTCACAGTTTGCTATCCTCTCATCAATCCATTTATTCAACTCTTTGCTTCCCACATTTCCCCCAACTAAAGGACCAGGGAAAGATTGATGACACAGATAATAAAAATAGCTATGAGCACCTATCTCGGTGCTAGAAGGACTATTGTTCAAACTCACAACTTCCATCAAATTGAGTACAGATAGGAAGCATCCATCACCATTCTGCAAGAGTGAGTAACGGCAAGATAAATATATATAGATAAAAGGCGCAAAAATTATTTACCAAATCCCAGATGACCACTACATTAAATTCACATGGTAAAAGAATCTACGCATGGCTATACCTTGCTCCCAAGTGTTGAGAACCCACCAGCACTATTATCTTTCATAACTACAAGCTTCCCCCAAACCCAAATGTAACTAAAGCATGAGGTGGACGACCTGCAGATGACCTTCCCTCACTTGGTGAATAAGAACCATAGTGGCCATTGGAAGAAAAGGGTTGGCCAACAGCAGCTGCATGTTGACTATTGTAAAAACCAGTTGCATATTGAGCTGGCCCATTCTGCTGTATTTGTTGAACATGATTGAATAGCTGAAAATCATTTTCAGCAGAGATATTATTCAACCCATGACCCGAGCTTGTATTACTTTTACTCTGACTCGATTTCTCATATGTTGTCAAAGCTCTCATGGAATCAGAAGCAATCTGCTGGTCCACTTGACTGTTAGAATAGATATTATAGTCACCATGGCTTTGCCATGACTGAGCCACACTAGAACCGACAGTAGACATACCCACCATCCCAAACTGAGCATTTCCACCCTGTTGACCATATTCTGCAGAGGATGTAGCCGAAAAATTATTAAGGCCTCTTTCGCTGCTGGGACCTTGTGGCCCATCAATATGATCGGTGCCCTGGCTACTATCATAAGAATTAGCTGATGAGGAAAGGAATCCATTTTGAGCTTGTTGATTGCGAGTCTGATCTGTTGACTGAACTACTGCATGATATGCTTCCAATGAACACCATTGTTGCACTATTGTATCATAATACCATCCAGGGTACTGAGGATCAAAAAATCATATGCACTGGATACTGATATTTCCCATCCTGTTGCAGCATAGAATTCCAAACAGACACATTTTCAGTTGTACTATATTGAGTTATAGCACCGACCGCAGACTGAGCTGTTTGCTGCTCATAAGAAACTTGGGATGACTGGACATCAGAAGTTGCCCATGGACTGTGTCCATCAGCATCAAACGTACTTTGTACATTTCCACCAGCGAAGCCAAAGCTCTCCTGCCCGTTTTTAGTTTCATCACTGCCATGCAACTGATACCATTGAGCCGTGTTTGGATCATATTTCCATCCAGGGTAAAGACTCTCCCAATACTCAATACTGTATGTATCTTCTCCATTAGGAAGTTGTTCAGTATACGCCCCTGTTGTACCTTGATAGTCAGCATGAATATATGAACTCTCTAGAGTGTTATTCTTGCTTGTTCCATATCCAGGGACAGCCTCGGCTTCAGTCTGAAAATTTCCTATTTCTCCTTCTCCTAAACTAGCAAAAAAATCATCATAAGATTCAACCTCACCGCCACTACCTTGCACAGATGGATCAGTGAAGGTACTCCCCTGGACCTCCTTAACACCACTTGTGGGTAAATTATTCTCTTCAGTCAAATCTGACTTAACCTCAAAAGGCGTAATTGCATCCTCTGACACTGGCCCATTGTCCAAAGAAGGAAAAACTGACGACACTAATGAGTGATCAGCCTCTGCAACAACCACCTGTTCTTCTTCCCTTGCTTCAAGTTCAACACTCTGAGTTCCCATATTATGGGTGCTTCCCTGCACCCGTATCGTTTTCGAGCCAATGCTTTCACTACTAATTAAATCAGCAAATCCTTTTACATCATCAGACTCAACACTCTCATCGCTTGCGCACTCCCCCTTGGTCTGGGAGCCACTATTTTGACTACTAATCTCGCCTAAGCTTAAATTGGCAAATGCTTTAACTTCATCAGACTCATTCCCATCCAATATATCATGGGATTTGATGAATTGGGTGGTTCTGGAGCTAACATCATCATCATCGTCGCTTACTAGCTTATCAAAGAAATCCTCATCTGTCTGATCCTCCAACTCGAATGGAGGAATTGACGCCATTAAATCCCTAAAAATATAGTGTAATATAGAACAAGAGCAATTGCAATTCTTCAAACCCTAAAACCCCTAAAAATTGTGGTTGGTGTCAATAAATAGCAGCGAAATTGTATATGAAAACATGAAAATAAAGATCTGGAGAGTGAGAGAAGCAAATCAAAATCAAAAAAGTGAAGAACAACTCCCGAGTCCCGAGTCCCGAGTAGAGGGGATTGACAAATCTGAAATCTCTCTGCGCTCTTCTTCCTTTCTAATTTCTATAAAAGTTTCTGGAAATACATACTGAAAACAGATTGAGTTGATAGTATTAGCACACAAGTCAACAAAATTAAACTTACAGATTAAACTTCGCATACACGTTCATAAACAAATTTGATCGCATCAGGAATTCAGAATTCAGAATTCAGAATTCAGGAGACAGAAACTATAAATTAGAAAATAGAAATTAGAAATTTGAGAGAGAGAGAGAGAGAGAGAGAGAGAGAGATAAACAAGTTATTAGTTATTGTGTTGGGAGCAGTCGCAGAAACAGAGGTTTTTCAGCCCTTCCCCTTCTCCCAACCAGTCCAACTAACCTCATTGTCCCAAATCAAATGTCCACCTCTTTTTTCTTTTTCTTTTCGGAGTTTTTCCAAACTTCAATCCAATTCCAAATAAAATTTGTTTTTGCTTTGGTCTAATCAGAAATGATAGACATTATTTCTAATATGCTTTATCCTCGTTAAGGCTTACTAGTACGGATGGATCATGTATTCAATCCGATTTAGAATTTCCAAGCTTAAATCCCATTTAATAATCAAGATTAACTCAACTAAAAAATTTGTGGACTTTATATTCTAACGACGGGCTCATATATAATTATAAAACATAAGATTTATACCCTATACATAGGCGACATGCTTTAATCAATGACGTTATCAGTTCGCCAGGCGCCGACTAGGTGGTTAATCTGATGCATGCTAAGCGAGATATTAATGTTGCGGCTCACAAATTAGCAAGATTTGGAATGGAAATGGAGGACGAGAAAAAAATACACTTCTCATCTCCCCCATGTGTGTATAAGGAATATGTGCAGGAGAAGATCAGTAATGTCGGCCTTCTTCTTGGTTACGCTTGGTTTTATGCTACTGGATCGGGTCGTTGGAACTGTGTTTTTTTATTGTCTCTCTTTATCTAGTTTTAATTTTCTCTTTTATGGAATTGGAACCCGTAGACAGTTGGTTTGTAAGTTCTCTTAATGTTTGTGGGCTTAGGCCCTAAGTAGTAAAACACTCTTCTTCTGTGTTAATTAAAACTATATATATTTTCCCTAAAAAAAGGCTGTACAATATTTGGTAAAAGAAAATCAAGATTACTTGTTTAGTATTATAATTTGAAGTAATTAAATATGCATATATCTCTTTATATCATATGCTTAATTATGTATGTTCATAATAATGGTGAAAGTGTGAAATTCATGCTAATTGTTAAATAGTGCAAATTATGATATTTTTTTAAAAGTAACTTTTTATGTATATGTTAGAATTTGCGTGTAAAGGTTTTGATCAATTAGACTCTTAATTTATATATCTTGGAAGAATAATGATAGAAGTGTTCTTAGGTATTATGTAATACCCCAAAATTTCAAAGCAGAAAAGAAATATATAATAATAGTATTATAGGACGATGGCGGAAACATCGTTTTTTAACGCCACTACTACAAGAAATGCGTTTAAATAACTAAGTGATAAAACCAACATAAATAAATAATATAAATAAATTAAATTAATTAGAGTAATATCCAAATGGGAAAACTAACTCTTCAACTAACTAAAAGTTTAGGCCTACAACATCTAACATTTTAATGCTCACATCTCAACCCAAGCCCAAAACCAAAGAAGATTCCCATCAACATAACCTGCAAAATATATCAACAAACATAACTATCGTTCTCCTTAACAAATAAAATCAAAGTCTATTCCAGGACATAGATTAGTAAGAAAGGAAAGAATAAAGTCAAGTCAACTACCATATGCATCCATATCCATATAACTTAGAAGTAACACAAATGAGAAATAAATAACAAGTAAATAGGATAAAATAAATAAATCACCTCAAGCATACCTAAATAAAGATAAAAGTATATATTAAATAAGTTATTGAGTCAGAAACCGAACACAAGTGGATCGCAATCCACTTTCTAAGGTTTGTCAGATCGCAATCTCCAAGTCAGTCTATGGGCTTACGTTCCCCACTGCCTGTGTCTAAGAATGGTCAAACTCCCGATGCAGGGTAGAACACGCAGAACCCCTTGTCCTCTCGGACGACAACAATTAACCCATGTTTACCCCTAGATCGCAATCTAGGTGGTTGGCATGTTCTTCATCGGGGACTACATCTATCCCACCGGAAGTTCTTATCTCAAAATAAAATCTTAAGTAACATAACAATACCATTCAAATCCATAATATTCATCAAAGGGATGTCACGCGGCCTTATACCCACAATTCATCAATAGATATCTCTTCAAAATTCCTCAAAGAAGTAAATTTACAATCTTACAATGAATACTTTAAACAACAAATACTTTGTACACATTTAAGCACAAATAATGATATAAAAAGAGTTTTACAGCACCAAACAGTATCAAACCAGAATTCAATCCCAACAAGAAAGATCACCAATTACATTTACTAGACGGATCAATCCATAGTCAGCACAACCAGATATAATTGGGCCTTGTTCACCAAAAAAAAAAGATATAATTGGGCCTCTTTTAACTATCAAAAGTTCATCATCATATATTCATATTCATCTGAGAAAGTGCGTGCACTGCAGTCCTCGTTGTAGCATAGCACTAGCAGGTTTTCAACTCTCGAATTTGGTGAAGAAAGAGAAAGAGAGAGAGAGAGAAAGCGTGCAAAAATGGGGGGTGGAATGGAAGCATCAAAGAACAAATTCATAGAAGAATGGGGCTCTGCTAGAGAAAATCTGGAGCACAATTTTCGTTGGACTCGTCGTAATTTTGCTCTTATCGGAATCTTCGGCATTGCTATTCCCATCTTTGTTTACAAGGGCATCGTTAAAGAATTCGTGAGCATTTTTTTTTCTTTCTCTTTCCTCTTTTGATTTTGATTTCTTTAATTGTGTTGCAAACATGATTTGTTTTTCGGGATTTTGGATTAGGGATTTGAGATCTGACAAAATTGAGATCATGTGAGGAAACTAGGGATTTGATTGAGTGTTGAAATTGAAATGTTGAACTTTTTTTGGATTATCTAGCTGAGGCTTGGGTTAGTGTTTTTTTGTTTGTCGAATTGTGTAGTTGTTGTTAGTAACTTATTGATTGATAATATTTATTATGGTTTAAGATTAATGTTATAGCTTTTGTATGCGTTGTATAATTTGGTAATTGAACCTGGGGGTGAGAAGTGGTCGTCGCCTCATCGGGCTGACTGTAGAGTGCTTGTGTCAAACTATCTATGTATGTAGGGGAATTAAATAATTTCTGTGTCGTTTGTGGTGTTTGGTTTCTGCTATAACAAATATGGGGGCTGGAATATATACATTTCAAAATAAAGGAGAACTTATCGCTGCTTATTGAAATCAGCCTATTTTGGGGAATATGTTGCTGTGAACTAACATAGCTTAAACATCATATGACACAAATAAAGGAAGAAGAAGAAGATTGGGATAATAATTTGAAAATACAACAAAATGTAAAGATAATTACAAGCTTTCGAGAGGCTTGTTCTCTCCCCGTTGAACTCTCAAAAGCTCACCCTAAATACTCAACAATTTTCAACCCGATAATTAATTCCTAATGTTCTCTTATATATGGTATTACTCATCTAACTAACTTACTTATCTTTCTCCTCAAGATACTACTAATTGCACTACTTAATATGCCCTTCCTACTATCCATAGCATCTATGAAGCACGGGTATCGGGGACGAGGATTGTACAGGTATGCCGGAAATACGTCCCGGACGCGTCTCTAAATAGTGGAGAAGGTGAGTCATCGGGGGTTGGCTAGGGTTTCTTGACGGGGTCGTTTCGAGTACGGTTGAAGCAATTTTAGAGGCGTCCCATTGCACTTCAATGAAATTTCAGCCAAACAAACCACCAGCTAAGGGTAGTGTCGACAATCAAGGGTTGAGATTGACAAAGGAGAGGAGAAGAAAATAACAATGGACGCGGCAATTTCTCAGATCTAAGATTTCTCAAACCTTAGATCTATTAATTAAAGCATCAAACAAAGAAGATTGTGAATGAAATCATAGGGCTTCAGATCGTAGGTGATAGGTGACCCTTTCTAGTTACCGTTAACATATTCCGTGGCCGCTGACATACTTCGTTGGCAAGTGACAAGAGTGTCGGGTAGTGAGTAGAGAGGAAAAAGCTTTGGAGATGCAATAAATGAGTAAATAATTCCATGGAAGTAATATGCATTTGTGGGGCAATAAAATATTTAAAATGTGGTAGGGGAAGTGTGAACAATCATATTTAAAGTTATCATTACTCTTGTCAGCTATCCTCCATACGCCAACTTTTCTTATTCCCTAGTAGGGGTGTGAATTGGATGGACTGGATTGGATTAGATTTTGTCAAATCCAAATCCAGTCCAAAGGTTTTTGGATATCAAAGATTGAGTTCAACTCTGATCTGAACTTTTTTTTGGGTCCAATCCAGTCCAAAACAAATTTCTTGAGTACAAATCCAATCTAGTCGAGTCCAAATTATATACTTCCTCCGTTCTAAAATAAATGAACTACTTACCATTTAAGGCCATTTGAAAAATATGAAACGTTACTTTATTTGGTATTTACTTCTCTCTATCTCTACCCTTATCACACGAGTTCCTTTTTTTCTTTCTCTCTATCTCTCCCCTCTCCTAAATCCGCGTGCCAAGGCCCTACGTTTCATTTAAAACAGTACGGAGGAAGTATAATTTTCTTCCCAAATTAATTCAAACCATTTTCTGATGATTGAAATTTTAAAAGTTACTCATTATTGCAAAATTAATTTTTAAGCAAAATGGAGTATGGATATATAAAAACCACAATCACCATTCCAAATAAGTAACTACATCTACTTCAAAAGGGTTCTAAAATCTATAATAACACGCAAATTACAAAATAGAAGACTCGAATTTCAAAATAATAATTCAAAATAATAATAAAAAGGCCTCTTAACAATCTGCAATATCTAAGCACCCATCTACAATGGTCCACTTACACACATACAACAACCCATATACGGTCTCTTTAGACTATTTAGGGCTGGAATTCATGTAACAAGAGGGTAAGTAGGGTACTAAGGTAAAACAATCAACAATTAGGGTTGAAGATTATGTAACAAGAGGGTAACTTTGAATTGGATATCATATTATTAGGTTGAAGATTATAACAAGAGGGTGAAGTGGATTGGACTTTGGACTCCATATAGGGTTGAGTCCAAGTCAGTCCAAAAACTTTCGGACTCGAAAATTTGAGTCCGAGAATTGGACTCTTGGACTTTTCGCAGTCCTCTTAGATCTCTATTCCCTAGAAGGAAAACATAAATGTTAAAAATACTTCAAAATACAATAATACTTTAAAAAGTGGTGGTTTACTTTGACAGATTGACTTATTAAAAATACAGTATTATATTTCCAGATTTATTTTTTTTAAATCTTTTCTGCCGGAATCCGTGCCAAAGAATTTGATCTTGACGTTTTCCGTTCCCGTACCCGTACTCGTATCCATCCCCGCATCCGTTTTGGTGCTACTTAGGATGATGTTAACTTCCTGAAAGACTTGGCCAAGACACCAAGATCATTTTTGTAGTGCTCTGTTATGCAGTATACTGATTCAATTTTGCATTCCTTTGTAAGGTGTAACACTGATTGGTTACGACATATAAACTTTTTCAACTGTGCTCCCTTTTTAGCTATTATGAGCAATTAAGAACTACATGTTTGTACGAAACTTGTTCGCAGCGTAGGTTGATTTTAGTCTTGAAGTTGACTGCTATTACCTAAGACATTCATAATATAAAAGCTTTTGGTGTTGTTTGTGATACTTCCAGACTTCTTTATCTTTTGTTGATTGTTTTAAGGAGGTGAACTGTTTTCATCTGATTGAATCTAGAATAGTGAACTACCATATTCTCGAAATGCTTGAAATTAATATCCAGTTATCAACATGCTCAGCTGAATGCTTGTGATTATTGAGACTGAGAACTCTCCTCTTATGCTGGACTTGGAATACTCTATTGTTCAAACTCTTTAATAACCTTTCTGTACCCATGTTTGGCTCATACTTAAGACTTATATCAGTTATATGGATACATGGTCTTGATCCTTGAAAAAAAAAAAAAAATGTGAAGGCTTTTGTTTTATAGTTTCACAAGTCTGACGCCTCTAGAGACTCTGACTTTGAATAACATAGGTAGGACAGGTCTTGGAGTTGATATATATTGTTATGTTAAGCACGAGTACGAGTGTAGGGTATGGATACATGCCTACATGGACTCGGAAAATATAAAGGACAGTAACCTAGAATTGGAGAATGGGGACAAGATACTCATGAATGATGAGAATTATTATGATTTTTGATAGACTTTTACATGAGCTTTGCACCATGCCAATACATATGTATACATTATAGGCTGACTTGTTTGTTAGTTCTTGTTAAAATTCTGATCTCGAACCCATATTTGCGGATATAGCGCATCAATTTCTCTTCTCTTTCCTTCTGTTCTTTTGTACAACTTTTTTTCTAGAATTCTGTGACTCACGAAAATACTTCGGTAATAAGTGGAGTATCTTGTATGATTCCATCCCCTTGTTGGAGTATCGCGTGTTTGATAGATAAAAAGAAGCTGAAGCAGCATAGATTCTGTTATATAGGATCCAAGGATGGCGCTCTTTCATTCTTGTAGTATCCTTTGACATGTGAGGGTATGGACAGGCATGATAGCATGCAAAAGCTTCCTCCACACGGCTGGATTTATGGGGGCGTTTGGCATGGGATCTTTAAGTAAGGGAAAGGGAAATATGAACCTTTTTTTCCTTAGTTTGTGTTTGGTGCCTTCTGGGGTTCCTTTTCTCAGTTTCTGAAATTCCAGCTTCCCTAAAACTCTCAACTCTGAACCCCCTCCCCCCTGGAGAAGGGTTTCACAAAAGGCCCAAACATGTCTACACCTTTGACCTCTAATAAAGCACCGTCGCAAACCAGCTCCACTGCATGCTCCATCATCAGTCCCCCAATACACCCACCACTGGGAACCATCAACTTCTCAACACCGGCCTCCACCATCCCGTAACCGCCCAATATTTAAGTTCACTGTTGAAAATTTCACACCACCATCAACCACCCAAGTCGAAATTTCGACATACACCACAAAATACAGGATCCGAGACAAGGGGTAAAGACTAAAAAAAATCTTAGAGTGGGTCCATGAAAGCATGATTTTTGGATTACTTGGTCAAATTCGACCATTAAAGCTCTAGATCTTGAACTTCAATTGTCGAATTGGGCCACTAAATGCCTGTCCACGGTGGCTATTTACACTTGGCGGCAGAGGAAGGAGTGGCAACCTATTCGCATATTCATGTATGGGGGAGGGAGAGAGAGAGGACACTGTAGATGAGGAGAGAGAAAAGGTGGTGAAGGTGAAGAGAGAGAAGACGTTGGATGAAGGGTGGAGTTGATGATGGTGGACAGAGTCCTGACAGTGAAGGGGAAGAGAGAGTGACGGTGGAGGGTTTTCATTCCTTTTATCAAACCAAACATAAAGGTAATTGGAAGGGTTTTGCTAACTTCCCTTTCTGATTTCCTTTCCAATCCTGATTGCAATACCAAATGCCCCCTTAAATCATGACTGATGGCTCCTCAGTTGGTAAGCGAGGACCTGCAGGTTGTGATTTTCGTATTAGAGATCATAATAGGAACATAAAAGGAAATGTTCTGTTGGTTTAGATGTCTGTGACTCAAACACTACTGAGTTAAGTGCTTTGAGGCATGGATTGGAGTTATATCTTGGATGGGTGGAACTCTTTTAAGCACAATATGGAATCTGACTTGTGTAATATGGTTAGTGTGCTTGTTAGTAGAGATTCATGGCATTGTGTGTGGTGAAAGGACATCAGTTTTGTTGATACTATGTTGAGTCAGATGATTGATTTAAGGTGTATCACACTATCAGTAAACAAATCCCTAAGCTGATCTCTTTGGCTTGTAAAAATGTGAATAAGGGATCTTTGAATGCCTGTTTTAATTGTACCTCCCCCCCCCCTTCAGTACTTGCATTTATTCTGTTGTCTGAGAGTTTTTTTTTTTTTGTTATGTGATGGCTTTTTGCCTTTTTGGGTATCATGTATGTCGATGTAACTTTTGGCTTTTCATCTTAGGTTTTTTCTTGCTTTCTAAAAATTGAAATAGCCCAGATAGTTAGAGTCTGAATGCTCTTGATATGTATTGTTGTAAACATTGATCTGCAAAGAAGTTGGGATAGGTGTTTCTCTGCTTGAGTTCCCTGCTTCTGCTCTTTCTTAACCATCTTTGATCTGAGCTTTTAATCCTACTTAATTATTTTTCCCTTCTCTGGATAAGGATTTTGAGTTTAGTGGTAAGCTACATTATTCTAACTGTTTTTTTTCAAATCAAGCACATAGAGTTACATTATCTAGATGTCTTATCCAATCTCATCAGTCCATGTCCCATTTCTGTACTGGGCTTGGTGATTTTGAAATGGTGTAATGTTTTATATCATTTAGTTGAATTTGGTGGGATTATGATTCAAATTGGGGGAAAATCTGGCTCACTTTTTAGAATTTTGTGGTCGTGTTCTGTTCAGAAAAATCCGGTCTGATGAAAATCCTCCTTCAAATAACTGGTTCACTCAGTTTAAGATGCATTAGATTCTGATGATGATTGTCCTTGGTAGTTAGCTGTCTTTATATGCATCTCAATACTTTTTGGTAGTGCAGCTTCACTGTAGCTGGCTGTTGAATCTTTATGAGAAAAGCAATGTTGAAGTTCTATAAGAAGTGGTCAGCAAACATAATATGTGATATTTTTAGTCGAGCATCAAGTAAATCACGAGTTGCTACCGTGATTAAGCAGGGTATTATTATCGTTCATATGATAGCTTTGTGTTGCCTGTGTTTAATTGAAAGAAAGTGTACGTAATGTAGCGTTCTTTTACTCTCATTCTTGTCTTTATGTTAATGATGATTGTGCAGCACATGCAAGACGAGGATGCTGGGAGACCGTACAGGAAGTTGCTTTGAGTGGTGCTGATACCTTGAGTAATAATGGTGTTTAAAACAGAATTATGTTGTGCTAAGACACCAGGATAATTGCTTTTCAATTTTGGAATTTCTGTTTTTTGTTTTGCCCTGTAGATCTGTATTAATCTACTTTGAACTGGTTTAACATTATCGGTGAAGTGTCCGAATGTTCTATTGCCATTATTTTCTGTTTTACTGTTGTTAGAACTATTGAAGATCAACCTCTTTCTGTTCTTATTACTATAGTTGCATATAGCAATCTGTGTTAGGAAAACAGATTAGTGCAATGGCGCTTGGATCTTTCTGGAATTCTGTGCTAAAATGGATTCTGATTTCATCTTAATCTTATCTTAATAAGGAATCATGGTATGTTGCCCATCCCAATAATAGACAATTCGGTTTAGCTCAGATTTCGTATGTTAGGCAATTTTGGATCCCATGCAATGCACAAATTGTTTTTTTTTTTTTTTTTTTTTTTTTTTGACAACAAGAACAAACAACAAGATAAAAGAAGCTCTTATACAAGATTACCGTTCCTACCTTTATAGCTAAGTCATGGCTAGCTCGAACTACATCCCTAGCTACTTTCCTAATTTCACAATAACTAAACTTATTACGGATATCTAGTATATCATAACCTATAGTACATAGATGAAAAGGAAATTGATGTCTACTTATCATACATACCACCGAAATTTGGAATCGGTAAGTACACTAATGGGTGAGATACCATGCTTCAATCCTTCCCTTAGCCCTCTTAACACACACCAACGCTTCACATTGAGATCGTAAACCGCTTTAACTTGATCATTTCCCCTAAATTCACAATTATTTGCGCAAAGATCCCTAGCCATCCAATACCCGCAGACGGACGAGTCCTTTCTAACATTCTTCTTCCACGCCCCATCCACTTTTACATTACATATGTTATCTTGCTTGCCTACCAAAACTAGCCACTAGATCTCTTTTTCGATGATTCTTATTCTTATTCTTCATAGCTTGATAATTAAGCCTGCCTTCTTCCTCCTTCTGGTACTCTTCTGCCATACGCGCAGAATGTCTAATGGATTTGGGTTACTATTACGAAAAACCACATTATTCCTATGTCTCCATATGGCCCACAAATATGCACAAAAACTCATTGCTCTAAAACTCTGGGGACCATCATCCTTCCGGAATTTTTCCATGAAGTTAGTAATCCAGTAGTTAATAGAGACATGATTTGTATTCTGCACCTGAATAGTCAACCATGATCCCCACCAAATTCTAGCAGTGATTGGACAATCTCTAAATAAGTGAGCTTCATTCTCTGCTGTCTTTTTACACAGATAACATTTTTCAGGAACGTTGACTTTTCTTCTCTTTTTATGTTGTTGTTTAATGCCATGGCCTTCATTAAAATGCGCCAAACAAAGACTTTCCACTTCGGCTTCATATTCATTGCCCATAACTTCTTCCAAAACTTACATTCGACACTCGGCCTGTTCTGCACTTCCTAGGTGAACAATGCAATTCCGATGACGATTGCAACATAGCATATGCATCTTTAGTCGTGAGAAGTCCGCTACTCGTTCTATTCCAAACATAAGAATCTTCTACATCAGTTTCCGGAAGGTGGATCGACAGAATCCTGTGGGCTGTATCCTTAGAAAATATTTTCCAAACTAGCGGTGCATTCCACATCTTCAATCCTGGGATGAGTAGGTCCTTCACATGCTGGACACCCATTTGTTTTAAATCACATCCCCTTTTAAGAGTTATAGGCTTTCCCATTACCCATTGATCCTTCATAATATGAGTGTCCACCCCATTCCCAATTACTCTACCGAACGCTTTCGTCGCATCTATTAATAGCCCTACACATACCTTTGAATCCCCATGAAGCCGAACCAATATGTTGCTTCTTTAATCCCGTTGAGACAAGCGATCCTTTGTATTTGGCTAACCAAACTCGAGAAATAAGCAAATCATCCCGGTTATGTAACCTCATAGCTTGTTTAGCCAGGAGTGCCGTATTAAAATCTCTGACATTCCTAATACCCAAACCTCCCATTCCTTTAGGCAGTTTAATTTTTTCCTTACTTGCCCAATGAATTGATGCTGATCCTGACGAATTTCTCCACAAAAATCTTGAAAACATCCTATTTATACTATCCGAAATTCGCTTAGGGAGCAGAAAAACAGAAAGCACATGGTGACATAATGATGCAAGGACTGCATTGATGAGAAGAATCTTTCCTGCATGAGAGAGCGCAAGATGTTTCCAGCTACCCACCTTTTTCTGAATTTTCTCAAGAATAGGTAGGAACTTGCTGGAACTACGCCCATCCAGTTCAATATTATTTCCCAAATACCGTCCTAGCTCTTCAGATGCCGGCGTCCCAAATTGTTTTTCATATTTATGTTTATTGTGCCTTTACAGTAAACAATCCCCCTGGCCCCTCTGAAAAAAACCTAGAAAACCCTGGGTTTTATTTCCACAATTTGTTTATAGTTCCACGTAAATTAGCACCTTCTCCATAGGAAATTGTCAAACTGAGTAAATTCTTAGTTCTCTTTGTCTGCCCTTTTTTCAGCCAATAGTTTGTATTACTGATAGTTATCACCATTTTTTGTGGTGTGTCTCCAGTCGTGCTATCCCTGTACGGATTGCTGCCCAACCATGGTTTGTAACCTTACATGTGACGCAATTGGCTTTTTTATACGTAAAAAAAATGCCATTTGCGTCGCATGTAACGTTACATGTGACGCAAATGGCTTTTTTATACATATAAAAAAGCCATTTACGTCGCATGTATATAACATGCGACACAAATGACTCATATTTTGCGTCGAACACCAATCCGACGCAGATCACTTCTGTGCTATTTGCGTTGTCCGACGCAAATGGTGGTCCTCAGTCCGACGCAAATCGTTAATTCTAAACTAGTGGGGTGGTAATTTTTTTCGAACTTGATGTATTTTTTTCCATTCGCATTTAAATATAATAAAGAAAACTTAACCACTTAAAAGGTACAAATATAATAATGTGGACATTTAAAGCATGATTAAAAGGTTGAGATGGTAATTGTGTTATATACTAGTAAGATGACATATATACACATTGGACAATTCTAGTGGAGTAATAGAGGTGCCACATGACATGTATACGTTTTCAGACACGCCTTTCAATATATTAGTATAGATTTATCTCCATCATTAGTATCCAAAATAAAGTATAAATATGTCAATCAAATATAGATGCGTGGACTTTGATATTTACAATATATATATATATATATATATATGAGAGAGAGAGAGTTTCATATGAAAAAATTCAAGATTGTGTAATTTGAGTATACTTCTATAGTTCTATATACATGATATGTTTATTATGTACGTAAAAATAACGTGTGGTTTTACTAATAACTTAAATATAAATCAAATTACATGCATGTCTTAATAAAAGAATATCTTGTATGGGGTATGATTTTTGGTGATTGTGGTGTTGGTTGCTTGTGATGCTTCATGCTTGTTGAGGAGTTGTTCTTAATTAAGCATCAGCAGGTACAATCCAATGTCGTCCATTAACAAAGCTCTTAGCAAGGAAGGGATGGGCCATATCATAGTTCAATTCTTTAGCCCATGAGGCACCACGGACTGCCGCAGCTCCTGGACCCCAACACTTGTACACCCCAAAGAACGCAGTCCTGCAAGTTTCCAAATTATATTCCACTCCATGTTAATGTATTACTCTAATTAAAAAGTTTATATTCCCAATAAATGGTGTTCGTACATATACCCTCAAAATTTCGTAAGGACTAAGGAGAAAGCGCCCTATCGGGCAAGAATTTCACTCACGTCAATTTGGCCCGGCTTTGCAGGCAACGTCTTTTGGGAGTAGGGGGGATGGTAAGGGGAAATCCCCATCCCCAAAGTGCCTCTAGTAAGGTCTGATCCCACAACCTCAAAATTGTAAGATACAAACCAAACCAGTAGACCAAGTACTACTTGATAAAAGACGCTTTTAATTGTAGCTCCTTGTTTTAATGTATTATGATTTGAGCAAATGGCTAATATATCAACCATCAAAATTTCCCTATCATAAGTTTGTAAGTTAATTTTCCCATCGGTTTCACGCCAATCTTTACTTAGATAAACCTAATTAAGGTACTGTTTGGTGGATATAAAAAAATAATGGGAAGTATAATTTTCTAAGAAGTAGAAGATAATGATATTGTTTGGTTGACAAAACATGGGAAGTCACACTTCTTAGAAAGTTCCACTTCCTATAACATGGAGGAAGTTGTTTACATAGGTCCCCCTAGGTAAGTGGAATTATCCATAGAAATTAACTTCCCATGTTCAACAAGACAACATTTCCTATTTCTTAGAAATGCTTATACATGGGAAAAACTTCTTCCTAAAAAATTCTACTTCCTATGACCAATAAAAAATCTACTTCCTATAACCAATCAAACTGCACCTAAATATTTTTTGTACGGAATATGCAACTTGTTTTTTTATCATGTGCATTCTTTTTTGAACCGTATGTGCATCTTATTTTTCAAGAACAAGTACTTGTAGTTTAACATATGTAATATGCATATTTAATTCAATATGCACATTTAGTTCAAAAAAAAAAAATGCAAATTAGTTCTTCTCATCCTGTTCATTTTAAGAAACGTTATACTTTATCCTTCCTCGTGTTTATTCTGCACTGACAAAAATTATAAAAAAATTAGATTATTGAAAGACTGCAATACCTTATTTCGGTTGAAAAGAATTTAGCCCATATGTGATATGTCTTTTTTGTTCTTTTGTTTTGGTTTTGAAATAGACTAGTCAAGGTCAAGGATGATTGTGATTTGTGATTAGATGAGAAAGTAGTGCCACTTACTTGTTTTTGTTGCTGTTATGGTCCCAATCATCCCACCCACCATGAGCAACAATGTCATCAAAATATGTATACGAGTAGACTATTCTGGAGTATTGGCCCATAGCCCGGCCCACATAAAGTGGTCCCTTCCCTGTCACCCTGCAATTCACAAATGCAAACCCTGTCTTCTCATCTAAGGATCTCCTGTCTTGAGCGGCTATCGCTCCAAACCGTTTTGCTGTCGAGTGTATCTCACAATCCTTCATTCCCAAATTCTCATCCATTAATTTTTTTTATTTTATAAGTTACATCAGCATATAAACACTATATAAAACTTAATTATTCCAAGCCACGATAAATTTGAATAAATATAGTTTTTAGCACAAAATTTTCATCAAACATAAATGCATGAAAATCCCAATATAATAGTACAACATTATAGCGAGGATCAACCATTTACCATCATAAAATTTACCACTAAGGTACAATTAGGAGACTAAAGAATATTGAATCTTACATACCGACACTTCAATACTTTATACAAGTAAACTTAATACTCCATCCGTTTCTTTTTAATTTACATACTTTAATTTGTACTTTGACACTGTTCACATACTTCACTTTGACTCCGTTTGTGATTTTCTATAAACAAGATATGTTATGCAAAATTCTCCCATCTTATATATTTCTTTTCTAATGCTAAGGGGAAATATCCAAACGAACCGTAACCCTCATAATCCCATTTTAACTTTTACGTGCGAGTTTTATGTTATCTTCTTATTTGTAAGACATTGTTGCAAAACTATATATACTGGTGTACGATAGCTTTTATACAAATGGCCGAGTACAACATGTGACACTCTCGGTCTCACTGTCTCTAGCTAAGACAAGGCAAATTTGATCTATAAGACTATAGTAGATAACCACATGTTACAATTGTGGTGAGAGACTGAGAGTTAGAATTTGAAACAAAAGAAAATGTGAAAGCAAATAAAAAGTTAGCATAGAAATATTTCCGTTATGTGAGAGCAAATTGAATGTTGTCTAGTACTAGTTCTTTGTCCTATTAAAAGTCACTTTTAAACGATCTGTTATTTCATTTACAAATAAGTGTCCTAGTTTGTTTGATTAAAAATTATGGGAAGTTGATATTATAAAAATATGTGTTTAGCTATTTATTAAAAAAAACTCACTGAAATAAATTCAACAAAATTTTACATAACAAACTTTATTTTGTTATATAGTATATTACAATAGATAAATATAAGAGATCTGATCTACAATTTGACTATCAACCAAAAAGTGTTGCACTTCTTTGTACAATATACTTTAGTATTTTGTTTTATTAATTCTTCTAAGTCACTTGAGAAATAGCAAGGTTCGAGTAGGATTATCTTATATCACACTAATGAAACCCCTCTCCCCCACCCAAAAAAGCCGTATGTCTCTCCATTTCAAATATTATTTTTAATTTTTTGTCTCTAAAAAAGATTTTAAATAGAAAGAACAAAAAGAAATGGAGTGAGTTTTATTTAGGACCTGTCGTCTAACCTATGCCACAAGGCATAAGTTAAAATAAAATATACTGAAGATTCTATTTAGGGATAATAATAAGGATGAATACTAAAGATAGAGATAATCATGTAAGATTTTTAGTGCGATTGGATTTTAAAATGAATTTTTTTTGTATAATGATATCTTATATAAGAGTTTTAATGCTATGTCTTGTAAACCCTTTTACAGGAAGATGTTGAAAGTAATATTTATAAAATCACATGGTTGAATTTGCTTCATAATTACAATCAGTTTACAAGTTAGATACTTTTCCTGTCAGGCTAGGTGTCAGCAATAGATTTCTAGTTTGTTCTTGTAAGGATAATCATGATCGACTCAACCAATCTTTGATTATCGATCCTATTCATAAATCATAGGTTGAAAATGACTGTTGTATGTAGTACTATGTATTAGTACGTACCAAATTATATCGATCCGCCTTATCGATAACTATTTTTGAAAAACTTATCTGAATTATTACAAAAATAATTATTTTTATTCATAAATCATTATCATACGAACAATTAATTAGTGGGTGTTTGGTGCTTATAGGGTGCTTACTTTATACATGGAACGACCATTGCCAAAGATGAAATCAATGGAGCCCTCAATATAGCAGTCCTTGAAGTAATGGCGACCAGCATCATCACATAAGGTGTCTTGATGCCCATAAAATCCGCAACCTGAAAAATAAGCCTTGTCGCCTGATATCCGGAACGCCGCCGCCTGCCATCCTTGCATTCCCGGAAGAGGAGCTGGAGCTGTGTTCTGCATAATTATTTTACTAGTGTGTGATTAACCATATACTATATACTATATAGTAGTAGTATAAATAAACAAGTAACACAACGTACAACTTGTGTATGACGATTAGCAGCCCATCAGGAGAATGGAAATTCTTATATGCGACAGACACACTATAGACCATCAACTTATAGTGCGATATATCTGCATTATTGATTAGAATAAACAGGGCTAGTCACAATCTGCACCATCATTTGAGCTTGCAATACATCATATGAGATGTATTTTACGAAACAATTTCAGTCACACTGAAATTACACTGATTTCAAAGTTAACGTTATGGGATTATATCTAAGGTGAAGTATATTGCATACTTAAGTTAAATGTATATTGACTTACTAATTAATATTTTATGTATGTATAGACTATAGAAAGTGGCAGAGGTAATGTAATTAATTTTCCCAACTAAGTTAGCTCATATCCACAACTAGTTAATAAGTAGTATTTAACACAAGACAGTAGACAGTAGACACTAACTAACAGTTACAAGAATAGTGTTTATCTAACTAATCTATTACGAAAATTAGCTAGGAATATTATATCCATTTTCGATTTCATTCTAATAGTTAGCTTGATGTCTTGATTTAGGAGTATTTATTACGCTATTTGAAATTGGTAATATTTGATGATGAAGGTACTGACTACTGACCTTAAAAGTGATATTTCTGGCGGAGAAATAGTTAGCTAAGACGGTAACTGAGGCGGTGCGGTAGGTGCGAAGCTGTTCCCCATCGGGGCCGGGATCAGATGCCCTATCATGCCACTCAATCATCGTCACTTCTCTTCCTGCCCCTTTAAATCTTATGTACGGCTTTAATGCGGGCACTACTACCTTTTCACTGCGCTCATTCAAATGTTACGTGCATTTAATTCATATTAATATTATTGTTGATTTAAAACACAGATAGTCACGTATGGTAATGTAGGACGACATAAAATATATAGTTGGTAATTAAATTACATGTAGAGTCCAGGACGAATATGAATGATGACATTAACCATATTATTGTCCGGGACAGCATCCACAGCCGCTTGAACGGAAATATAATCTCCACCACCACCGATATCGACGGTGATATGCCGATAGCCGGATGGCCCAACCCACTTATGGTGATGCCCCTTTGTTGAGTTGACCGACAGTGGTGGTGGTGGTGGTGGTGGCAATGGAGCATCGCCGCCTTTTCCATGACAGTCGTGGTGGAGGAGGCGGGATCCCGTGACTACCTGCAAGGTTGCAAGTAATAGTAATAAGCATAATGAAACCACAACTAAGCGTATTAATGCATAACAACGTAAAAAAGCCATGCCAAGCTTAAGTTGCTAATTAGACAGAAAAATAATACTTCTATTAATGTAGCACAGAAGTTAGCTAGTAGTATAATAATAATAATAATAAGAAGCAATAGCAATAAGCAAATAATAAAACAATAATCGATGCTTGATGAGCTGATTTTTAGTAAGAAGAATGATATGATTTCTTCTTCTTATCTCCGATCCTGGGCTTTGATTTGTCGATAAGCTCACAAGTGATCACAGATAGCAATTAGCAAATGAGAGAGGGAGACTCTGACAATATATATAGTCAATATATATGATTATTGTCTGTATTTTCAATGTAACGGTCATTTTTTCTCTTTTATTTTGTTATCTGTTTCCCTCCACTATGAAAGACAAATTAAGTGGGTCGAGGAGCTATATAGCTTTTGGCCTTTTTTATAGGTTTATTATTATCACGTAAAGAATTTTTTTTATTTATATATGTCAAGCAGTAATTTTAATTTGGAAACAGTACTATATGAATTACAGGTTTTAATTCAGCGCAAGGACAAAGAGAAGATGACATTCTCTTTTATCTTGGATCGACATGATAGACATATTATTAATTATGTGCTACTAGGAAAAAAGTGTTCTTAATATATTTATTCAAGTACCCTTTTTCCCCCTTGAGTTGCCTTCATATGTAATAGATTATCCCCTTTTCATACTCAAAAGTAAATAAAAAAAAATACTTCCTGAAAATAGAGAATAGTAATAGATGATGATAAATTGATAATAACTTAATTTTATTTTTCTTAACAATTTTTTTAAATTTATATATGCTATGGTTGTAAGGAGAACAATCATTTTTTTAAATAATCTCTGCCTTATAAATCGCTGTTGATAGGGTAAATAGTATTTTTAAAAGAAAATATGATGAAAATAAATGAATATTATGTAAGTACATTTTTAGGAAAAATCTTATATCAATAATGAATATACTCATCAATATACAGTACTAATATTTGAAGGTGGAGATATTGTTACCTTGGTATCATGGAATTAGACTTGCTTTTCTCTTGTAAAGTTACATTAAAATGAGATACATACAAGCCATTTAAAATTCATAACGTAAGCATGTGGCTTTAAACTATTATTAACTATGTAATGTTTATATTCTTAATTTTATCATAGCATTATAATTCTATTAGCATTGTGAATGTCAGCTAGCTTAGTTGGATAAAGTCTTAGGAGGTGTCGCTCAAGACGTGGGATCAAATCCCGTCTACATCAACTGCCCTTGTGACATTTCCTTAACTATTATTTAACCTAAATTATGACCTTTAATGTAGTATATATATATTCTTGATTTATTAATAATCTCTAAACTTTACATGATATCGAAACCGCAATATTCCTAAAATACACGCATCCATGGCCGGCGAAGACGACCCACAGCCGCCCACCTCCTCAGTCCCAAAAAATCTAACCAAAATTTTCTTCTTTTTTTCTTGGTTCTCAGTCTTCTCACGTTATAATCGGGGTGCAATTAGCATTGCCCCTCACGACTCAACCACAGAGATGATATGCTATGTGCTATGGCTGTTTTGTGGATACGAAGCTCATCTTGCGCACTTCAATAAGTGATGTAAGCTACTTTATCCATCATCAAGGCCCAAGGGCCAGTAAGTCATCAAATACAAACAAATTGTAGAGAAAATTGCGGGTACAAATTCGTAAATAGGTGGACTTCTAACAAATTATGGTGTCAATCATTGTTAAAAGGCAAAACTTTTTACTGTATGGTCCAATAGTGTGTCGCAAAAGAATCATTATCCAGATGTTATGTGGTCTTTTTTTCTACTCATGTTTCTTGTGATTTGTGTCGAAGAAGCAAGTGGAAACCCACAAGCAGTAGTACTATCGCGAGTTTTAAATTGTTATGTGCGCGAGTTTTAAATTAAGTACTAGTATTAAATAGTAATGCACCATGCTTGGACCATCAATACATGTGAATTATGATAGGTCCATGCACTCCACAAACCACAGGCGTGGTATCTTTTCTATTTATTATCATTTTATAATTCTTATTTGGGGCTTGGTTTATCCTATGATATCCAAGTTGTCCTATGTATGTGATTGGATTATGGTAACATATAGAAGTATACTCTTTCTCATGGTGGTGGATCTTGAAAAATCATTAAGTGGATCCGCTCTAATTTTGATAAAATTATCAAGGTACAAATAAGTAAATTTGAGTAAAAGCAATGAAAAAGGGAGCTATATATATGTCATTATTAAATGTGAAAAGAAACATCTTTTCGAGATTTGAACTTGTAACTTTTAAGTTTATACATAATTATATAGTTGCACTAACTGCTACGCTGCTTATGATTAATGTGATATAAATAAGTTGAGTTGTTTGAATTTTATAATACGCGAAAGTGGTAATATAACTAGTTGTTGGACCTGGGCAATGCCCCAAGTTATATTTGAACTATTGTTTTATTAGATCATTTATTTATACTTCGGTTGTGCCTCATTTTCTATTGATCATTGGTCGGTGAAACACAAATTAAATAAATTGGATCGCTAACTTTATATGCTGGACATATAATTAAATAAATTTGTTTACATACTCCAGATATTGTTAATTAGTCGTGAGGATCGGGAAGATGAGTTGACATATTCCATTGTTGAATTATATTTGTGCTCTCTTATTTCCACTTTATCGATTTTCACCATTTTTATATAAACATATAATAAGAAAGCATGCTATTAATATTTAACTTTGGGGCTTTATTAATTACAAATTAAAGATATAGCTTGGTGGTTGGACACTCACTTTCTAAGCAAGTGGTTGGGGGTACAACCCCTCATACAAACTTTTTTTTAGAGATTAACACAAATTTCTAAAGAGATTGCATTCAATAATGAAGTAGCGCCATGTCTGAGCTTGACATGGAGTGGCATGTGGCGGTTTGACGGTTTCCGATGCTTCTTAGCACGTTTCAATAATATATATAGATATAATTATATAGATATAGATAGATAAGTGGGTGCACATGTATCCATTGGTAAAACATGGATCACCCATTGCTACCTAATACTCTTTCGTTTTAAGTAAATGCAATACTTTATTTGGGAACAAAACCCTGGGAAAGAGGGGATAAAAAACCCGACCTAATTATCCACCTACTAGTTACCAGCTACAAACCCACTCCCAATATCGGGCCTTTTTCGTTTGTCCTAATTCCTCAAGTCCTTTTCCCAATTCCAATAGTTTTTTTTATTTGGTTATTCAATAAAATTTTGTTATACACCCAGGTATACCGTAAACATGGTATACCAAAGCTATTTTTTGCTTATTGCTCATTTGAAATCCTCCAAATGACCAAAATATACTTAGAAGGAAAAGCTGCAAATGAGCAATTATGCATCCTATTCCCCTCCAGCTCTCTCCTTCCCCGTTTAGGCAAGTTTAGGGTTTAGGGTTTAGGGTCCGTGTTTTGCTTGAACAGTGCTAAAAAAAGATTTAATAAACTAGCATAATTCATTGATATTAGTTCATTTACTAGGGTAAGAAAATAAATGGATCCCATAAAATAGGTAAGGATGTAGAAAAATAGGTTTATGTTACCTCTAAAAGATCCAATTTTTGAGATGATTTTTAGATGTATCTTATATCCGGTATATAAAAAAAAAGCTATATCTATACTGGTATCTAATATCTGAAGTTTCATTTTGATATTCAATCTGAAAAAAGATTAATTAAATATCCAAAATTGAAACAAATTTTTGAAATTTAGATACTTGTTATAACTAGCTACTACTCACATCAAAATTTGAAGTTCTAATGTGGACTGTACCCAAATAGGAATCTAGTTCATTGCGTTAATATTTAAGATTTAAGTGCATTGTCTAATAAATTACACATGTTGTATGCCTTGGAGAAAATATAATCTTCTTCATTTCAAAGAAGAACAAATAAGAAATAAACATATGCACGTACATGCTGGCATACTGCAAATTAGTAAGTTCAGTGAATTGAACTTGTGCCTCACTCAAACATCCTATAGTTCAGACAATTATGGACGTAAGATTTTAGTTTTTTGGTGTTAGTAATTTGGGGGTGTGGAATCAGAATTTTTTCCTTGAATAATGCTAAAATGAGTATTAATTCCTGAAATGTGCCCAAGTTCAAATTAATTCCATGGATACCGTCCACGTAGGACGGCACGCCAGAAATTTGTTTTTTTCAAAGCAAACCGCTACTCAGAGTAGCGGTTAACTTCAAGTTATGTGAAAGCAGTATATGGGGTAAAACCGCTACTTGAAGTAGCGGTTTACTAGGCAAAACCGCTACTTGAAGTAGCGGTTTACTGTGGAACCAAAAAAAAAAAAAAAATTTTTTTGTTTCATAGTAAACAAGTAGCGGTTTATATGCATCCCTTTTATAACTTGTCTCAGGGACATCATATAACCGCTATTTGAAGTAGCGGTCAACTTTACATTATTGGTATTAACCGCTACTCCAAGTAGCGGTTTATATGCATGCCTTTTATAACTTGTCTTAGGGACATCATATAACCGCTATTTGAAGTAGCGGTTTCTTTATTAACCGCTACTTGGAGTAGCGGTTTTGTTAAAAAAACAAAATTCTCGCGTGCCGTCCTACGTGGACGGTACCCATGGAATTAATTTGAACTTGGGCACATTTCAGGAATTAATACCCATTGTAGCATTATTGAAGGAAAAAATTCTGTGGAATCAACAATATTAACGCAATGTTTTTTATATTTTAGTGGCTCAATGAAAAGATAACTAAACCTTCTTATTATTTGGAGTACGTTAAATGTCGCCCCTTGCCTCAATAAACGTCATCCACTTATTACAAACCAAATTCAAATGTGAAGATCTATATTGATGACCACTTGAAATGTTATTGTTTGTTAATCTGATATTGACTCAACCCATATTTGAATTGATTTAAAACTTTAGAAACTCAAACCCAAATAACCCCACCTGAAACAAACCTCAATAAAATGCAAAATACTAATTATAGACTGAATTTTCGATCATATATTTCCAGTGTTTGGAATTTTAAGCTATATGGACTGCTTGGCTGCTTGCTATGCTGCATTGAGAGGGAACTGACTCAAACAAGTCAGACGTTCCAATTTATGATACTGGACAGTAAATACCATGATAGTTGGGTTGAGCTTTGCCATATAAATAAGGCTAATGCTGCAAGTATTGCTCAATCCTCATGAATTATGATGTTACTTTGAAACGGAGCAGCCTTGCATTAAACACTAGTCTATAGATATTACAAATGGCAAACAAAGTGTATCATACATTAAACTCACACGCAACATTATCGACCAAGAATATAATATAATATAATATAATATATGTCCGAGGTTAGTTATCACATTACCAATTCAAATTACCCTTGCAATGTGAAATTACTTTCGGGGGAGAATTCCAACACTTGTGAATACCAATAACAATTTAAAATCAATTGATATGAATGTATTTTGTACAATAACATACAACTTTCCTGTGTTTTCCAACTAAACTTACAGAAGAGTTCACCCTCTTGTTTGTTGCAATTCTATATGTACAATCAAAAATGTCTTGGGTGATGCCAGCACACTTGACGATCAGTAAAAGTTGTACCTAAACAGTATGGTGGTGTTGGTTAATTGGTCATATCATTAATAAATCTTATTAAACCCAGGAGGTGGTGGGGAATCATTCAATCTGCTAGGCAAAAAAGCCTCCCTTTCTAAAGAAACTTGGAGAGTTCCCAAAACTCTAGTGAAACAAACCCACAATAGAGGGGAAGCGCAAAAGGCATAAGCAAATACGGAAAGTGCCCTCACAACTCCATCCTTATACCAAGGACATGCCATCACAAGGAGTACCCCAAATATGCCGAGACACGGTGTCACCACAGCTAGCGTTGGCAACAGGAACGCGTTGATTGCAATCGTGCAAAGAGAGAATGAGCCTAACAAGTATAGGCTCCACCCTACTACAGGGTGAATGGTGTGAGGGATAATGAAGAAGGGAACAACATAGGCCGCAATAATTGATGCCATGGCTAAGAATTTTAGACCAGTGTGGTATACCATAGCGCTCTTGTCTATACGACGATAGCAAAGCTTAGAAAAGTTTGGCCGGGCTAAACGAGTAATGGCTATGATACTTATGTAAAGAATCGCCTCAAGTATCACCATGGGGATCTCTGCACCATACCTACAGTTGGAAGGAAAAAGAATGTTAAAAGTACACAATTTCTGACTTATTGACGTAGAGTTGATATATATAAGCAGAGAACTTACCCAAGAGTATTGCGGCGTTGCTCATGCCAGGAGAAACCAAGAGGAAGAACGGGCCATGACCACCAATACCATGGCTTCATCCATACTGCTCCAGGGAAGGTTACGACACTATTTGGTCCACATGGTACATTCCAGCGGAGTTTCAGGTCTAACAGATAATAATTGACTACGTCAGACTGTGTGACAAAAGAATTAGTATGGTTTGGTAATTGGTACTAGATCTTGCAATCGTATGTGAGATTTTCAGGTAAACATGAAACAATACTTGAGATGATTAGTACTTACAGAAATAAGAAGCATCCATTTGATAGCCCAAAGGAAGCCTATATTGGCCATTGAGTTTTGTGTTATTGGGTGGTGGATGAAACATGGGCATATCAAGCAAGTTAGAGAAGTAGCTGCCTAGAAAACCCTGATCTGCCCCGTCTGAGTTTGGCCTTTCCATTTCGATTTCATGAAGCATGTCTTTGAAAACTTCTTTTGATGGCTGCATTATTTAGCTAGATTAGATTAATTAGTTTGCTTGAAAATCCAACATTGAATTTCATAATCATGTGCAAATAATCAAAACCAAACGAACCTGCAACACGAAGAGACCTGTGTGGAAGATGCAGGGGTTAATGAAGACAGCGCAAAATTGGCCACACTGAAACAATTCATCGGCATTTTGGAGGAAAAGATTGTCGGCATCGAGCATGACGACTCTTTCATAGTCCACCAGATTCCAAGCGTAGAGCTTGTTCATGGTTAACTTGAATCTGTCATTAGGGTTGTTAGCCCTATAAGGGTTATATACGTTCTCCACCCTCACTACCTTTAATCCATCTTCTACTTCCCTGCCAACAATATAACAATTGTAGACGTTGTCTATCAGCCTTTTATCCAACATTATTGAGTGCTTGTTTGATTGACATGTAAAAACATGGAGAATGGAATATCTAATACGTAGAAACAGGCAACTTGTTTGGTTGATATAAACCTTGAAAGTGCCACTTTTCTCTATTTCATGGATGAAATACAATTTTATTAGCATTGGAACTTCTTTGGAATCATTTAGATTACGCATGCTTGTAATGGGGGAATAATTTATAGTGTAATATGATCTAAAAGTAGTTGTGGGAGGTAAACTATTTTGTAAAATATTCCCTTGTCTAGTTCTAAGGTTTATCTATTCAACAAAAATGGTGATATTATTCCTCCATTGATCAAGAATTTAATTCGCCTGTGCTGAATAGAATCAGGGGAGGGGGAATAGTTGGTTGATTCCAGTATACGACCTCTTTTATGCAACGCGCAAGAGTGCTTGAGCTACTAATCCTATAGATATAGATGAATAGGAAACGATTTCTATTCTTACGAGCCAGCCTTTTTAATCTATGTCACGCCTACTTGAAACCCTTCCTCTACTCTAGGGGGGATGCTTTTAAGTCGTAGTATGAAAAGGACGGTCCCTTCAATTAGAATAGATCTTGATTTGGGGTGGGGTTATGGAATTTCCTGGAAAGTTTGAAATAAGAGTAAGTAGGAATAGTTGGAACTAGATGAAAGCCATGTCATTTCATGTGCGGTCATAAATTTATACGGACACGCAGGGGTTCGATAGGAAAGTCGTTTCAATTATTTTTCAAAATCAAACTTTCTAAACTCTAACGGTAAATTAGGGTTTTTTGTTAGAAAGGACCTAATAAAATACAAGTCTTGTAGGGAAGGACCTAATAAAAAAAAATTTGTCTAAAAGAACCTATTAAAATACTTCCGATTGTTAAGAGGAACCAGTTTATGAATTTCAGGCCAAAAAACTCTAATTTTTTTTCAGAAATTGAAGTTAAATGTCTGCGAAATCATCTTCAAGAAATAAAATTCCTGTCAAATGTAGTTGTGGTGTCCCAATTGCAAAAAGTCAACGCCGGAATATAGTAATTTTGGCCTGAAATTCATAACCTGGTTCCTGTTAACAATCGAAAGTATTTTAATAGGTCCTTTTAGACAAAAAAAATTTTATTAGAACCTTCCCTACAAAACTTGTATTTTATTAGGTCATTTCTGACAAAAAACCCGGTAAATTATTGTCAATGTATAAGAATAAACAATTTCTGATGTAAAATTGTCCTATATATTCTCAAATTACAGCATCATATTTTAATAATTGTTATCATAATGTAATTATATTTACTACTGACCAAACATTTGTATTGCAAACCAATAAAAAAGCAAAGGGGCATTGTCGATATGCTATATCCTTTTTCTGTTAAAGAAATCATTCTTCTTAAAAACAATTATATATATATATATATATATATATATATATATATATATATATATATATATATATATATATATATATATATAGATATAAGTGATCATATATTTATAATTGATCCAGCCACCAAATTGGTTTTTTTAATATACTTATGATCACAATAATGTTATCGCTTAGTCCTTTTGTTATTTAAAGATCTTTCTAGTTGTATTTAAGACGGTATCTTATGCACTCTTGTGACCATTGTAATATGATTTTAAAAATTACAATAAATTGATATAATAAAAATATATATTAAGACGAGTCCAATGAAACATCACATAATAATATATTTCACATATATCAAATACCATATGCGGTCGAAGTTTTAAACTTTAACCACTTAAACTAAACTACAAAAACAGAAGAAAAATTACAAAAAAAAACTATATGTGATAATCCTTGTAAAAGAATGTAATAAAGTGAATAATAGAAGGAAGACCAAAAACATACAACATTTATGATGTTGAACTTAAGTCTTAAGTATTTAAAAGTAAAAATTAATTATTTGATAATATCTACTTTCTCTATTTCTTAATAGATGTATCATATCGATGAAGCACACTTGATGATGCACATCTTTGACCAAAAATATCTACAGTTATATATTATTGAAAATATAAAACGATAATATTTTGAATATATACATTTAAATTAATCTATCAACAATTGAAATTATGACATTTATCTCTATAAATTAATAATTTAAAATGGTCAAAGTTAATACTCAAATAGCATAAAAAAATTATTTTTTTTGATAGAGGGAAAAAGAGACGAGGGAATTAGTCACTTCCACCCTTCCTTCCCTACAACATTTAATAAGAGTGATGCATCTAATAAGAAATAATGAAGCATTAGTGATAATCTGAGTGCATTGGAGTCAACATATGTAGGTAAGGGAAATAAAAGAAACATGGTTTCCTTCGTTCTCTCTCTTTACTTATTCTACTAGTGGAGTCAAAAGTAAGTTGAATCCTTTTAGCAAGTTGAATCCTTTAAGAAAGAAACTGCAAAAGGCTTCGGCAAAAACAAGTATCTTCGATCTCTCTATTCTATAAGCCTCGGCAAAACAAGTATCTTTATAGAATAACCCAATTTTTAAAGAGTTTGATATTTACGAGAAAAACAAACTAATATAAAATGATGCAAAAATTATTTAATTAATAAATATCACTACCTGGCTATGTATGTGATTATGTAATGTTTGCCAAAGAAACAATGTCTATTTTTTTAGAAGAATTGTGTGAACAATTTTCTTACCTATTTGAGGTTATATTATTAGAGTTATTAGGGGGGTGATATTCAAATATAACCATAATAATTTGCAAAAAAGTAAAAGACATGAAATATAATTTAAATTTTAAAACTATTTTGAAGAACTAAAATTTTTATATACATGATGACTAACTACCCAAAAAAAAAAGGACCAACTAAGAATATTCGTGATTTCTCTAGAGTTTACTTTGGCATTTGCTCTTGCTGTGGCCTGTGGACCCATTGAAAGGAAAAGGACGAGCACGATGACGCCACATCATAATCTCAAACGTTTCAAGCTTTATGCATATTCGATACATTATTCAGGATTACAGTTGGTAAGAAGAAGGGCCTATCCACATCTCAATACATAGCATATTAGCATTGCAGGTCAGATGCTTGAGAGTAGGGGGAATGTAAGGGAAATTCTTACTTCCAAGTACCGCTAAGTAGGAGAATTCGACCTTGTGATATAAAAATTACAAGGTAAATTCTCAACCAACTACACCAAACAAGCTTGGAGATTCAAGATTACAATTTACAAGGTTGTAACTTGTAACATCTATACGACCTACGAAGTTACTTAGTACTAATTTAATTATGTTTTTGATACTTCTTATTATAAACTTTGTTATCAAAGTTAAAAGAATTCAACCTTAATAATATCTTAAAGTCTACAATAATTTACTTGCTTCTTTTTTAATTGCTTAATGTTAACATTTTGCTTTTTAAAGTCAAAGTTAATAATCCCCTCGCCAACACTACAACATTTTGTTTATCTAAGTTGTATTATGTGAAGAAATTAAACCAACAATATACCCAAAAAAAACTCTTATATTATATCCTATCTTTATGCAAAACTATTGCACCTTTTGTGATAGTATTTTAAAAAATATCGAAAAAGTCACTAATATATACATCATCATCTTTATTATGAGAGTGAGGATTTGCTGGAGAGATCCCTCCCAGCTTTTAGCGTGATCCTTCGTAATCGATTACTCGTCCCCGCATGCGCTCATTCGCACCAAAATCATCATCTTTATTATTATTATATAATTATATTATCGGATATAAATTAGGAGAAATTGGCTGCAAGTTAATAATTTCAAATGGATAATGAAACCAAAGCACCACCACAAAATCTGAAAATCTGATTTTATTGCAGACCCAGAGGGCAGAGGGTGAGTTGGTGTTTGGAGTTTTGAACGTTATTTTCAATGTAACGTAACCATCATAACATTAAAATATGTTCGACCGACCTCTTATATATTAATGATTAAAGAAATGAAAAAAAAGAAAAGAAAAACTTACATGGAGCGGACCCAACGAAGAGGAACATCAATGGAAGCAATGACAACAAGATCAGCTTGAACATGAAGACGAAGAAGAGATCTCATCATGACACGTGTAGCGACGTAGAACTCGTAGTCTCTAGGTGTTCCCATGTACATCATCGTAGCGTATGCATTCTTGTACTGCTGCTGTTGCTCCGCCACCGTCGCTGTCAATAACAACATACTTAACGCCACCATCATCATCGCCGCCGCCATCCGCCACATCTCCGCCCAATTTTGTTTGATGAACTTAGCCAAGCCAGCTCACAGCTCACAGCTCACAGCTCACAGCTGTATTCACTCTTGACTCTTGGGTGTACTGTGCGTTACTTGTTCAACACCAAATTTATGATATTTTATATAGTAACCAATTAACCATCATTTATATAGGCCTTATTATAGGAAGGAGCTTAGAAATGGGAGGGCTTGTCTTTTGGGTTGTTAATAATATGAATTAAGAATTTAAGATTAGAACAACTCCACCCTGACTCGTCTTTTTTAGTTTATTAATATTTCTTTCTTATTAAGGATAGAGGATAGATATTTCTTTTTTCTCCTTCCATCTGTCTTTGACTACATTAACGGTTGGGATTTTCTCTATTAATTTACTTCTTCTCCCATTTTTCTACTTTTATTGTTTTTGTCTTTTGTGGGTGTATGCAGCATCAGCATTCAGCCACTTCACCATTCACCATAACTAAGAAATAGTACTATAGTAGTATGGATTTAAGTTGGGTCTTCTTTATCTTAAAAAGAAAAGTTTAGGTTTCATCAGGTTTAGGTGAAAATATAAAGTAAAATTAGGATTCATCAGATTCAATCAAGTTTATAATTTAAACAAAATGTGTTTACTTTTTTGGCTAAATAAGTTGTTAATCAGGTTAATACTCCTGATCATTTACCAATGTGAATTTGACATGTTAAATCAAACACTTGAGAAAAGTGGAAAAATAGAGTTATAGGTATTGGATTATGCTCGTGAAATAATCTTCCAGTTCCTTTTAACTTTTTCGATTGATCGACGCACCTCACTGACCTTTATTCATATGCTCATGCGTTGTCTTGGACTCTTGCTAGTCGAAAGTTAGGACATTAATCCACTACTTAACAATACATGTTCATGGAGTACTTAATCAGAAACATTTGTTAAGGAGATGAGAATTGAGAAAGTTGACTTGACTTAGTCGGTTAGTTTATTTTGCTCTATAAAGAAAAGAAGGCATTGTAATAAATGCAGCAACCGGTGATGTTTTAGTACTTATGACGCGTCAAACCAAAAACTCGCCTACTTTATAATTTGATTTTGGCAAAATTGGCCTCAACACTCTAAAGTATGGCACAGGTGCACCAAACACCCCAAACTAAGGCTTATAGCCAGAAGACCTCAAAGTACGGGTTAGGGTGCATTGCGTACCATAAATGAGAGTTGTCGCCGGAAAATGCACCGGCTCCGGTGGAATCTTCATTTTTTAATATTATTTTGCTTTTTATCCCCGTTTTCCTATTTTCTTCTTTTTTTCTCTCTAATTTTTTTAATTAAAACCAAAAAAGGCCAACCCACCACTGCCTCTACCACCCTTATCACCACGTACATTCACTGTATTCAAAACCCCATCAATATCCTGAATTATCCTAGTAATAAACCCCTGCACTTGCTGAGTAACCCCGGGATCAGAATCCGACTTCTCAGGCGGTTCCATAAGCTCAGCCACTACAATAGGCTAATCAGGAACCGACGACGAATCTGCCTCCATTCTCCTGAAAACAATCACAAGCATCTGAATCAACGACCCTTTCGTCGTCGTCTGATTCACCACATTCTTACTCCCTAAATATATATCATAACAAGTCCTAACAATCTGCAACAAACAATCACCATGAATCCTAAGACTAGTCGAAGTAACAGCATAAAGTAGGGTTTTCAACACAACAAGTTTCATACTCACATCATTATTAACCTCGTTACACTTACACACCGAGTCAATAACTCGTGACAACAACTTCGACTCAGGATTCGACCCAGTTGAATCGGCCTCACCTCGGATATATCCATGAAAGATAAGCTTCGCAAGCATGAGATTCTGCGTCGCCGATCCGAATTTCGGTAATTTTCAGATTTTAGGGTTCATTTGGGGAAGAAATACTGAATTTGGGGAAGAAATGTAGGTGGTGATAAGGGTGGTGGAGGCAGTGGTGGGGTTGGCCGTTTTTGGGTCTAATTAAAAAAATTAGAGAGAAAAAAGAAGAATATAGGAAAAGGGGGTAAAAAGCAAAATAATATTAAAAAATGAAGATTCCACCGGAGCCGGTGCATTTTCCGACGACAACTCACATTTATGGTACGCAATGCACCCAAGCCCGTACTTTGGGGTGTTCTAGCTATAAGCCCTTATTTTGGGTGTTTGGTGCACCTGCGCCATACTTCGCGAGTGTTGAGGCCAATTTTGCCTTTGATTTTAGGAGGGATATAATTGTTGATATATGATCCCTTCGGTCAACTCTAGATTATATTAGATAAAATATGTTTAGTATAATTTGGCTAAGGCCGTTTCAGAAATTGAGATAATTTATGTCAAGTTCAGTTTACATATATTTGTTGTAAATTTATGTATGGTTATTATATATATATATCAGTTAATGCATATTTTATCAGGTTTTTCAATTTATATTTATTTATTATTAGTTTATGCATATTTCATACCAATTTTTCAATTTACAATTATTTGCTATTAGTTTATACATATTTCATATCGATTTATGTCTATTTCTCACCAGTTTATTATATTCATGGCAAATATATCCTGATATGAAATTCTATTGTTATTATTGGGTTTGGATTCCGATGAAACAATTCTAATACTTCCTCCGTTTTGAAATAAATGCAGGAAACACTTCTCTAAAAAAACTCTCACATAGGGTCCGTTCTGTTCAACTTATTTTAACTTATATAAGATTTTATAAGATCAGATAAGATAAGATAAGATAAGATAAGATGATAAGATAAGATGTCATGTTCAACTTATCTTCACTCATTTCAGAATATATAAGATAAGATAAGATAAGATAAGACAAAATAAGTTGAACGGAACAGACCCATAAAAGGAGAATTGTTTCACTTATTTCAGAACGGATGAAATATATTTTCTTATAAACTGATGGCAAATATGTCATGATTTGAAACTTTAATATGTATAACCTGATGACAAGTTTGTATTAAAAAGTGGGTTAAAATATTAAGAAGCGGATGTCATGGGTGGAAAAACTAGAGAAATTAAAGTAGATGGGAGATGTCATCCAGAATAGAAAAAGCAACCGTGTGCAATTAACAAAAAAACATACCAAAGAGGAAAGTGTGTAGATTAAAAAAAATGAAGGAAGTATTAGTTTTTGTCAATAAATTAATTTATTGATATATTATTGGGTTGGATTCCGATGAGAACAATTCTAATAGGAGAAAGTAAGATTACTGAATAGTAATCTCTTTTAGCCAACATGTATTCATCCCTTTTGGCTAAAATGTTATCATTTTTTTTCCTTTGGGGGACTAATCTTCCAAGAGGATTATCTTTTGAGGGAAAGGATTACCATATATTATATTTATAAAAGGATTAGATTTTTACTAAAATAGATTAATATACCATTGTTGTAACACCCTAACCCCTAACGCAGCGAATCTATCGTTACCAATGCACATCTAGGGCCAACTATTGTAATCACAAACGAACACAAAGTTTTCCAACGCCCAGGAAGTTATATATCCCAAGATTACTCCCAACCTGACACGCTTAACTTTGGAGTAACTCAAGAAATGAGCTCCTTAACATAAATATGCATCTTGTTAGTATATTTAGTCTGTTAAATCCTTTTACAATAATCATGAGGGGTATTAGAATTGTTCTCATATTCTCATATAAGAAGGGTTATCACTTAAATTTTATTCATATATTATTAGTAAATTATTTATTTCATTTGCAATTTAAAAAAAAATGGTCCAATACTAGCTTGGTTCAACCCTTGAGCCATCCACTATGAGAAATGAACCTGACCTGACCCAATGAACCGCCCCACCCATTCCTCTATCCGTGTCGATTCTATAACCTAAGTCACCAGTGATAAAATAATATCTAACCTTTATGTGAATTATTTTTGCTTGCATTTATATTTCTGACGAAAAAGATCAGATAGAAGACGGAGAGTGGCGATTGATACAACTGTCTGCCTCTTTACGTAAAGACCCTAAACACTAAACATATACTCATTATAAGCCCAATCCACGTTATCTCATTTTTCGCACTCTCCATATTAGAATTTAGAAATAACACGCGGTCCACAGATCATACCACAAAACACAAGTTGGGGCCAGGCAAATGTTGAACTGGTAGTCTACGACGTGCTGGGTCAATGTTGGATCTCTAAAAGAATCTGTTTGACGGCTTTTTACCTTCTACTATTAGTCTATTAGACTTAGTCATAGTCTCATAGACTCGTGGTAAGAGGACTCATCGCTTGCTGCTATGTAGTATGAGAATATGACTCTTATAAATTTAAATGAGATATTATCTCAAATAACCCTGATATATAGACTTTTTTTTTCAAATAACCCTGACATTTTCACCCCTATTTCGGACAACCCTAAACTTGTATTTTGTCATTAAACTTGACGGATTGGTTGACGACGTTAAGTCTTTGACATTTATAATTGAAAAACTACATCTTAAAAAAAAACAATTAATGTTCTTCATCCCCTCTATCCCCTCTTTCATGTCTTCATTCTTTAATGTAAAAAGATAAATAAAACCTGATTTGAACTCCAAAAGGAACATCAAGTTTGGTCCTTTGGATTAAGTAGTTCATGGTTTCATTAAAACTTGCGGGCATTTCTGGGTTGGCAAGTGCACAATAAACAATTCATGGAATTCCTTTTCTCATAAAGTTAGGTGGGTTAAAGGATATCGTAGATTTATCCAGATCCACCCACGAAAAGGAGGAATTTGGGCTATGTACAAGAACTGATCTCCTAATTGGCAATAAGGATACCTCGGAAAACGTTGCACATGCCTATGACATGGTGGAAGTGCTCAATGACTACAACTCCTCACAGACGAATCCGCCGGAGCGAGAATGGTGGCGGGACCAAGCACGTATAACTTTAGGTGAGGAATGGTAACTACATGGAAAAAAGGTCAATGTGTTATTAAATAGTAGTAGATATAAAAGAGAAGTAACTATAGATTGAAAATGTGATTATATGGGGAAAAAAGGAGTCGATAAGTTAGAAAATCTTACTATGTTAGAAAGGGCAACTAACTATTGGTGGTATAGAGTGACTATATGAGAAAAAATGTTACTATACTAGGAAGGGTAATTTTTACATGGTAAATTAGTGTAAAAAAAGGGTGACTATATTTTTAAGAAAAATACTATGTTCGAAAATAACATGTATAAAGATGAGTAACTATAGATTGAAAATGGTCACTATATGAAAAAAAGAAACAATGAGTCACTATATTTGAATGGTTGGACAAGGTTTCCGATCCACACTAATATTAGTGTGGACCAAAGTCAACTAGTCTTTTTGCTTCTTTTGGTATATGGTAATGAGAGGGCCGCCCTACTGTGAGGATAATTCTTCGAAATACATACATTTTGAAAGATACTTCATAGTAAAGATTTACCATCTTTGACTTAAAAGAAAGTCCACTATCTCATGGATGGAATTGATCGAGAGAGTATTACTTTTTTCATAAGGTAAGGTAAAAAAGATTTTAGGAGGGCCCTATACACGAGGGGAACTCCTAAAACGTCGTTTACAAGTAATGAATTTAAAGCTGAAGTTGTACAAAATAGAATATGAAAACTAGACTTGACTAAGTGATCGACATTGGCTATTCAATATGCTGCTTTGTTGGCTTTCCAATAGATATACCCGATTTGATAATTATGAAAACGGAGAAGGAGAGTCTTGATGTCTTGGATGATGCTATGATGACCAACAAATTATCGCCCTTTATGACGAGGTTATGTGTTAAGATTTAGAATATAGGAAACAACTTGTAGAACAAATGACTTTCTTGTTATTGAATGATATGGGTACAACCCTATTTATATAGATACTAATGGCTGGACATGATAAAAGTCTAACCCTAGAATCTTAATAAAGATACTTACCTAATATCATAAGGAAACTATACTCGTTTCCTTATTAGTCTAGGACTCTAATATAATATACTTACCATAACTCTAATCTCCCTCAATCGTAGGGTAGTAACACGAACACTACGATTGCAAAAAAAATATAAAAGAATTATTAGGAGACCAATAAGACGTGAATCAATCAACGCCATCAATAACCAGAATTTAAACACTATTTTGGATTAGGGACAACCAAGAAATACCCTTTTTGGATTATGGACAACCAATCAACCTTAATGATCCAATTCGTCACTTAGGTCATCAACGATGCACAACCGCACCAACAAGATGCTCAATAGCACTAACACAATAGCTTGGATGGGCCACCATAACCCAATACAATAACAATGCGTAACCGCACCAGTACCATCACCCATAGTGGTGTGGGAGCAAGCAAACAATAGCAGAGAACACTCGCACACACGCCACAGCAGACACAAGTGAGGAAGCAAGCAAGCGGCAATTGAATAAACAAACCTGCGAGACAAGCTTGCACACCCGCACAAACAGACAACATCAACAGAGATCTTGACAAAATACACACTCGCACGACAGAAACACACACTCGCATAAACGGACAACAGCAGCCGACACAACAACAGAGAACTCTCTAACAGTCGCACAAAGGAAACCAGGGCAGAAATACAATGTGGATTAGCGTTAAAGACAATTGGTAAACACATCAACCTTTGGAAACCAACTGTCAACAATTTGTAAACCAACTGTCAATAATATGTGGAGAACTTGCACAAAGCAAAGTTAACCAAGACAGAGAAGCCACCACACTCCAAGAAAGATAGAAAAGAAAATTTTAATGGAGGATAAAACAGCACAGAATTTGACAGCAGCATAAAGTAAACCACAGCAGATAAACACCAAGATGGTGCCCAAAGACAGCAGCGGAAGTCGGAAGAGCCGAGAATAAAGCACGCTAAAAAAAAATCTCAACTTTGACGGAATTAATCCGGCCGGTGGGTTTAAAACTCAAACCCACCGGCAAGAGAATAATATTTTCGAGTTTTTACCCAAGATCTTAATTTGCTCTTGATACCATGTTAAGATTTAGAATATAGGAAACAGCTTGTAGAACAAATGACTTTCTTGTTATTGAATGATATGGGTACAACCCTATTTATATAATCTAATGGCGGCCTGAAAAGTTTCAACCCAGAATCTTAATAAAGATACTTACCTAATATCATAAGGAAACTATACTCGTTTCCTTATTAGTCTAGGACTCTAATATAATATACTTAGTCTAGGATGCCTTCTTCAGTGACGAGGATAAGATATTTCTGAAGGGATATGCTACGGAAACTTGTGCTTGGCCGAGGTTATATGTGCAAGCTTTCACAAGGTTCTTTTGCTCATCACGAATGATGCATGACTCCAGCATCGGCAGAGGATTATCAGACTGAGCTATCAAAATTGAGCTTGAAGTAGGAGTTTGACAGAGGGGTCCATGCCACAAGCATGGAGGGAGGAGGATCCAGAGTGGTGGAGGAGATAGGGGAATGAGAGAACGGAGTATGTGGGAAGTGACAACAATATCGACATTATTAAGAAGATCCCATTCTAGATGATTAAATTATGCTTTGTGTATGATTCTATGGATATTAAGTTATGTGAGAAATACCTAAAAAAACGAGATATGAAATGCAGTAGATGAAAAGAAGAGTTGTTCCCACTTGCATGAGTTAATTGTTTTTTCATAAAATAAACAGCCCACCATGTGCAAGGCATGCAATGCAGTAGATGAATTCGGAAACATGAAAGCGTACTCCATAATCCTACAAGCCCTCTAGTCTATCCTATAAATGAAATACTATAAACTGTGGTTTTGTTTGCATTAGAAGTTTAGAACACCTGCCACAAACAATCAAATGGGAAGCAAACAGAAAAGAAAATCACAGTTGATCTTTGACTCGATATAATTTTTTCATCAAATAGTACACAAGCATTATACAAAGCTAGAAACTAAATATCTCTATTATATAAGTGAAGGGGGAGGAAGATGGTGTCACTTTAAAAAGTTCGATGTCTTGCTTAATGAATTCAAATGGCCATATATATTAAATAATGTTTTCTTCTTCGTCTTTTTCCATATATATTGAACAAGTTAACAATAGAATTGAATTTGAAATTCGGATTAAATATTTAATTAAGGAGAATGATTTTCTCTTCTTACATATGTATGAAAAACTCTGATCAAAAATTAAATTGACAATATAACTTGATTGACACAATCAGAAGAAAAATAAAAACTTGCATATTAATAATTATACGATAATATTTTAAAACCTAATTTTTATTATTATTCGTAATCTCTATTATATAAATCAAACTCTTCCACTTTATTAATATTTAACGATTGAACCTGATACACAAATTCTTCCACTTTATTTGAACACAAGTTTTAATCTGCTTTATATTTCCTTCGCTCAATACTATATTTGAATAATGATGAACAAATAATTAAAAAAAATCAACGAAACATTGATTTAAGACAAACATATTAATAAAAATATATATATAAATATTTGTTCGAAATAAAAAAATTTATAACACCGATGAATAACTAATTGAAAAAAAACGTTAATATGACTCGCACGCATAGCGTGCAAAAAATTCTAAGTATTTCTATGTAGCAAGGAAAATGAAGAGGGAACATCATCTTTTCAAAAGCCTCACTTTTCCCCTATTTTATGAGCTCTAACACGAATTTTCCATTCTGAGATGAACACATTCCACCCTTGCACAACATTACAAGACGATTTCCAAAGAACATTTCCCAAAGTAAAAGGAGCTTATTCAAATCTGCAAGTCAAGCCCAGGTACCAAATTAGATAATAAAATTATAAAAAGAAAATCAACAGGATACATACATAATCTAATCTAAAGCTAATACTTTTTCTACTGATACGAAAAAACTGCATAAGACAACCATAATGCAATTTCGGTAGCAACTGAAAATAATTTCGCCCTCGACAAGGTTCGTCTTTGCGTTGAATTTGATGATTTTATGAGATTTTGTTGCTGATTGAGTGAAATGTATCTTGAGGGATTGAAGTCACTTGATTTTGACGGCAAGATGATGTGGTAACTGTAAGAGTTTTGTTGTGTTATGACAAGTTGAATTTTAAGTTTTGATATTTGACTGCGATTATCTCATGCGATTCACTTAAAATTTTATTAGAGCTGTTTTTCGTGCTCTAGTGGTGGTGTTGGGTGGTTGGGTGGTGTACTGGTGTTGAATAGGTGGTGGTGAAGAAAAACGTGTTTTATCTGTTGTAGCAAGCTCTATTAACTTGTTGTAACCAATTTTGCCAAAAATGATGTATAGTTGAGACTGCGCAGAAACAATCGTTAGTTATGACTGAAAATGGCGGAATGCTCATAGTTGAGATGGTTCATGTTAATTTTTCCTTTTTTTTCTTTTTACTTGGCACTTTGGTTTCTAACTTCCTACTATTACTAATAGTCAGACTAGTCTCATCCTTGTAGCTTTAGAAAAAATTAATACTCCACCTCAAAATAAAAATAAAAATAAAAACTGAAAAATCGAATAATATGCGTAAAAGCTAGGGAAACTTGATAGTTGATACACGGTCAACACGGATATTACACGCAACACATTATTTGTGAACATAAACAAAATACTTGCATCAGATCATATACAATATACATGATCAATAATGTTATCCATTATCCAGTACATAGAATTTACACTCGGAAAGAGAATTTAGTCGGAAACCCGATTTTCCGGCATTGAATAATGGAGTAACATACTAACATATACTCCTATCCGTTTCTTTTTATGAAAAAGAAGTACATAGAACTCCTATCTTATCAAAGATACAGATGAACAATCCTTTTAAAAAACAAGAAAGAGGAATCTACAGATGACTCCTATGGAGTATGGAATATAATAAAGCATATATATATATATATATATATATATATATATATAGTTGACAGCAATAATAGTGAAAAATGTAGGTAAAATAATTAAGGAATGAATGAAGAGGTAGGGAAAAAAAAAAGAAAAGAAATGGAGGGATGGACATAAAATTAAAGAGCAAGCATGGAGAGGATACGGAGACTTTCCTCATCATTATCATGAGCTAAAGACGCGGACGAATCTGTAGCAAGAGCAAGTCTCTGGCGTACTAATCGAACAGCGCGATCCAAACGAGTGCTATTAGTAGTACTGTTACTGTTACTGTTACTGTTACTGTTAGTAGAATTGTTTTGATGATGATTAAAAATCTGAGCAATTTGGAAAAGTAAGAAGGTGGAAGAAGAAATCAAATCTTGAGGAGGAAGTTTGAGGCTTAAGCAAAGCTTAACTAGAAAAGGCCAGATCAAGTTAGCGGCCATTCGAGGGATGCTCAAACCCACGGAGCCCCTTGACAGATGGATTGCTGCAACAATCACCAAGTGCACACCCATTTCCACTTTCCAGGGAACTTGTTTAATTTGTGGCGTTATGAGTTACTATGAGATGAGATGACAGATGACAGATGAGTGTATAAATGATGATGATTTTCATCTTCTGTTTCTCAATATGAATATCCTAAACCAGATATTTTTTTTTATTGTTTAAAACAAGAGAGGGTCCATACAACATGTCCAAAGGTAAAGCCTCCCCAAAGTCTCAACTGGCCCAGATCAAACAAAGTTTGGAGATTGGCCAAATTCGACAGTCAAATTTATTGTGACAACTCAGGTCTCGTTCGATATTACTGTGGTTTTCAGTTTTTTGGTTTTCTGTATTTAAAAATTATATGATATATGTCCTATAATGGATAAAAATTGGTCAAACTTATTAGAAACATGATGATTTTGAAAACTGACAACTAAAAAGTGAAAACCACTTTTTCTGGTTTCCTATTTTTTGTTTTTAGTTTTAAAAAAAAACTGAAAACTGAATACAAAAAACGATAACGAACGGACCATGAGGGTTTCGGTTTCGGTTTGGTGATGTGGATTTTGGAATTTATTAATGTTTCCGTTATCTGGATTGTCACCCAAACGTCCACACTTGTTCTTTGCCATTACTATAATAGAGTATAGACTAGAGAGTAGAGACTATCCCCTCAAATCAATAACTCCTTTTTATAACAAAGAAGAGGAAACGGGGAGACTGGAGAGATAGAGGGTTTGGTTTTGCTACTCGACTAGATACATCTATTTTGGTGGCTAGTAATACTGATAGCTCCTTCATTTCGTACCAGATGGGGATTGTTTGGGTTTGCTACGTAAATGAAATCGACTTGCCAACTATACTAGTGTAGACACTAAAAATTTATCAGTGTTCTATATTAAATTAAATTGATTATTATTGAGCCTAAAATAAATATAATTAAATTTCGTTTAATTAATTTAAATTCACCTAAATAAAATATCCAAATTAAAACCAAAGAATATAATTTGGGTTGTTAAATATTTAGTAGAGTCCATATCACTAAATTCAAATAAAATGGTCAAATAAGCAAAGGTAAAAAAAAAAGACTTCCAAGTCATAAACGGTTCCTGCCCATAAACTACGCAAGTCACGAAGGGTGCCTTCATTCCCTATAAATAGGCCTCTTCTCATTCGGTTGAGGGACCAGGTAAAATCATTATTCTCAAGAAATTCATAAATTTCTCTTGGAATTCTCTCCGCAAATAGTCAACAAAGCACATCAAAATCGTGCCGACTATTCGAGATACACTCAAACACATTCGATTGAGATTCAAGCTTTGACGGCCCCTCATTCGAATACACTCAAACAAAACTCAAACTCAGGTTGACGTTGACAAAACGTCATCCCACATTCAAACTCAGGTTGACGTTGACAAAACGTCACTCTACACTCAACTCTACGTCGACATCAACACGTGTCACTCTCAAGCCTACTAACAAAATCGAGAGGACTTAGTTTATTTTCATTATAAACTTTTACGGAGATTGTACTCAATACATTTATTGAAATAAAATTTCTTTGTTACTTTGTTTCCGTCTTATTATTTTGACTCGAAATTTGTGTATACAAATTTTGGCACGCCTCAGTGGGACCATCTCGCCTCTCATCTCTGTTTCGTCATCATCAACAAAGCTGAGAAATGGCCTCAAGCAAGAACATCTCTCAATCTTCTGAAAACTCTGCCGACACCCTACGAAAATCTGTAACGTTGGGTGACTTTATGGATGACATGACTCTTGGTTTTCGCACTAGAGGAATGAAAAAGGCTGCTGTTGCTGCCGCTGCTGCTAAGCTTCGAGCTGCAGATGTTCCTACTAGGCAGAGAAAACTCTTTAAGCCTGCTGCTGCTGAATCATCCATCATGTCTGATTCACACAAGGAACGTGAAACCCTCGTGTTTGGCTCAACTGCTTTGGCTGAACACGAGCCATCATTCATTGCTTCTCAAATATGGAAGCAACTCTCATCTGATAAGTCGGACAGGCGACCGTTCACACTAGCCCTCTCTTTGATCCACTCAATGTAGAGGAGTGACAATGAAACAAGTGATGATATTGTTGTCTCATCACCTCTAACGATTTTCGACTTAGAGGAACCCTCGTTGTCTTCACAATCAAACACTCGCTCGTCGTTATGGTGACCTCGGCTAAGACACAGGTTGAGGAACAACTTCGAAATGAATAGCCTACTCCAAAAATTAATGAAGGATGGAGAACAAAAAGATGCTCAAATTCGACTCCAAAATGAGCAAATCGCCGCCCTCAACAAGAAACCGGAGGAAGGCGACGCAAAGATCAAGACGGGGTGATGAAAGTGAAGGAAATAGTGGTGAAGACGTTCGCCGCCCACCTACATCACGCCAACTTGAGTTATTGATAGCTCACGCTGTCAAAAATCAACTTGGAGAAAGTTCTCATGGCAGTCATCGCTATGTGAAGCCGTATACCAAAAGGATCGATAAGCTGCAGATGCCTTTTGGCTATCAACCCCCAAGTTTCAGCAATTCGATGGGAAAGGAAATCCTAAGCAACACATTGCTCACTTTGTGGAAACATGCAACAATGCCGGTACCACAAATGATTTCCGGTCAAACAATTTGTTCGTTCCCTTAAAGGCATGGCCTTTGACCGGGTACACGATTTACCCTCACAATCCATTGACGGTTGGGATCAAATGGAGGAGGAATTCTGAACCGGGTTCTATAGCACTCGACGTATTGTCGGTATGACCGAACCGACTAAGACTCACCGGTGGAAGGATGAACCAGTCATCGATTACATCAATCGTTGGCGCGCATTGAGTCTAGAGTGTAAAGATCGCCTAACTGAAGTCTCTGCTGTTGAGATGTGCATTCAAGGAATGGATTGGGACTTGCTTTATATCTTGCAAGGTATAAAACCTAGGACGTTTCAAGAGTTGGCTACGCGAGCTCATGACATGGAGCTTACCATTGCCAACAATAGAGGTAAAAACAACACTTCTTCAGAATACAAGAAAGAGAAGAAGGATTTTAAGAAGACTCGACAAGACCGCCAAAAGTTCGACTAAGGAGTCAATGTCAATCACGTCCTCCTCGCCCTCGTCAAGATCTCTAGAAAGGTCGGGCACCGAAAAGAATAAGGGTTCATCTTCTCAAGAACCTAGAAAGAATAGGCCAACCTTGAAAGAACTCCAAGCAAAGAAATATCCATTTCCGGATCTCGGATTTGTCGGGGATGTTAGATGATTTGCTTGAAAACAAAGTCATTGAGTTGCCCGAAGCTAAGCGCCCCGCAGAGGTCGGTAAGACTTCCGATCCTAATTATTGTCGGTATCACAGGTTGATTAGTCATCCCATAGAAAAGTGTATAACACTTAAGGAGAGAATTATGCAACTAGCAAAGGATGGGAAAATTGTACTGGATTTTGATGAAGTTGCTGAAGCTAATCACGCCTCCGCGATGTTAGATTCTTATTGGGAGGCTCAAACTCGCAGGTTTGGGAGTTTGGAGCCGTAATTGTACATGTCTTCGTGACCTAGGTTCTCCAAGTTGATGATATGCCATTCGTTGAGCACGGTGTTCCAACCGACAACCAACATGGAGAGGATGAAGAAGGGTGGACATTGGTCACTAGAAGGAGGCCTAGACGACGGTCGAAGCCTCAACCAAAGTCTGTTTGTCGTAAGAAGAAGCATCAAAAGAAAGGGCTCAAAACGCTCGAAAGGAAAGAAAAAGTCAAAAAGCATACTAAACGGCAAGTACGCCAATTGACTTGCTTGAACAGAACCACTTACCCCCGTAACCTTAGAAGAATTCTTTCCCGAAGATTACTTCACTACGGTTCTTTGTTAATGCTACCTCATTTGTTGAGGATGAAGAAGAAAAAGAAGAGGAGGAGGACCAAGAGCCTGTTAGAGAAAATGAAATCTCCGTCAAAGTAACTGTCCAACATTCAGGGACGGAGATAGATCCAAAGATATTGGCTATCTTGGAAGCTCTTCCTACACGCATGGGATGGAGGCGCATCTTTCATTTGCCTCGAGAAATGTGTCGACAAGTGGCTCTTGCATTTCAAACCCTTAACTATACCTTGACAAAGTGAAGGATGCTGGAGAGCCAATAGAAAGTTCGGCTAAATGCGCGTCATGTAATTTTGCCTTAGCCTTCACTGATGAAGACTTATTGTTGGGCTCAAAACCTCACAATCGACCCTTGTTCGTTTTTCAGGTTATATTTTCGGCAAGAGAGTGAATCGTATCTTAGTGGATGGAGGTTCAGCTGTCAACATCATGCCAAAATCCACCATGACTGATTTAGGGATCACTATGGAAGATCTTTCTGATAGTCGTCTAATGATCCAAGGATTCAACTTGAACAGTCAACGTGCCATAGGCATAATACGTCTTGACCTTGTGATGGGAGAGTTAACATCATCTACTCTCTTCCATGTCATAGATACAAAGACGTCGTATAAAATGTTGCTTGGACGACCTTGGTTGCATGAAAATGGCGTAGTCGCATCAACCCTCCATCAATGTCTGAAATTTTATCGTGGAGGCGAGAAGAAAATAAATGGGGATGTCAAACCCTTTAGCACGGCAGATTCATACTTTGCCGATGCTAAGTTCTTTGAAGATGGGGAACCCTCAAGTGAGATGTTGCCATCTAAAATTCCTTCAACAGGGAAAAGGGGTACAAATAAAAATGGTGATATTCCCTCTTCTTCAAGCTCTAGCGAGTCAGCCACCACTGAGATGCAACAACAAAAATGCAAGGAAAAGGTAAAAGAAGTTGTTGCTCAACCCATTAAAGCAACGAAGAAGGCAAGAACGACCCACCCCTGCGATACATCCCTAAATCACGTCGTAAGGAAGGGGAGTCACCTTTTGCGGTGGTGTCGAGGTTATGAAAGTAGAGCCAAAGAAAGAAAAAGGAGTAGAGGAGACTACTCTTCAATGTTTAAAGCAAGAAGTGGTTGTTCCTTTATCTAGAGCCAATCACAATCAAATTGTTAAGCCTCCAACCTCACAATGTGTTAATCAATCTAGGAGAAAATGGCTTAACAAGGGTAGGTTTGACCCAAATGCTTATAAACTCTTGGCGAAGTCTGGTTATGACTTCGAGAATCCAGCGCCCATGGGCAATGTCATTGAGGTTGATCCTCATGGAATTAATGACACACAAAAGAAATTGCAAGAGTATGGCGTTGAGATACATCCGACTAAAGTAGGTTTGGGATTTGAAACCCCAACACCCATCAAAAATTTCGCACGGCGTAGAGGACAACCTCTTCTTCGCAAGATATTACTGCGGAGGAAGTTGAAGATAACGAAGATGAAAATAATGTGTCTCGGCCAAAAATATCGGTCTTTGATCGATCTAGCGCTCTCCGTCGTAAAAGACCATACATCGGTTTTTAACGGACTTGGTGGACACGAGCTAAATGAAGGTGTGAAGTCAAAAATACAAACACCCTTGCAAAATCTTCGATCTTCTAAGAATAAAGCATCTCGTCTTTAAACGTCTTGGTGCATCGACCTTAATTGATAAACAACAAAGACGGTCAGGTACTAGGTCGCATCACAAGTGAGAAAAATGAAGTCAAAGGCGAGGACGCACCTCAAAGCGTTATCCCATCTCGCATGAGGCGTACACGGGTGGTAGACATCATTGGACATGCACCCTTGAAAGCCAAAGGTCGTGTCATAGTGTTAACAAACCAAAGGAGTTCGTCTAGTCAAGAAAAAGAAAAAGATGTTGAATTTGTTTCTTCAAACCATATCACGGGGCATGAGGCTCCCGAAAGTGACGAGGAGATGGAAACAGATGAGGCTCCTAAAACTCTTGAAGATGGGGGGCAAGCCACCGTCGATGAGTTAAAAAGAGTTAAACCTTGGAACTCAAGAAGAGCCACGCCCGTCTACGTGAGCGCTTTTCTTACCCAACAGAAGAACAAAAATATTCCAAGTTACTCTCGACTACAAAGACGTATTTGCATGGAATTATAAGGAGATGCCGGGACTCGACCCAAAAGTCACTTGTCCATCGCTTAGCCATCAAAAAGGTGTCGACCCAAAGAAGCAATCCCAAAGACGCTTCGAAGCCGAATTAATTCCTGAAATTGAGGCAGAAGTAAACAAGCTCATCGATGCAGGATTTATTCGCGAAGTCAAGTATCCTACTTGGATAGCAAACATTGTGCCAGTACGAAAGAAAAATGGACAGTTACGAGTTTGTGTGGACTTCCGCGATTTGAACGAGGCGTGTCCGAAGGGATGACTTTCCACTCCCGAACTGAAATCATGATTGATGCCACCACCGGTCATCGAGGCTTTGTCATTCATGGATTGTATCATTGGATACAACCAAATTCACATGGCTCCCGAAGATCAAGAAGCAATCGCATTTCGTACCCCTAAAGGGATATTTTGTTACAAAGTCATGCCTTTCGGCTTGAAAAATGCCTGAGCTACGTATCGGCGTGCAATGCGAAAATTTTTGAAGATATGATGCATAAAATCGTGGAGTGCTACGTAGATGACTTGGTGGTAAAGTCTAAGAAGAAGGAGAATCATCTTGCATGACCTCCGTAAAGTCTTTGAAAGACTACGAAAATGTCAATTAAAAATGAACCCCCTCAAATGCGCATTTGGCGTCACCTCAGGAAAGTTTCTAGGCTTCATTGTCAGACACAGGGGTATTGAAATTGACCAAGCAAAGATCAAGGCCATCCAAGAGATGCCTGAACCTAAGAACCTTAAGGAGTTACGTGGCCTCCAAGGGCGTCTCGCTTACATTCGAAGGTTTATTTCTAATCTAGCGAGAAGATGTCATCCCTTCACCATCTCATGAAAAAGGATGCCCCATTCAAATGGGATGACTCGTGTAAAAAAGCCTTCGAAAGTATAAAGAAGTATTTGTCTTCTCCCCCTGTCTTGGGGGCACCAATAAAAGGGAAACCACTCATCCTTTATATCGCGGCACGAGAGCGATCTCTCGGGGGCAATGTGCGCTCAAGAGCAAGAAGACCGTAAGGAGAGACGACTCTTTACTACTTGAGCCGAACTTTGGTGGGTGCTGAATTGAATTACTCACCTATTGAAAAATTTGCCTTGCTTTGATTTTTGCGATCCAAAAATTAAGACATTACATGCAAGGCTCATACAGTTCATGTCATCTCGAGGTCCGACCCGATAAAATACATTCTCTCAAGGCCCGTGTTGTCCGCGGACTTGCAAAGTGGGCTATGCTTTTAAAACAATATGACATTGTGTATGTCCCGCAAAAGGCTGTCAAGGGGCAAGCAATAGCAGACTTTTTCGCAGACCACCCAGTCCCTGCAGAATGGGAGCTTTCCGACGATCTGCCAGGTGAAGATGTGTTTTTCATTGAAATACTCCCACCTTGGAAAATGTACTTTGACGGCGCCGCTCGTTATGATGGCAGTGTGAGCCGGAGTTGTCTTCATTTCTCCAGAAAAGCATATACTGCCATACTCTTTTGTGCTAACTCAACTATGCTCCAATAATATGGCTGAGTATCAAGCACTCATAATTGGCCTCCAAATGGCAATTGAAATGGGAATTAGTGACTTAGACATTCACGGGGACTCCCAATTGGTCCTAAAACAACTGTCGGGTGAATATGAAGTCAAAAAGAATGATCTAATCCCTTATCAAAGGCAAGCATCACAATTGCTTGACAAACTTGATACCATCAAGTTAGAACATGTTCCAAGGAGTGCCAACAAGATGGCCGATGCGCTCGCCGGGCTTTGCGACCACTTTGGCACCTGGGGCGTAATAAATAATGTCGCACTGTTTGCAAACGATGGGTTGTCACTCCTGATGTCGAGGATGTTGACGAATATGCTGAAGAAGTCGACATAATCTCTGTCTATCAAATAGACAAGGAAGATTGGCGTCAACCAATTATTGATTATTTGGAACATAAAAAATTGCCAAGTGATCCAAAACATAAGACAGAGATTCGTCGTCGAGCCTCGCGGTTTATATATTATAAGGGAACTCTCTATCGACGATCCTTCCATGGTCTTTGGTTAAGATGTCTCGGAGATGAAGAAGCAAAGCAAACCATGGAGGAAGCTCACTCTGGAGTTCGTGGCGCCATCGATCAGTCCAAAACCTGCATGACCGTATTAAAAGAATGGGTTACTATTGGCCAACCATGGTACAAGATAGCATGGACTATGCAAAGAAATGTGAAGCTTGCCAATTTCATGCTAACTTCATTCATCAACCTCCAGAGCCATTACACCCCACAATCGCATCCTGGCCATTCGAAGCGTGGGGACTTGACGTAGTTGGCCCAATTACACCAAAGTCATCTGCCGGACAAGCATATATTTTGGCAGCGACTGATTATTTTTCCAAATGGGCAGAAGCCATCCCCCTACGTGAAGTGAAAAAAGAGAATGTTGTTGACTTCGTTCGTACTCACATCATCTACAGATATGGTGTACCCCGAAGAATTGTTACTGACAATGGGACACCATTTTACAATAAATTGATGAAAAGTTTATGTGAGAAGTTTAAATTCACCCAACATAGATCTTCAATGTACAATGCACCAGCAAACGGTCTAGCTGAAGCGTTCAACAAGACACTTTGTAGTTTGTTGAGCAAAGTGGTTGCCAAGTCCAAACGTGATTGGCATGAAAGAATAGGGGAAGCTCTATGGGCATATAGGACGACATATAAATCAGCAACACAATCAACTCCATACTCGTTGGTATATGGCGTTGAGGCCGTTCTCCCCTTGGAGCTTCAAATTCCATCATTGCGCATTGCCATACAGGAAGGCTTGACTTCTGAAGAAAATGATAAACTCCGACTTGTTGAGTTGGAGGCGCTGACGAAAAAAGACTCCAAGCACAACAAAAATCCGAGTGCTACCAAGCTCGTCGTCACGCGCTTTCAATAAGAAAGTTCGACCTCGCTCCTTTCAAGTTGGAGACATGGTCCTAGCCATTAAAAGACCCATCATTATTTCCCCGTAAGACGGGAAGTAAATTCAGTTCTAAATGGGATGGTCCATACGTTGTCAAAGAGGTATACACTAATGGGGCGTATAAAATTGTTGACGCCGAAGGATTACGTATAGGGCCTATCAATGGCAAGTTTCTGAAGCGCTACTACTCATGAAAATTGAGAGCATTGTTCAACTCCTAAGCAAGGGGATAAACTGCATATGTTGAAAGAAAATATATGTAAACTTGAACTACGTTGGCTTGATCTTGTAAAAGTGATTCGATAATTCTTTTGCAAGTACGTAGGCAGCTTGGGTAACAAAAAAAAAACTCAAGTGCAGCCGCACAAAAAAAAAAAATTGTAATACTCCTGGCCCGCAAGAGTATAAACTGTGAATGGCAAAACAAAAAAAAAATGTAATACTCCAGGCCCGTAAGAGTATAAACTGTGAACGGCGAAACAAAAAAAAATATTTCCATCAATGTAAAATACTCCTGGCCCGCAAGAGTATAAACTGCGAACGGTTAAAAAAAAAAAAAAAATTATAAAACAAAGAGTGTGTCCATCTTATTGCAAATATGAATAATAATAAAAAACATAAATTGTCTGTGTACACTATCTATAAAAAAAACACATGAAGAAAGAGGGAATCATTCTAAGTCTATGTATTCTGGGTGAGTGAGTGACGACTGGAGCTCCAACAACCGTCTCTTGCCCTCATCAAGGTCCCGGATCTTATCAGTACTTAAAACAGGGGTAGCTGCTACCTCACTCAAGGCTTTCTTGTGGTCTTCCACCTTCGCCGCAAGTGATGTTAAAAGGATCCCCTTAGCCTCCAAACTATTTGTCAAGTGGTTTGCCTTGTCACGCTCTTTCTCCAGCCCGGTTCAAGTTCCATGATCCTGAGCTTGTTGGAGGATTGCTCTCTTAGGAGTACCAGACGCTCTGTCTCGATCTCATCATAATCAAGCTCAGCCTTCTTAAGCGCTTCTGTCCGGAGAATGATTTTCTCTTTTACTTGTTCGGATCGTTGACACTTTGAGGCAGCCTCTTCTAAAGCAAGATGATCTTTGACCGCACTAACATAGGATTCTATCTTGCACTTCAAGGGGTTAGGATTTCCTTTAAGATTTTCAATACCCTCGTATAGCACCAAGGCTTCCTCATGTTTCTTCGCAACCTCGTTAAAGGATGCTGCTCTTAGTGTTTCCAAATATTGCATACCCATGTCTCGAATCGCCTTAGCAAAGATATTTCTCATCAAGGACCCAGATGGGGGCATAGAGGTCGAGGCACTAGAGACATGAACTCCAGGTGCCTCAATGACAAGAGCTTCTGCAGCTTTGGCATGAACATCCGACAGTCTTGCAGTCCCCTCAACGGATTGATGATTGTGAATAGGAGAGGAACTCTTAGCGATCCGTCTATACTCTTGCAAACCAAATTCCTTGCAAATCTCAATTCCTTCCCCTTCTAGGAGTCGCTTTCGAGGGAAGCACCATTGTGGGATGTCCCGAGTTGTCGGAATATCCATAATGTCCATTTCAAGGTTGAAGTCATCTCCCTAAATAACAAAAGCAATAAAAATTGATTAAAAACAAAAACAAACAAAAAAAAAAAAACAAACAAAAAAAAAGTGTAAGGGAGAAAAGGTCTACCAAGGGGAGATCCGCAACAGCATGAGATGATTCAGGCACTCCATCAAAAAAATTGTCACAATTCAACCCATGCTCCTCAAGCACACAATCGGGGAGATTTTCTTTTCCCCGGCGTTGATGTTTGAAGTCCACATTCGACTCTGCGTCGGCCGGTGCTCCTCCCATTACTTGGGATTTGGACTCATTGCCTGTCTAGATCCTCCCGCCCTATGTAAGGTATCGTTGTCAAGGTAGTCGCAGGTACCTTCAGGATTTGAGTTATTCTTTGAAGTTGGATTTTCTACAAGCTGATGTTCGTTCCTGTTAGGCTTAGAAGAACTAGATCCAACACTCGAACACAATATGTTAACCTTATTCCTTAGGTCTTTGATAGACACCCTGGGCCACCAATCACGGAATTCTAAGGTCTTCAACTGACGCCAGTCTAATGAGCAGGCAGGGACGAAAAGTCTAGATTGACTACCCTGAAACAATAACAGCCTCCAGTATCTCAAAGCTTCATAATAAGTTACGCTTCGAGATTCAACATCGCGACGAGGCGTGCCAGGGACATCTTGAACAAAGCCAAACTGTCTGCTAAATCGATAGGGGAAATAAGGCTCAACGTGAAAAGAATCACCCCGACGTATGGCAAGATAGGCGGAACGAAGAGACCCGGGTAGCTGAAACCGGAGACGTCAAGTTCACCATCGTCAAAATATAAGCTATTTTTGTTTTTGTTCAAGATGGTGCACCCCACTTTCGCCTTCCTTCCATCATGGATGAGTTCTCGAGCATCAACTTCTTTGAAACACTTAGCTCCTTGAGTCCCCGAAAATACGGTCATTAAAGGACCTGGTGGGGAAGGGTCTACATCATGGTTGGTGTCAAGTAGTACGCTAGCCAACTATATAAGTATTGCGCGGGAAGAAAGATCCGGAATAGGCGTGCTTTGAAGATGCGGAAATTGCATTCAAACCTCTGTAGATACTGGCAAGTACAGGTGCAGCAAGACTAAAAGTCGTACCCCGAGCCATCAGAGTAGCAATTTCAAAGGTATCGGGCCTAATGATTCTATCTTCACTTTCGGGAAGCACAAAAACACACAACCAACAAGCCAAGAAAGTGCAGTATAGATAGGTAGTCCGTCTTCGACATCACCAGAGACACCAAGAAAATCAAGCATGGCGGATTCTTCGTTGTCCATTCGATCGACCGAGCTCTAAGCTCACCGGTGGGATTATGAGTCGACTTCGGGCGAGAATCGAGTATCCGCGTCTCTTCACGGGTGCTGCATAAGTGATTTTTCTCTTGTACCAAAATTGTATCCACTGTTGAGCGGAAACTCTATTCCTTGATTCAAGTTGCTTGTTCAGATGATGATAAGCATTAAGTAGGTGTTCGTAAGCTTTAGAGATAAGACGATCGCCATCCTCGCCTCGCGCCCTTATGATGTTCGGATGAGGGGGTGGCTTCATCATAAATCTCTCCGACAATGGGCAATCCACCGAGTCGGTGGAGGTCCCACAAGGAAATAGACAGCTCACCTGCCACGGTATGAAGCGTGTTGGTAGTAGGACACCAACTCTCACAGAAAGCACGCAGGATGCTAGTATCCCTGTCATAGGAGTAGAGTGAAGCGTAGACGGCGTTATAAACGCCGCAATAGTCAAGAGCTTCGCGAAAACGAAATAAGACATCTTCAGTCCATTCCCAATACCCAGGAATGAAAGAGAAATCTCCAATGATTCTAACAACTTGGGATCCCCATTTCACAGAGCCGGAAAGAATAGAGCGACCGAGCAAGGGAAGGCAATCATCAGTAGCAGGCTTGTCTTTTAAAATGCTATGAAGCTTATAAACAGTTGACGCGTTGTGTACACCAAGAGGAAGCTTGACAGACATCTCACTCAGGAAATTATTCTTACACACTAAAGTTTGAATGCCCTCAGGGCGACGCAGTGAGCGACGGATGACCATATTAGTGCCTGATCTGGGATCATCTCTTTCACGATCAACAAGAGCAATGTAGGAATGTTTATCATCATTGAATTCTTTAATGAACACCATCCTATAAAAAAAAAAAAAAAGGAATGAGTAATAGAGAATACAAAAAAAAAGAGGGCAGATGTCTCAGCTACATGATCGTCGCTATTGATTGTCTTCGAACACACTCCAAAAGTGTCATCTTTAGTTGCTAGGATAAGCACAATTAAGCAACTGGCCTAACAACTCCGATGGATCATCAGTGACCCATCGCGATGAACACTCAAGTAGTGGGCTTGATTGTCTTCGAACACACTCCAAAAGCGTCATCTTTAGTTGCTAGGATAAGCACAATTAAGCAACTGGCCTAACAACTCCGATGGATCATCAGTGACCCATCGCGATGAACACTCAAGTAGTGGGCTTGATTGTCTTCGAACACACTCCAAAAGCGTCATCTTTAGTTGCTAGGATAAGCACAATTAAGCAACTGGCCTAACAACTCCGATGGATCATCGTGACCCATCGCGATGAACACTCAAGTAGTGGGCTTGATTGTCTTCGAACACACTCCAAAAGCGTCATCTTTAGTTGCTAGGATAAGCACAATTAAGCAACTGGCCTAACAACTCCGATGGATCATCGGTGACCCATCGCGATGAACACTCAAGTAGTGGGCTTGATTGTCTTCGAACACACTCCAAAAGCGTCATCTTTAGTTGCTAGGATAAGCACAATTAAGCAACTGGCCTAACAACTCCGATGGATCATCGGTGACCCATCGCGATGAACACTCAAGTAGTGGGCTTGATTGTCTTCGAACACACTCCAAAAGCGTCATCTTTAGTTGCTAGGATAAGCACAATTAAGCAACGGCCTAACAACTCCGATGGATCATCAAGTGACCCATCGCGATGAACACTCAAGTAGTGGGCTTGATTGTCTTCGAACACACTCAAAAGCGTCATCTTTAGTTGCTAGGATAAGCACAATTAAGCAAGCGGCCTAACAACTCCGATGGATCATCGGCGACCCATCGCGATGAACACTCAAGTAGTGGACTTGATTGTCTTCGAACACACTCCAAAAGCGTCATCTTTAGTTGCTAGGATAAGCACAATTAAGCAACTGGCCTAACAACTCCGATGGATCATCACTGACCCATCGCGATGAACACTCAAGTAGTGGACTTGATTGTCTTCCGATGGCAAGTGTCAAAAAAAATTGTCACCTGCAAGACATTACAAACAACACGTGCACAACAAAAAAAAAATATTGAAAAAAAAGAGACTCAAGGGGGTGTAAATAAGAATCATCACCTTACTAGTCTAGACCTTCTGCGGTTACTCAAAAGATAGCCTAGCCGTTCAGTGTCTCAAAAAATCTGATATACTGCAAGTCAAAAAAAACAAAAAAAAACGTATGTCAAAAATCCAAACTGTTAAAAAAAAATCTACAAGAGCATTGAAATTTGTCTCGGAATATAAGTTGGAAGGCCATGCTGAACAAATCCTACACATCTACACTATCAGCAATCGGGCAAAATAAATAAATAAAAGGAACTTCACTGATCCAGAGCTTATGGTGATGATGATGATGTTAGAGAATAAAGAAACCAAAGTAGTGTTAGTGCTACATGGTACTCCACATTAATCATGCAAAAAAAAAAAAAAAAAAAGCAAGATCAAAGAAATATTTGCACTGCGGTAATTATATGGAAGCCAAAGAAAAAAAAAAAATCAAAGTATCACTCCTTGGTGTTGTAGACTTGATCAAAACGAAGACAATAAAGAAAGCAAAGTGATTCGATGATCATGATCGTTGGTGATGATCATGGCAAACAAATAGACAAGTAATACAAACAATAAAAAAAAAATCTCATCTTCATGTATTGGTATGCATACCAATGACGGCAAAGCAGGGCGCAACAAGAATAGAGCAGCACATGAGGATCACTTGTATGGATATTAGTTAAGATAAAAATAAAAAGGTCAAAGTGTCAGCACAAAATATGGGAGGTAAATATCACATACACATGCATCAAAACAATTCGAATGATCTAAAGCTTAGTATCCATGGTGATAAATAATCATCAATCATGATTCAGTCATCACAAGACTAAACAAATATTGTCGGCATCACCGCATCATGATACACAAAACTTCAGCACTTGTCGGTGATATGTTCACATTACACATGCAATGTACTTCCAAAAGAATTCATGGCAAGAAAAAAAAAAGGAAAAAAAGAAGTCATGCCAACAAAAAAAAAAAAAAAACGTGATCGCATCATCAGCACAGGGATTCCACGAATGTAATATGAGGTTAATGACCATGATGATGATGTCAGGGAGGTCTTTAATTGTTGCCTAAAAAAACATTAATCGGTGGCGAGCCTAAGGAAAATAATTATGAAGAAAATTCACTTTTACGTTTCGATTAAAAGTGGCAGACAAAAACAAAAAAAAAAAAAAGAAAAAAAGAGATTTAATTGCACGAATTAGAGGGTGGGTTACCTTGATTCTGAAAAGTTGAGTTGCAAGTCAAATCCAATGTTTGGGTATGCAGACGAGGACCAACAGATTGAGGAGCTCTCGATGGTTGTTTGCCACGAATTGAAAGCGGTGGCAAGTAATTTATCTGCTAATATGCAGGTTAAACAAAAGTTGCGAGTATTTATGCACTTGGGTTAAAAGAAAAAAAAAGCCTAATACTTATTCGATTAGGATTATTTTTTCCAAGTCCAAGACTTAATAGAGTTATAGGTGATTCATCACTCTTGGCAATAAATCCTAGCAACACGGTGATGGTCACCTACTTGACAAATTAAACTCAAATATATCGAGATCCCGTCATACTAAACCACAACAAATCGTGTTCATGACATGTCTCGAGGGGGCAATTTGTAGACACTAAAAATTTATCAGTGTTCTATATTAAATTAAATTGATTATTATTGAGCTAAAATAAATATAATTAGCTCAGTTTAATTAATTTAGCCCACCTAAATAAAATATCCAAATTAAAACCAAAGAATATAATTTGGGTTGTTAAATATTTGGGCCAGTCCATATCACTAGTCCAAATAAAATGGTCAAATGGCAAAGGTAAAAAAAAAGACTTCCAAGTCATAAACGAGCCCAAGCCCATAAACTACCAAGTCCATGAAGGGGTCTTCATTCCCTATAAATAGCCTCTTTCTCCTTCCGGGTTGAGGGACCGAAAATCATTATTCTCAAGCAGCTCATAAATTTCTCTTGGAATTCTCTCGCAAATAATCAACAAGCACATCAAATCCGTGCCGACTATTCGAGATACACTCAAACACATTCGATTGAGATTCAAGCTTTTGATGCCCTCTCATTCGAATACACTCAAACAAAACTCAAACTCAGGTTGACGTTGACAAAACGTCATCCCACATTCAAACTCAGGTTGACGTTGACAAAACGTCACTCTACACTCAACTCTACGTTGACATCAACACGTGTCACTCTCAAGCTACGGAACAAAATCAGAGGACTTAGTTTATTTTCATTATAAACTGTTTACAGAGATTGTACTCAATACATTTATTGAAATAAAATTTCTTTGTTACTTTGTTTCCTGTCTTATTATTTTGACTCGAAATTTGTGTATACAACTAGTACTTACCACTTGTATCATTTTAAAATGACTCCTTATATATGTTTTATTTTTACCCTTAATATATCTTGGGTTAAGGGTGTCAATGATTGAGACAAGAAAACTATTGAGTTATTTAAGTTCGACTTTTCGTCAAAACGGTGTTCAAGTGAGCTCAACTCAACTAGATTAGTCGAGTTATTAGTATTCAACTCAAGTATCCTAAACTCAAGCTTGAATCGCATTATTAAAACATTTCCACTAGATCACTAGTTTTAGAGTTTGTATGAGAATATAATGCTAATTTTAACAATTAATGATTTTTTTGGACGATCAAATGATATAATTTCTTGGTATATAGTCAATCCTATCTCTTGATATTGAAATTTGGTATTGTTATTGTTATTGTATATTTGTATAGGGGAAAGATAACATATCAATTATATTAGGATTATCCTCTGAACTTGGAATTATTTGTTAAGTAATCAATAGTTTTAAGTTAATTATTTTGTGGCTATTAATGAAATTTGAAATTACTTATGTAAGAACATTTTCCATTTCTATTGGGCATATTAAGGATGTGTTTGGTAATAGTGTTTTCCTGTAGCATTTATAATTCTACTAAACACTGATCGTCCATTTGGTAACTGGTCATATATGGCGGTAATGGTAATACTTTTTAAAGTTAATTTGCAAAAATAATTCTCATGTCAATATCCATGGTAATAATGTTTATTCATCCCAAAACATCTATGTCTTCTTGTAATTTCAATCCGACTCCATTACCACTTGGAATGTAGTATTGGGGGCGTTTGGTTCAAATAGATAAATGGAAAGGGAATGGAATTAAGTAGAGGGGAGGAATGGTAACAATAATTGTTTCTTTTATTGGGCGTTTGGTTCAACAAAGGAAATGATTTTGTTACTCTTATAATTTGGAGGGTAACATTTTGGGGGTTTAGAGTACCCTCAAATAAGGTAATGGTAAACCTACTACCCGAACCAAACAAGGAGAAATAGATTCAGATTGCTGAATCCGTTTCCACGCTCCCAAAAAGCTCAACCAAACCATTGTAATGAATTGGGGGTAAATTGCATATGACTTCATTACCATTACTATCATTTTGTACCATTAACCAAACAAGCTATATTTAATAGGTAACCTTCGACCTTTAATAGATAGTATGAAGAATTAACAAATACAATTACCTCTTACGAGTTACAACTACCACACCGACTTTTGCTAAAGGTTAGATGCTTTTGGACTGAACTATATATTTAATACTTATATGTAACCCTAAGAGTTTTGTCCATTGATTTTTTTTTTTTTTTTTGTGAATAGCAACATGGTAATATTTATATAGCGAACAATCAAATTTGTGAATTTGATTTGAAAACAGCCCACAGCCCACCGGTGACGGGCCAGAAGCGAAGCTTTGTTGTTGAAGAGGGTAAAAAAAAAAAGCTGAATAGAAAAAGAAAAAGAAAAAGAAAAAAAACCCTTGTAGAACCCTTAACTTGTTCCCTACCCTTTGATTCATAGAAGTAATACTAGTATCAAGTATCCAGTATGTGGTTTGGGTATCTGGGTTGCGTTGCTTAAGCATCTTATTCTTCATTCTTCATCCTTCATTCTTCAATTCATAGCAGGCAGCAAGAGAAGAAGTAATCAGTATCAAAGTGAAGCTTTAAAATCCCCATTCATTCCCAAATTCTGTTTGACTTTTGTTTTGTTTTTTGATAAATTCATTCCTTTGAATTTGGATATGGAGGAAAAGGAGTACAGTGTTCCAAATAGAGAGCTCTATGCTTTACTCAACATATCACCCGATGCTTCTACCGAAGAAATCCGCAAAGCTTATCGAAACTGGGCTCAAGTCTATCATCCTGACAAATACCAAGCTTCTAATGTATCTACTACTCTCTCTCTCTCTCTCTTTCTTTATTAATTAATTCCAGCAACTATTTATTCGTTTGCTTACTTTACTGCACTACTTCCACTTGTTAATTTTTATTCTTCTTCCACTTTTGGTTTTCTGGAGTTTGATTTAGTTTACTTTGCAATTTGTTTGCGTTCTCTTCCATATATTTGTATTTTGTGCTACTATTGTTGTTTGACCTCTTAATGCGGGCAACATTCAGCAACCTCAATCTGTGATAATGCATCATTCCCTCAATTTCATATCATCCTGTATGCTGTAAGTGTTGCCTTTTTTCAATTCTTCTATCTATTCTTCTCACTAAGTATGGAATACAAGCAATGGCCTTAATCACTGTCGTAGCTTAGAATCAACATCAACATTTTTTGTGTTCATGAAAGTAGTGAGCTTTTATGAAACTGCAACTCATCAGTCTCCTTCTCTGAATATCTTGCGTTTCGAGAATAAGCTTTAGATATTGATGGCTCCTTTTTTTTTGGGAGGATTGGATCACTGGAGAATGTCGCCACTGATTTAGGGTTGTCTTGAGCAGAAAATGTGATGAAGTATGATTTTAAAGGAGGAAGTGGCTTCATTCAAAAACACTCTTATACCCTTCCTGGGCTGTTTGGAATGGATTGAAAAACACTCTAATACCCTTCCTATTACTACTGATTGCTGAAGAGAAGATTCCAGTTCAGAATGTTCATTAAGGAACTTGATCGTACTAGTCGTTGCAGTTTGTGCCTTAAGTAGCAGTAATCTGTTATTCATTTCCTCCTCTTTTCCCCTTGGGTTCTCTCTCTTTGCAACTTATCTTTAAGCTTGTTGTGGTTAAGCTGCCAACCTTGTTCTGCAAATGATGTTCTTGTTGCCTGGAAAAGAAGGAATAAAGGTTAGCTTGCTGAGGCGTGGAAGATGATTTCATTGGCAATTTGGTGCTGTACTTGGATAGAAACAAACTAATGTGTTTTAGAGAAAATACAAGGAACCAAAAATCAAATAAAGTGTGAGGAGAAAACCAAAATTTGGGGATATAAAAATGTAGAGGAAGTTCTATAAAAGAGGTAAAGGGATCGATTGATGTCATAATATGTGACTAGTTTTTAATGCTGCCGCCACAAACCTAATCCAGGCTTGGGACCGGTAATGAATGCCACAAACGTGGACACTCACAAACAAAGATCAAATGATTTATAGTATGTAAGGTAATCACTGTAGAAGTCCTAGACAATATATAAGCTTACAATTTTGTTACTTATGATCAGGGTTCATCTATGTACTTGCGTTAAATATTGTATTCTCTGGAGATGACTGATGACATCAGAATTTTTGAATATCCTGGGCATAAAGCTAATTTGTTAATGAAGTTGTTCTCAACATGCACATCTATTTGACAATGTGTCGAGCTCAAATTTTGAACATTTGCTTGACAATTCTTTTTCCAGATGAAAGAAATCGCAACAGAAAATTTTCAGCGGATATGTGAGGCATATGAAATACTCTCAGATGAGAATAAAAGACAAATATATGATATATATGGGATGGAAGGTTTGAACTCTGGTTTAGAACTTGGAGTTAAGCTAAATAAAGCTGAGGAAATAAAGGAAGAACTTGAAAGGTTAAGACGCAGGAAGGAACAAGAAAAATTGGCCGATATTCGACCTACTGGTTCGATTCTGGCCAATTTGTCATTGCCACACTTTTTGGATGGTGATGGCATTATGAGGGGGGTATGTTATTTGTTTTTTTCACCTTACTAAATGTATTACCTTGGTGTGTGATCATATTCACAGGTGTTGTGAGGATGCTCTTGTTTAATACTGTTAAATGCCACTAATCGGTCTGGTTCTTGTACATGTATATGCCAGGATGGCCATGGACAGTGAGGTGCAATCGCAAATGTCCAAACGCATTGGAATTTCCATCGGAGGGAACTTAGCAGTTACAGGCAACTCTGGCCGTGGTGCTGCTACTGCTGTACTTAAACATCAGATATCTTCAGTTGCCTCTATTGAGTTCGTGGCCTCTGCTGGTCTGCATTCACTTATTGGTATACAAACAACACGGTATTTGACTTGTATTCCTTTTTTATTTTTTATTTTTATGTTTGTGCTACCCCATTTTCATACTCTTCTTGATTGCCAAGCTTCCAGTTATTGAAGAGTTGAACCTGGTTTTGTTTTCTCGCAGACACTTATCACCTCACTCTTCTGCCACTTCGGGACTTGCAATGTCGCTAAAAGATGGATCCATAAATCTTTCTAATTTATGGACCCGCCAAATGTCGCAGACTTCTAATGGAAATGTATATCTATCTCTCTTTTCTCAATAACACATTATAAGAAAAAGGAAAGGGAAAGTGTGAGGGGAAGATTCCCTTATGCGGTTGTAGCCTTGTAGGCATCAATCGTCTTCTGCAATCTCGACAACCTTCACTTCTTATCTTTTACATTTTGTTATCTAAAGAATGGTGCTTAAAGTTTGACACTAATAAGGAGATTTACTGGACTTTCTGATAAGTTACCACTAAATAATGTATTTAGTGAAAAAAATGTTCTAATAAGTTACCCATAAATAATATAATAAATAACCCCTTAATAATGCACTAATGAGGTTGCTGATATACCTGTAAGAGGTTAATACATAAGCATTAATAAGTTTATTGATAAGTATTAGTGATGTTATAATGGGGTTTTCTGGTAATGATGCCTTAACAGTTAATTACATGAAAATAAAAATATCATTACGAAAAGGTGTTTGAAATACTCTCATAAGTGTAAATTAGTTAAAGGATCTTTAACCAAAAATCACCTCTAAGTGAGGAGTCTATTCCCCTAGCCAACGTTAACTATGAAATTAAGATGAACCACCAATATGTAATGAATTGCCTACTAACAACATTGATTCGAAACTCGTTTGTTTTAAGTTTACCTTAACAAAATCTAATATCCATACCTCTAATTTACCTAATATTTATAGTACATTAAGTTCGTCAATCTATCTGTAATAGTAGTTGATAAATAACATATGCAGTTGTATATATAAGATTCTCTTGGCCGCTTCTAATAAATGTCAATTCAGATACAACTTCTTCTAGGTACAGAATCATCTATTGCTGTCGGTTGGCAAAAGAAAGAAGAGAAAATGTCTGCTGCTGGAGAGATAAAGGTATCAAAGTTTAAATTGAGAAACTATGTTTTAGGGTATTGAAGCAATCTTTTCTTGGTTGAAATGATGTTTTTTTCTTGATTATGTGCTGCTTAAGCATTTGTGGTTCAAAACTTTTTAACAACTATTTAAATCTGGTGACACTGGAGACTACTTCCAGTAAACTTCCTTGTCATTTGTTTGGCTCTTAAGTGTCTACATATTGAACTAATGGTTGAAGCATACATGCATCTTGGAGACCTATTCATTTGTTTATGACGGTTATTTGTCTGCTGTTGCCATTTTCAAGTTTGCCTATGTTGACTAATTGACCATTCAAGGCACCAGAGAGAGAGATGGATGACTCTTTCCTGTTTTTTTTTTCTTTTGCCGGGGGGGGTTGTGTGTTCCTGCTCAATGAGTTTTCCATTTTTTATGTAGTCAAAGTTCATTAAAGGATTTCTAAGGAAATATGTAGGCTTATTGCAAGTTCATTGTTGTGTGTTGCTTGTATAAAAAGTTCTTATCTTTTCTGATATACTGGATATAGATGTTGTTTTACTGATTAGTCATAGATAACTTTACTTCCTTTCTGATATATTGTTTATCCTGGTGCAGTTTGGTACCAGCTCTTTTGGGGCATCAGCTCATTATACTCATCGCTTTTCATCAAAGTCTCATGGGCGTATCTCAGGCAGAGTAGGAAGGTTCGTCCATGGAATTTCTTAAAAATCTACCCTTTTTGACCGATTTGTTGTTGATGCATAGTTTGTTATTTCACTTGGTTGCAATGAACCTTTTTCAGAAATGATTCTTTCAAATATTTGCTATGTGCAAATATGTATATGGTGCATGCCTTGTACTATGTCTGCTTTTGACTTGAATTCTCCTCTTTTTAGCAATGCTCTTGAGTTTGAAATTGGTGGAGGACGTAGAATATCTAATTTCAGCACAGTGCGGATGCTATATTCTATAGGGATTCAGGTAACTGTGGTCTTGCCTGTTCTTTTCATTGCTTTCAAGCTTTATGACAAATATGTACTGGCTGTCCTTAAGCTCTAATAGGTGCTGCCTTGTGGTTTCTCTTGATAACAATTGACACTGATTTTTAAACTATGGTCTGGGTCTGTGTTATGGATATTGAAGTTTACATGGCCGATAGATTAGAATTATACTGGCATTGTTTGGCAAATGACTTTTGGCCAGCTCTCTGTTATACTTTGACTTTTAGATTTTATAATCAAACAACCATATTTAGCCATCTTGTCGACCAAAATGGAATTGTTGATTGGAGCAGCTTATAAGCCAGATTTTTCAGTCAAAGTTTCCACCAAATATCTTTATGAATTTTTAGTGCTAATGGCTAACTAAAACAACCAATTAAAAGAGCTAAAGTGACCAGCCAAACAAGCCATACCGACTTTCATGAGGAGGTTAGTAAATCTAATTTGTCACGGGCCTCACAAGAGATCCTTGGTTTTCTCTTCTGTTTAGTTTTGCTAGTTACTATCATTCTCTGTTGAGGTGTAATTTTTCAAGGCAGGGGGAGGGAAGATTATTGTTACTTATTCTTGACTCTATAGTTCCTCCTAGGCCAAAATACCCTGGGGAAAGTTCTCAATCAAGATACAATCTTCCCCTACATTAGGAACAATTCTTGGGATATAATGAGCTATTGTACTACCCGTCCTCTTTACTTGAGACGCAGACAGGTAAATGATATCTTCAAGCAACAGATCTGCAGGAGCGTGTCCAAGTCTGGAATCCTTGATATTCTTTACCATCCCAATTGCATAAACCTAGCTTTTTATGTTGATAGTCAAGTCTAGGAGCCTCCAACAGTCCCCCATCTAGACAGGTAATCGGAGTTTGCTGTCTTTATGTGTTGGGCATGAGAAGAGCTGTTAATTTTAATGTTGAGTGGCTTACACTCTGCAGTAACTTTTCATATTTCATTTTATTTAATAAAGTTCCTAATATTCATGTAGACATGTTTAGAATTAGACTATTTGTGTGCAACATCACTTTTCTTTTTAGGCTCCGTTTGGTTGGACGGACAACATTTCTAGTGGAAGACGGTTTTCTTTGAAAAGACAATTTCCAAGGGAAAACACAATTTTAGCTTAGTTGTCCTTTTTTGGGTTCCTTGAAGAGTTAAAGAGAAAATAGAAAATGTAAATAAAAGAGGGAGGATGGATAGAAGGAAGGTGAGGAAGAGTGAAGAAAATATGGTTTCCCTTTCTTTCTGAAGGAAATTGTTTTACACCCTTGGGAGAACTTTTTATCACCATCTGTAAAACTGTTTTTCACCCTGTAAATACCAAACAAAGAAAAATGGGATAACCAACTTTCCGGAAAAATGTTCTGCACGCTACCAAACACTCTCCTAGGGGAATTGAAGAAGTTGGTCAATGTAGTAATAATAACAAAAAAAAAGGACACAAGTGTTATTTGTGCTTTTGTGTGTGTTTCACATTTGAAAGTGAAAAGTAGTTTCTTGTTTAGGCTTACTCGTCTTGAACTTATTGCCTTCTGCCTCCTCTACTTCTCCTCCCTTCGCCTTTTGGGTTCATAGGAGGCTCAAAGATCTGTCAACAGTATGTGTACAACAGGTAAATCCAAGTGTTATTTCAACAATGTAAACTAAGACCTAAAGTTTTTAAGACTTGCCAGTTGTTTTTACTTTAGTATCTCCTGCAAATGCAATAATTATCTGTTAGCTTTTAGCGAGACTAAATCGTCAGTAGCCACTGTGCTGATTTTGCTGTTAATGATCTCTTCTTCTATTTCTTTTCATTGACAGGGTATCTTTTGGAAGTTTGAATTGCATCGTGGTGGTCAAAAGCTAATAGTTCCTGTAAGCTAATGGTTCTTTTCAATTTGCATTGATGTTGTTGTCTGTCTGTTGCATCACACATTTTCCAGTGAAAATCATTCTTTAATTATTCATGCTCCCTTGAACAGAAGTCTAGAAGTAGTGACTAGCTTAGTGCCTTTTTTGTCCTCTGTTTGCATGATAAGAATTGTTGAGGCAAATATAATTGTTAGCTTATCACTTAATTTCAGTATAAATATTCAAATTTATCCTACAGTAAAACTATTAGATTAAGGTGCTAATATGTTGGCTCCTAATCTTTTTGCATGTTCATGTCAGTGCCCTTTTTTGACTTTTTGAGAGACTTGTAGAAAAGATTCTAAATTTACACTGACGAGTTAGGCAAGTTTCATACATATGGGTACCATTCATTATTTCTGTTCCTCTAACTTTATTTTTTGCTTGTGGAACTCTGTTATGGGGTGATTTTTGGCTTTCAGGTTTTACTCTCCAGATATATCAACCCTGTGTTTGCAGCAGGAACTTTTGCCATTCCAACTTCCCTTTATTTCGTACTTAAGGTTAGTTAGACACCCTTTTATTGGAAAACTTTGTTAGGCAGGTCCATATTTGAACAACTCTGGTTACTCTTTATTTATTTATTGCATTTTTAAGCAAACAAAATCCATGCAAGGAGGTGGTGATTGTTGATGCAGTATGATAAAGTATCTGAAGCTTTACTTTGCAGTTCAGTGCATTTTGCACAAAGTCTTTCTGCCCCTTATTTAATCTTTTTAGTTGCAGCATGTGGCTCCAATGTAAATGCAGTACTGACTTTTTCTGTTACACTAGGGGGCATTTGGTTTATGAAGGGGAGAGGGAAAGGGTTTAAGAAAGAGAAACAAGGAGAACGGAAAGCTAAACCCTTTGATGAAAAATGTTGTTTGGATTGAGAACTCCTCTTCCTCCTCTCACCATTGCTCCACCACATTCTCCCTCTCTCTCCCAACTCCCAAGTACCGTCTCCCCTCCCTTCACCGCCACCCTCTCACCACCACCCCTCACCCCCGTGGCCCCGCCACCTCACCGCTGCCCATCACCACTGCCCCCCTTCGTTGTTTTCCTTCTCCACCACTATTAAAGGTCAAATTTATGGTTTTAAAGGTCAAATTCGACCATAAAAACTTCAGAGTTTTCATGACCGAATTTGACCATCTAAAGCCATCATTAATGATAAGAAAATCTATTTATACATTCTTATTCTTGATTTTATTTTTTAAAAATTTTTTAGGGTTATGGATAATCAAGTGGTATTTGTGTATTTTTGGGGTGGTTGTGTTGTTTTGAAGGTGGAGATGGCTTTGCAGGTTGATGGAGGTATTTTCCGGTTGGGTTGGGGTTTTCTTTCGGGTGGGTGGTTTTTTTTTGGTGGGAGGTAGTGTCTGTAGGGGTGGTTTCTATGGATGGGTGGTGTTGTGGTTGGTTTAGGTGTAGGGGTTGGTGGTTTCAGTGGCGGAGTGGTGGTTTTAGTGGCTAGGGTGGTGCTTTGGTGCATTGATTGGTGGTTTCGGTGGTGTTATGGTGTTGGTGGCTAGGGTGGCTGGAATGGTGGGTTCGCGGGTGGGTTGATGTGGTGGTACAGTGGCTGGGGTGGTGGTTCTGGTGGTTGCGTGGTGGTCAATAATTGGTCAAGGTGACCATGGAGTAGATGAAAGAAAGGTAAGTGAAACCTTGGGGTAATGTGGGGAATGAAAGTAGAGGACTTTGGTGGAAAGGAGAGGGTAAAGGAAATGATTGAATTGTCTTAACAAACAACAAGGGAATCACGGGTCAAAAAAAAAAGGAATTAAAGCTACTTGATTCTCTTATCCTTTCTTGAAAACGCCAAACCAAAACGGCCCCTAATTGTTTGTACCATATATAGTTTTCACCCTGGACCTTCTGATCCTGGCACAGAGGTCTGACTTCGTGTGCACACATCATATGTTGGAGAGAGGGAGAACAGAGTAGGGGATAACGCTCCTATATGGATCATGCCATTGGTAGGGTCGAAGGAGGCTCAGATTTAAGCAGATCTACCCTTAGCCAATTGGGACTAATAAGTAATACCGACTTCCTGACTTCTTTTTCTGATGTTAAAATTTGTTTCATCAGAAGTCAAATGAAATGCAAAAAAAAATTGATTCAGAGAATATCTTTAGATCGTATAGTCTTGGGAGGTGGTATCCTAGGCACGGGGATCAAATCGCATCTGCATCGCTTCTCCTTGTGGGAATGTGGCTCCATAACCAACAGTGATTTTACACCCTCCCTGCAGGAGAGAATTAGCTATGATGAGCATGTCTTGATTGTATTCATTCTGTTTGCAGCAATTTGTTGCCAAACCTTATTACCTTCGACGTGAGAAGGCGAAGGCACTGGAAAGTATGGAGAAAACTTCAGACCAGGTATGACACAACCATATGCTCCGGCACTATGTATGTTTCTGTGGCATGCATAATCTTCTTGTTTATTATGAGAGAAACAAAGGCTGACATGAAAAGCCGCTATGTCAAAGAGTCATAAATGTAGATGTAAAATGAAATGCTGATATATATCTGATTATTAATATCTTAATCTTTTTTTCTTGAAATTTATTAAGAGGGGTGTCTAGTTACTCTAGTATCTACTATACCCCTCTTCTTTCTCCCCTCCCCCTTCCTCCCCCCCCCCCCAAAAAAAAGCAGTGTTTGAAGTATTCTGATGGTACTTTATTAGGAAGTAATTGTTCATCCTGTTTGGCTGGGGAAAATGTATTGACTTCTCGGTCCCCCCTAGATCCTCAACAGATATAAAGTGATTTCTGTTAGCAGGCATTTAATAAAACAATTTCTACCCTTTTTCCCTTTCTGCCACGTCGATTCCCTTTCTTAAGTGGAGTGAGCTTGGGAAATCAAAACGTGGGAAAGTTTTTTGTTTCACTTGTTCAAATGTTGGGACTTAGTATTCCTGTTTACTATGACTTATTTCTGACCTTCACTTTTCCCTCGACACTTTGATCTAGGTTCGAGAGGCTAGAGCAGCAGCAGCAAAGGCTCAGCTGCTGTTAGAAAATGTGGCCAATAGGAAGAGGAATAAACAAACTGAAGTTGGTGGATTGATTATCACAAAAGCAGTCTATGGAAGTGTGAAAGCTCTGAAGAAGCAGGATGAGTTGGAAGGATCAAGTGATGATTTGGCTTCACAAGTTATTGATGTTACTACACCTCTAAATTTTTTGGTTAATGATTTGGGGCAACTCAAGGTATGATCGCTGTTAGTTTTTTTCATAGCATGCTATTTCATTCTTCCTCCCCACTCCATTCTCTTCATCTGCAAGGACCTATATTGTCCTTGGTGTATACTGTCTCATTTATCTTATGAACAACTTTGCAGTCGCTACACCCCACCTTAAAATAATTAGGCACTAACTAACGCAATGTGAAGCAATTTCTGAAATCTATGGAAGAAAAGAACCCTCAATATTGCAGAATCAATAATTTTGTCCTTATCTGTATGCACCATCTATTTCTTTCTTATGTGGAGGATATATTTTGTCAATATCGCTATTTTAGTACCTAGATTTTATTTTTCTTTCAACGCAGCTTCATGAGGGTGTGAAGAAATCGGGCATTATGGGATTTTGTGACCCATGTCCAGGAGAACCTAAGAAACTGCTGGTCAGGTACACATACAATGGCCAAAACTACCAGGTAAAGCCACTTGCATGTCCATCTACTTACCAACTTTCTGACATTTATGCTGGTAAAATTTTGATCTGTTTACATGATTACAAATAGGTTGTTGTTGACGACTGCGAGGAGTTGCAGATACCCCACGAAGCTCACAAGCTATAGACTAGTTTACTAATAACCATATCATAGTAACTGCTCACAGTATTCCGCGAGGCACCTACAGCAATTTTTGAGGCTCATACAACTTGACAATGTACACTTATGTTTACCAATTTAACAGTTTTTTGTTTTCTTTTCTTTCGGGAGGAAAACCGGGAGGTGGGGAGCTTTATATATTTTAACAGTTGAATGACTGTTATCATCGTATTTGTAATTATGTAGTCACCTAGTGCAATAAAAATCCACATATTTTTTCGATTCTACCTGGAAGTTCAGGGAATAAACTGATTCAGTTATTGTAATCACCTTTATTGTAAGGGGAATCCTACTCGTTAATCTGTACTTTAATTAAATAAATTTATGCTTTTGTTAATACTTACTGTGACCTTATTGTGCAACTTTTATTAAAAAATTCTTAAAAGAAAAGAAACTCATGAATTTACTTGCATCTTTTACACTTCTATACATAGTGTAGGAGCTTAGAAGTTTGAGATGTGTGTTCATAATAGAACTTTTTATTCGTCACCGATATATAACATAGAAGTGTTGTATGTTCAGTGTGGTGACTCAATACAAGTTGCTAGGCTCTAGTTAGTCGTATGTTCAAGCATATACAATTGCTACTTAAACTTTAGTTTAGTAGTATCTTCGTGAGCCAGTTTGTTGCATTGTAGTATAATTGTCTAAAGATTCCAGGATATATGTGTTTCTAATTTTATTTATTTTATATGATATAGAAGTATTATATTATGAATTTTCAAAAGGAAAAGTTTTGAGTTTTAGGAAGGCTTAGATGAAGAGGACAAGAGGTTATTAAGGAGGGTTATAAACTGTAGTCGTAGTAGAGGCGAAGGGTTCACGAAGTCACTGTAGCTCTGTCGCGATATAGTTAAATTTGGTAATCGTACAGGGTAATCTCAAATGCTCTTTGTAATGTTGTGTTTGTTCTTATTATGCATCCTACGTCCTAACTCTTCTGATTGACATCATAATTGTATACTTGTATAGTTTCTTTCTTTTGAAGTTAAGTTATTAATTTAGATTAAGATTTACGCTGCCTAGGGAGTCCTTGACAATTGACAATTGACAATTGACAATTGACAATTGACAATTATATATAAGATGCTTATGGTTGTTCATAATATTTCTCGTGTTTCATTCTTTTAAAATAAAAAAAATTAGGAAACCGTATCCATGATATGTGTAGCAGGGACTTTTTTTTTATTATGGTTACTATTTCGGCATTCACATTGGTATTTGTAGCTGTCCTTGTACCTGAGACCAAGGGCCAGATATTAGAAGAGACAAATGCCTTGAAGACGTGACATGTTTAAGTGTTCCTCATTTCGTGTGGGTGATTAATCTCATCCATGACATGGATGCTTGTGTGTAAGATTATACTTTCTCCAATTTTATTTTATTGCATCATTTAAACTTTTACACAATTTATGTGTTAGCTTTGATTGAAATTAATACATAATTTTTTTTTCTAATAGATTATTAGAGATATTAATGGTCCAAGTTAAGAATTGATAAGCATAAAATCTCATATGATGTAATAGAAAGAAAAAGTAATAGCTCAACTTCAATTAGGACCCTAGTGCTAATAAAAATAATGTTTACATCATTGTATTTATACATACTTACCCTTAGCATGCTACTATTACACCTCCTCAATCTACACATGGGATATTTATTGTTCAAATCTCTCATCTGTGTTCTCTCAAAATAAATAAGAAATTAAAATACACTTCGCCTCTCAATTGAATGGCAATATGCAAGAGCCAGAAATTGAAAGGCATGAAGTTTATCCTTTGCCAATTTCCTTGCTTTGAATTGCTTCTTGCTCATCAAACAAATTGCAATTCTGCCAGAGTCAACAAATATATATCCCATTTAATTCAACGGATCAATTTTGGTAAATTTGCAAGGGCCACCACTGAAGTCCCAGAGAACACATACATTCCACTTATATGGTCTACTACGACTAAGGGAGAAAGAGACATGTCAAATGCTTTACGCCAAAGATGGATGCTTCCAATCAAACAAAAGCATACTGAATTGCTAGATCGCCATTTGTTGAATCAAAACTTGCTTCCATTTCCACTGAATGATGCTCATCAGAACATTTATTATCCCGACTGCCAACACCCACAGGTGTTCTTAACAACTTTACTCCTTGCTTCCAATGTCTATGATCTATATACCAGCAAAGCAGTGCAGTCCAAATGTCAATCTACCACTTTAATTACTTTTGTAAATGAAACGATAATCGAAAGAAGTAATACTTCATAGGGAAGATAATCTAGTATTGAGCTCGATACCTGGACCAGTTGATACGACGATACCATCTTCTTCATCCAAAACCCAATCAATCCAAAGAACGAATCCATGGCATATACCAGTCTCAGTAAAATCAACCTACAATAGTTCATAATCATCATATTGAAGTCAACTTACATGCATTGGAAAAGCGATCAATATATTGGATGCAAAATTCTTATGCAGTAAAATTACTACAGGTGAAAAAAAAAGGGGAATGGTATTGCTTAGTTCGGTCAAGAAGGAAGAAAATGGTTCCATTAAGCCATTTGATGAAATCCCCAATTGCTCAGTTTATGATGAATTCAGATACCATAATTATTGTTGTCCTGATAAGTGTCACAATAGGAGAACCTCTGACATATGAGGAACTTAGATAGGTTATCTAGGGACTAGAGTGTGTACCTTCGCTTTCCCAGCGCAAGAACTCATAGGTTTTGAGAAGTCAAATTCCATCAGTGTCAACCTCTCACTCAGTTCCTAACGGTGGCTCAATAGAAAATTAGATTAGTCAAAGAAAGTATATTAATTTCAGGATGCATGGGTGCAGGAGGAAGGGAAGCATAGTTGAGAGCACGGGGAAGGGGGAGTGGTATACCTTAGTCTCCCCAGATTGCCAGACAAAGAACGGCAATATAGGGCTCTCCTGAGGGGATGGCAAGTTGCCACATGCCCCTAGGATGGCATTGGCTCCAGAATGATCAAACCCTTCAATGTTTACAAGACTGCAACGACTTCTCCATAGATCCTAACAAGCAGACCATAATGTCACATCTCCATCTCAGACACTCACAGTCAAGGTATACCAAGGCACTTACGGGAAGAAACATGGCAGAAACTCGTAAGATTCCTCTGCTAGGAATGACATGGACATCTTTGGACAATATTCTTTCAAGCCTTGTCCTTTCTTTCCTAAACCCATTCGACAGCATAGTAACCAATGTTAGTCATATAGCCACACCGGGAAAAAAGTCAACATCAAACTTCGATTGATGAGAATTGCAAGCGTGCAAAAAAAAAAGCATGAATTGCAGATATGAGGGGAGATGAAAGTCTAGCAAAGCAGCAATTACACATATAAAAAAATCACAGAGGGAAAGCCCGAAATGTATATAGCCACATAAGATAAACTCCAGCCACAAGATTTAACCTGGTATGCAGTTTCCATATAATTTGGCTTCGTCAAAACATATTAGAGGACATACAAAATGAAAACGAGTGGGAAAGATGTTCTCATCTACCTGCACTTTTCCCAGCCAACACCTCATGCATACTGACCAATATCCTTTAATAGCACTCATAAGCATATTAATTCTAGGCAGAGGTGACCTGATAATACCCCCTCATTATTCTGTGGATTCAGTTGAATCGACTTAGTAAGAACAGGACATAAATCGACTTTGAATATGGCCAAGGACAATAATATTGTAAAATTGTCCTCTTTCCTACATATTTGTCTCACTTCTAAATTGAATAGATCTCAGGGGAACACCCTGTTAATTTTGTAAAAGATTTGAACTATGAAACATAGCATAAAAAATGGAGGATTATTATGGAAAAGCAGAAAGCAGAAGTGATATACATTTCTCCTCTATAAACCTAGTGCTGAGCAAGCTATGCAATGAGCTAGGAGAGGGAAATAAAACTTAGCACAGATCACCCATCTACATTCCCCATCGCAACTTCACATGACATGGGAAGCGAGGCCTCTGATACTTGTGAAAGTGAGGTATCATACTTGGACAGAGTTTTTCTCCCGTATTTCTTCTCCATATTTTTTCATATCCTAAAATTCTGCAGATGTGAGCAACGGAAAGTATTTTGATTTTCCTTGAAGGCTGTAAACCTCTGAAAGTAAAAGCACGTATTGGATGCATATCCCAGCAACACAAGGTAGTAAAAAAATTATCATTCTGATCCCAACAAATAGCTACAACCAGTTTCTTAAAATAAAACCAGAAAAAAGTTCAATGTAATCACCAGAATCGCAAATTTCTCCATGGAAGATAGTTTTCAGATCCATAGTAGAATGGCTCTCCAACTAATACGTCAATCTACCACATACACAAAAAAAAAAAGCGAGAACAAGCACCATTAACTGACAGATTCAACCAGCACTTGCAGAGCTAAATGCTCAGCTTCAGGTAAAGCGGAAGAAAGCATAGAACAGCCTGGTATAAATATATTATCAAAAATGTAAATTATGCCTCAGAAATTTATGATATGAGAAACCCAATGTAATTCAGTAAAAACCTGGCATAGTAATCATATTGGAGGCTACCTTCTTCCCATCTGTGTCATGCATTGTCGTGCAGTCTATTCGGTGATCAAGAAGTTTCATACAGTTTACAGAAAACTGATTTGTTTCAGCAATAGCTTGCAGATACTGAAAGCCTCTCTCCCGCAACCCAGGAAACAACAACATTATACGTGAAGTTTTACAAAGATGAGCTATAGCTGTCGCTAGAAAAATACTATCATCCGCAACAAAACACAATGGGTAATCTTTTCCGCATAACTGCGAAAGAGGGAAAGCTCATATTAGTTCAGGACACAAAGGGGGGGAAGAGAAGAGAGAACTAAAAAAAAAGGAATATACAACCTTGAACAAACAACCAACAGCAACTTTTTGGTAATTCAAGCAATGGTAATTACTACAGAACCACAAAAAAGTTGAGTTGTCCCAACTCCCAGCTCATGACTATATTATCAAGAAGTTCATGACAACAGATCTTACATTAGGAAGCTGTCAAAAATCATATGAATACAACAAAACTATGCAGATATGCTGAAAATGTTTGTTTTCCCCCTTAAAGCAAGTATTGATGATACATACAGTAGTGAGAAGAAATTTTAGCAGCTCCATGATTAAAACTTAGTGTAGGATTTCCAAAAGTTGGCTTTACCAAAGCCGTAGAATCTACCATATTCGTAGACTCTACCAAATATATCAAGACGATACAATCTCCATAGTCTAACTACTGGCATAAGTGACCAATTAGATTAGCCGTTCTCCTGATAATTTATCGTTTGCTTAATAGAGAAAATTGTCATTTAAAAAAAGAAAATGGATGGACCAATTTAAAGGTGTGTAAGACACAGATAATGCCATCAAGCACTTACAGCGTTTTGTACAGCTAATAATACACGATGTCTCCAACTATCATCAGAATAGGTTGCAATTTTTTCAGGCGACAATGTAAGCTGAAAACCATCACTGCGGATACTATTGTCATTCTTAGCTCTTTGGCTCGCAACCCTGAGACTATAAGAGATACTGATATCTGAGTGGACAGCATGCAAATGAATCTCTTCATCTCTGGATACCGACAAACCCTTTCCTGGGGACGAACCAAACACACTGTTTCCAGTGGTCACACCAAGTCTCACTACCTGGTGAATCAACATAGAAATAATATTAAGGAGTTGTACAATATAGAAAATTCAACAATTACTTTCTCATAAAACTAATAATTCTCACCGATAGCTAGATAACAAGACTATATTGTAATACGAAGAGAATCTCTAACACACTGTTTCAATAAGGTCATAAAACAGCAATCGTACTTAGTCTAATGGAGCATGGACTAAAATGATTGCAGTACCCGGCTGTAAATGTTTAATCCACTTGGGTGCATTAGAGTAATAGATTTTTCCTTCTTGATCAAGTTGAAGTACCCACCTAAACAGAGTAAAAGTAAAAGCTATTATGATAAAAGAGCAAAAAAAAAAAGTAATTGATCTGACTGCAGGGAATTGGATGATATACCAGGAAATAACAGCATTTACAGTTCCAGCAGCAGTTGAGTTTATGAAAATGTGAGCCTCCCCACGGCTGTCCGGGCGTTTCGAAAAGTCAAACTCAAAGATTTTGAAGGGTTCTGAAAGCTGGAGGGAATGTAAATTAGGAAAAAATGAAAGATATGAGAGGCTATTAACTATTAAGGCGAAGTTAAAAGCAGTTTACCAGCTTAGATTCATGTTGCAACGGATCACAATGCATTGGATATTGCTTAGGTTTGACATTCAGAATGGAAGGGAGTTGAGGGGGAAGAAGACGAATGGCATCTGATGCAGAGATGTCATTGTTATAGAGATCATGTAGTTTCCATAAGAAGCTGCTTTCAAGTAGCTGCTCTGAGAGAAAAATAAATAAAGATATGCATTAATGATAAATGTTAAATGGTTCATGGTTGGGCAGACAAGCAAATTAAGAAGAGTTGAGAAAATTTGAGAGACCTGGGCATAAACAATAGCTCGATATGGGACAGTAAGAGGATTCTGTACGAGTAACTCATCATGTGCATGTTGCAAAGTAGGAATGAGTCCTTCTCCCAACAACTCCGAGTCTAGGATCTCACTTACCTGCATTTGACAGTCAATGATGTTAAAAAAGAGGAGTTGGGTTAGTAAATAGTAATACAATACTCACAAGTATGTCAGCTCGAGTAGGGATATCAACTCCAATTTTGAGTTCATCAGAGCGCTTGTTGATGATTTTAATCATCTTGTCCATGGAGATGGAATTGCAGCGGACAAGTTTCCTCATGAGCTTGAACATTGGAAGGTATGATTCACATGCAATGACGCTACCTTTAGAATCACTCTCACTATCACTATCAGTAGGCATTGCGCGTGCAGCAATCATGGATAATAAGCCTGTACCAGCGCTGCACATTAAGGGAATAGTAATTGGAATAATAAAACAAGATTCTATAATCTATAATCTATAATCTATAATCTATATATATTGGTTGATTCAACAGACAACAAGTAAAGTAATGAATACGGAATACCCAATGTCAAGGACGCAGCAAGGTCGAGTGACAGTCTTGTCAATGGCTTCGCGATAAGCCTTGTTTCTGCAACTGTCGTTAAGCATGTCCAGATACGACGTCGTAGCCAACTCCACTTCCACGCCCGCAACGTCGTCGTCTGCTCCCACGACCACCCACTCAGAGTTGCCGGTCAGAGGGTCCAATTTCAGCTGAAACATCTGCGAACTTGAACCGCGGCTCATAGTGGTTGCCGGGATTGAGATTTGAGGAGCGAGGAGCCCGGAGCCCGGAGCCCGGAGCCCGGAGGGTGTGTAAGTAACTAAGTGTTAGGGCTACGTCGTCGGAGTTCGGACTGTACACCTTTGTTCTTTTTGGGGGAATCCTTAATTTTTTCTAAAGTTGCCCGTGTCATATGCTTAATAATGCTACTATGTTAGTGTTACTATTCACATTTTTTTGGTTGTTAGAGAGCAACGAGGTCAACTAATCTAGATGGATTTTGTCCCAAATCTTGAGTATTCACATATTATTGTGATAGATTAAGGTAACAAGGGTTGGCTAACTCGGGGATTGTCCAACCAAACCCCCTCTGATGCATAAGTCAGATAGAACGTTAAGTTATAGTGCAGGCAAGTTAATACAATTTTTTTTAACAGAAAAGTTATTATAATTGTAAATATCTGTGAACAGTAATGGAATGTTATTTATGGGCAATCGGTTCCTGCTTTTATATTATCCTGTTCGTACACATGTCGAAAATCGGTGAGCCAGATTACTTGGTGGTCTGACATGTTTTCACCTTTATTGTTTAGTGAGCCCTCCTGGTCATAATACGTGTTGCCACCATGTATGGTGATGGTGCTCAGATATATTTGTGAGGTTGTTGCTTCTGAGTTGCACGACAACAATATTGGCAGATGTCGGTCATGGTTATGGCAACAAGGTTCGCCATGGTGGTTGACGCTCTTCGTGATTCTCGTACATGAACTTCAAGGCAGAAACATGCAAGACAAGTTGTAATTTGAGTAGTATTGCTTAACCTCATGCGAGGGTCATCGGGTTTATATCCTTGATACCAAGTAAAATATCTCTCAAAATGCGATATATATTTAACCTAATATGGATTGTGATGTACAATGAATTTTTCATGGAGTCACTTTTAAAGTTTCAAAAGAATTACTGAGGTATATCACATTTTCAACCTCACACCCCATATTACCTCATGAAATTTGGCAAAAATTGAAGTTGTGAAAAAGATAAAATAAAAAAAATTAGTAAATTACAAGCTTGATATTCAATGCTTTTGAGTTTTGATGATGAAGGTGTTATTTGGCACTTAATTCTCATATTAGGTTGGAATATTGAACGAGAAAAAAGAAAGGTATTTGGTTCCCGCTACCGCTAGGCGAGTGGTTCCAACTTCCAACACCAAAGTGGTTTGTGGTGAGCAGCGAGAAGAGGGTGGCGTGGATGTCGACATCGGCGTGCATATTTTGCGAAATCGCGCGTTCCTCGTCCTCCTCATCGACCCGCCTCGTCCACCAGGTATTCCTGATGCTAATCTAAGGAATGTCGAAAGTTGAAAGTTGATA